>CM062289.1:55294666-55700462 GCA_031216915.1 Pictodentalium vernedei
TAGTCACAAAACTCATTTCAGTAGTGTTGAGATTATTTATTTAGAATTTGTTGGCTATTTGTAAATAAGAGTATAGAAGATTTATATATATAAATTGTTGGATTGTTGACAGTCTTTATCTTATTGATGAAGAAGCCCTGAGTATTCAAGAGTGAATGAAACCTCAGCCCCCGCCAAGAAATTCGCCTGTGTTAGTTCATTACCGTTGAAAGCAATTGATTGAAGTGCGGCGCTATTCTGTGGCTTGTGAATAAGCAATTGCGATCTACAAGAGTGAGCTAGTGAAACTCCCTCGTCCCCGGTGAAAAAGTATCTTAGGGCCCCATCAAAGTTGATCAACCCCAGCCTTGGCCCTCCGCTGACAAGCGCCCTCTGGCAAATAAATATTCACTCTCTACGAGACGTTGCCACGGTGGCGTTCCAGGGGACAGTAATTTCTATTTATCAGAAAGTGCTAATACCTGTATAGACACTAACTGAGCGATTCCCCAGCGGAAGTAACGCGTGGTCCCACTTTGCAGGCGGACCCTTTGGTCATAATAATATGGACTAGCAATCATTATAAAAGATGTCAGCAAACAATATTCACTCACAATTCGAATACGTGAAACATTACCGAAAGATGGGAGGGGCACACCCACAAAGTTTGAACCTAACCCCGTGTCACGGCTTACAGTATAGATGTAGATAAGCACTGTCAAACAAGATCGAATATATTACCTCCTCAGCGGCATTATGGGAAAATTTGTAACTTGAACGTTTGATATTCACTCAACATTGTGAGATGTCTTTAACTCTTTACCCAACGAATCGGCAACATCCGCCCGCGTAATATGTAAATTCAGGAGGTGAAAAAATATTATTTTTCAAACAATTTGAACCAAACCATATCATGTGCCCCCTCTTTGGAACGAGCTCGTCGAGCTCGTTCCAATGAGGGGGTCATATGATATGGTTTGGTTGATATTTTTTGAAAATGTTTTTAAAATGATATTTAAAATAATAAATTTTGATATCGTCTGCGTTGGGTAAAGGGTTAAATTGGTCAGGTTCGAGTACCAACAGTTTACTCGTTGGTGAAGTGTCTCTGTGCATGGCAAATAACACTTCTGCATCGACGCCTGGACGTAAATAGCTTCAAGATCGTATTACATGAACGATTGTGATGTTAGAATAAATTTGTAACTTTTGTAACTCGACGCCGTGCTTGTGATGTGCATCGATGAAAACACTCACGAAAGATCTTCATATTATATACAAACATCTATACTTGCATAGAAACGATTTGTTATGAAACTACGATTCAATTAACTTAAATGATGTGCGTAATTCGTTCAAAATCTCTTTGCATGTCTTATCGTTTTGTGTCCGTCGCGTCTTTGCCAGCGATACGACACACACACAAAACGATACTGCGCCTGACGTGTTTCCTGAGCCAATGGTTTGTTTCATCACTAGCAAGACTTTATTTATTTGGTGTTTCTTACCAAAATGTCCACAAGATGACTTTTAACTTCCTTAACATATCACTGACATAATTATTCAACTGAACTCACAGTCGATCTATTTGTGTAGCTTCCCAACACAAAGCGTAATACTAATTTCCTACATAGACACACAGGCATTATTCATTGTCAAAATTTAAAACCATATAACGCGGAAGGTAACCACGATTTTCAAATGGGGTAGGACGGAACTTTTGAAGCTTGGGGCGAACGGCAAGACTTGAGCCAAACCACGACTGCTTGTGAAGTTTCCCGGGATACATAAATGGCAGGTATTTTTTATACAGTTACCATTGGTTTTACCTGCGATACGTACCGTTTACTAGGGTGACGTTTGCTATAATGGTGTTACCGTTTTGTTTTAATCCCCAAATGCATTGGGCCCACGGGTTCAAAAATAACGTTTGCTATAATGGTGTTACCGTTTTGTTTTAATCCCCATATGCCTTGGACCACGGGTTCAAAACACAACAGTTGAGCCACACCAAGGCCAAAAACTCATCCGATAACTCCACCAACTCCATATTTATCACTATTGTGTTGTACGAGGCACTATTGGCTGATACCGGGTAACTATTGGCAGTAAGTTAAGTTCATGGCCTCACCTCTACTTGGTGCGTCAATGTATGTTAAGATAATGCAAGAGACATGTAGTAATCGGCCAGATAAAGGGCGGGGGTGAAGGACGAAACTATGATCTGACCAAATAGCATGGGTCGAGTGTATTTTCTGACTTAACCCTTTACCCAACGAATCGGCCGCATCCGCCCTCGTAATATGCAAATTCAGCAGTTGAAAAAATATTATTTTCAGAAAATTTCAACAAAAGCATATCATGTGACCCCTCGTTGGAACGAGCTCGTCGAGCTCGTTCCAACGTGGGGTCACATGATATGGTTTTGTTGAAATTGTTTAAAAAATTTCAAAAAATGATATTTAAAATAATAAATTTTGATATCGTCTGCGTTGGATAAAGGGTTAGACCCTGCTTTATATTGAACTACAAGAAAAAAACTAGACAGAAGCATGCCCCCGCACTGCACATGGACACAGGAGGTTGAAAAGCAAACTGTGATTTATTACTTGTACATGAGCTGTGTCTGTAAGACTCATAATGATGCCACAACGTCTGCCACACACACAAACCACGTACCATACATGTGGAATTTTACAAAAAATGACCAAGTTCAAAAACCTGTAATTTTGTGAAATATTGAAGCAAATCAAAATCCTTTTAATATGAGAGGAGTGAGCCAGATAAACAATGTACCCTGGATGCGGACGGACGGACAGCGGACGGACGACGGACGGACGAACAGGGGTAAAACAGTATGCGCCCGACTATTCGTCGCGGGGGCAGAAAAACATGGAAAATATATGACACAAACTCAAAGAACACACGCCGGCGCTTCACCACGAGAAGGTGCTGTACGACATTCTAAACTTGAATAACGGTATCAGTATAAAACAAATACCGCGATATTCCGGTATATACAACGACAGTTCAGATATCTGAACATACGTACCACAATCGGGACTTGAGCAAACACAGTGTATCGAATTAGCATACCTTGTTTTTGAGACAAAAAAAATGAAAAAATAATGAAAATTAATTGGCGATTTTTCTGAATAACGCTGGCCGGTTTTGGCCGTTACGATGGGTAAAGGGTTAAATATTAGTTTATAAATTTTTTTCCCAAAAATGTCAACAAAACAATAACATGTGACCCCCCCTCCCCCCCCCCCCCCCCCCCCCCCCCCCCCCCCCCCCCCCCCCCAATTGGGAGGTTACATGATATGGTTTTGTTGAATTTTTTCGGAAAAATATTTTTTCAACTTCTGAATTTGTGTATTACGCGGGCGCATGCGGTCGATTCGTTGGGTAAAAGGATAATATTATTTATTCTGGACTACATTTAAAACTCAAGACAACTTGAAAATTAAATGTAAATACATAATGGCGATAAAGCGATATGTCTGTATTTACACCAGTTGATACTGTTTGAATACTGGTATGTATCGATTTCTCGATATACCGTTCATCCCTAGTAGTATAGCACGCATGAATCGTCCCTCGTGGCCCTGGGTGTACATATCTCACTATATATACCATAGCATACTATATCATTATTCATACCATAGCATACTATATCACTATACATACCTCAGTAGCATACTATATCACTATACATACCATAGCATACTATATCACTATACATACCATAGCATACTATATCACTATACATACCATAGCATACTATGTTTTGTGCTGTAAGTCCGTACAGAGTACGGGAATACCACATCCAAGGAAAGTATACCACAGCACTTTGTTATTCTCAATAAAGGAACACGTTGTAGCAAATGTAAGCGACAGGCGATATGATTTTATCCTTCTGTCCCCTTATTGTCCGAAGGGATTCATACAATTTGTACCCATTCCCACACGTTCATACTCCAATAAAGATTATAAAAATTGCATTCAATTCTTATAATTACATTCCGTAACTACTTAAACTACTTTTTACCAAACAACAAAGCAGAAAGACGAAATAAAACATGTACGAATGAACGAGGGGAAAAACCACCCTCACACAAAAGATAAAGCGCACAACTCTGATTTTTAATTTTCACAACCTTAGAAATTGAAACAAGTATTTTCGTAACTGGCCTTATGCCACAGTTGGGAAATGTCACAAAAGAAACAGCAGCGGAGTTGATCATTGCGAGAGGCGCTAAACGTTAAAAACCCGCCCAAACACCGCCCGAATTGTATTCTGCCAACTGCGCTCGCTCTACCGTAAATGCGGGTCAAAGTTCGACCAAATGTATTCATTGGAAAATGAATTACATTTGGTCATGACGTTTTCATCCAGCTGACCAATGGGAATTGAGTATCTGGACCCAAAACGTATAACTACATTAACAATGTAATTATTAACATTTGTGCCTCACAACTTTTATACAGCATCCGCCGCCTCTACACGTCGCAATATGTGGATGGTTACAGATCATGTCTCTGCCATAACTCTGCAACTATTGGGGCTACAATTTATAAAAAACCTCACGGCATTATAAATGATAATGGGGCTGCGTCACACACCACAACTGAGTCTGTAACTGCACAGTTAACCCTTTACCCAACGTAGATGATATCAAAATTTATTATTTTGAATATCATTTTTTTAAAATTTTTCAACAATGTTCAACAAAACTATATCATGTGACCCCTCGTTGGAACGAGCTCGTCTAGCTCGTTCCAACGAGGGGTCACTGATATTGTTTTGTTGACATTTTTTGAAAAATAATATTTTTTCAACTGCTGAATTTGCATATTTCACGGCGGATGCGGCCGATTCGGTGGGTAAAGGGTTAAGGCCAAATTTCAAGGAGAATGAATGTCAACTTGTATGGTCACACTTAAAAGCTGTCGATATTCGTGTCTCAGTCGTAACTCAGAAACAAATCAGTGTGCAAGTATCAAAAACTTCATACAAATGTTAAGTACTGTTAAACGATATATCGCGTATACTTTTGGCTCGTTCATCTTCGGTGTAAAGGTCATACTGAAGTGCAATATATGGAAGGTAACATTTCACGTGTAAGTCATAACTCAGAAATTATTGGTTCTTCAGTTATCAAAGTTTACACAATCATAAAGACTAAAGATAGGATTGTTATACATCATAGCTGGATCCACAACTACCAGGTTATGTTCCGATTTCAAGCGATCAAATCTGTCGATATTCATATCTCAGTTATAACTCAGAAGTGAGTCATACTACAATTATCAAACTTCAAACGAATGTTGAGGACAGCGAGACGGTGTGCCACCTATAATAGTTCTTGCGCATTTTCAGGGTCACACTTGAGTGTCATAAGGATACAAGTCATGTCTCAGCCATAAGTCAGAAATTGTGGAGACAACAATCAGACAAGACACAATAATAAAAGACAATAGGCGGATATGCTACACTACATATTTGTAATTTCTTAAACTTGAAACAAATGTTATGGAGAGTTAGGTGTGTCGCATATAACGGACATGACCACCGTTACTTATTCCCAGTTCCTTATTCGACATTCGTTGTTATCAACCGATCAAATCGGTTAACAGCGAATGTCGAATGTGGAACTTGGAATTAGTGACGGTTTTCAGTCCTCCGTATATAATGGCCGCGCGCATTAAAGTCAGTGCCACTTCGGGAAATGTGGTCCGTGTTAAGGTAAATTCCATTTTGTAGTTTTAAGGAGGGGGTTAATTGTCGGACATATGGTTCCCAATAAAGAATGTTTGATATCAAGACTTAGAGAAGACTTGGAGAAAATATAGAGAAGGGAGGCGGTTGATAGAGGGAGTGGAAAAACATTCCTCTCGGCAGAGAGATAATAGCAAAGGCGAAAGGACGGTCCACATAACACAGCAATTCACAGGGAACTATGGCTAACCAACAAGCGACTTGCATCATTAATGTGCTGGAGGCAAAGAGTGTGAGTCTCTTAGAACGTTATTGATACTCCTTGGAGTACGCAAAAGACCTTCAAAAAATAGGAAACTGTTTCGCGCAGAAATTATAATAATTTTGTGAAAGTATGTTCTTTGTTGATACTCGTTAACCACTCGAAACCAATGTCCATGATTATGTTTGTACTGAAAATAATTTTGAGTGTAATTTGCAAAGCAAGAAAAACAGGTACAACCATCATTCAATCCTACATCCTCGATTTATTTATTTATTGCTGTTTAAGATCGCATATTTCTGCACAATGGCTAATCATGACCACGACAGTTTTACGGGTGGAGGAAGCCGGAATACCCGGAGAGAACCACTGAGCAACGGCGAGCAACTGTCAGCTCCCCAACATACTAACTCCACACAAGCAGGGTCAGCATTGTTTGAAGACAGGTGCACCATCGACGTGCAGTACGCCTTAGTACGCAGTGTCACCGTGACCCCACATGGGCAATGGGGGTGAAGTATCTTGCCCAAGGACACAACGCGATTGTCACAGGTGGGATTCGAACCGAGGACCTCTCGGCTTGCAGCCTGCACCTCTACCAACTGATCCACCGCGCCTCCTACATCCTCGATTGACTGTGTGATTAACCTAACACGACAAGCATCACATTAGCATTTCTTCAGTGACGAAAAATCTTGATGTTTTTGCCTCAGGAAGATAGATTTTGACCCCTCTTTGGGGCGAGCTCGACGAGCACGCTATAGTGTGGGGGTCATAAGCTATTTTTCGGGACAAACGGTGAAGAAATAACGATATTCAAATGGTGATAAGTGGAAGAGCGCTAATCGGATCGGGTTCCAACGAATGGTAAAGGTGTGAAATCAGTTCCGATTCACCTCACCAATAGTTTGTCTATTAACGTGTTTTGCTGTCAACATGCATGTATTTCTTTTGCGCATAAATTCATTTGTACTGATTTTAATAAGGTAATGCTTTTTGTTGTAATAAAAATAACTGGATCAATTAAAACCATTTCAAAATACAACTAGATGGTGTAATTTGTGTGCAAAGCACACTGTAGTATATCCCTGCATTTGCATTCTTGATTATCAGTAAATGCTTGATACAGACAGAAATGAAAATGTTTTATAGAAAATTTGAAACCTTTATGCACATCAACAGATCCTCCTGAACACATGAACACAATTTCAATGTTTTGAATTACCCCCAGGGGCCTTTCGCAGGAAACTGATTCTCTAATGACAAATGCATCGCTATGGGTACAACATGGTGTGGAATCAAAATTCTGAAACCGTTATACACATCTAGAGACCCTACCTAAATATATGAACACACCTTCAACATTTCAAATTTAAACCCCTAGGAGCCTTTTGCCACCTTTATGCACATCTAGAGACCCGACCTGAACATATGAACACACTTTAAGCGTCTTGATTTAAAATCCCTAGGAGCGCGTTGTCGGAAACTGATTTTCTAATGACAAAGTGGCGCTATGGGCGCCACACATAGGGCCGCATCAAAAATCTGAACTCTTTATGCACATCTAGAGACCCTACCTGAACATATGAGCACACTTCAGCGTTTCGAATTAAAAGGCCCAGGAGAATTCACGGAAACAGATTCTCTAACGACAAAAGAGGCACTACGGCCGCATGGGGTTGAATTAAAAATCCAATACCTTTATGCATATCTAGACATCACACTGGAACGCATGTGCACACTTTCAACGTTTCGAATTAAAAGCCCTAGGAGCCTTTCGCAAAACGATTCTCTTAACAACAAAAGTGGCGCTATGGTTGCCCAACGGGCCGAATAAAAAATCTGAAACCCCTTTATGCACATCTAGAGACCCTACATGAACACATAAACACACTTTCGGCGTTTCGAATTAAAACCCCAAGGAGCCTCTTGCAGGAAACTGATTCTTTATCAACAAACGTGGCGCCATGAGTGCCACACTGGGCCGAATCAAAATTCCAAAACACATCTAGAGACCCTACCGGAATATATGAACTGACTTTCGATGTTTCGAATTTTAACACCTATGATTTTTTGTCGGGAAACCGATTCTCTAACGACAAAGGGTGACGATAGGGGCACCACTTGGGTCTGAATTAAAAATTCAAAACCATTATGAACATCTACTCATCACACAGGAAGTATGAGCACACTTTCAGCATTTCAAAAATTAAACCTCCTATGAGCATTGCGCCACAAACTGATTCTCTTACGACAAAAGTGGCACTACGGGTGCACCACTGGACTGAATAGAAAATCCCAAACCTTTATGAACATCTAGACACCGTACTGGAACATATTAACACACTTGCAACGTTTCGAATTAAAACCCTTGGAGCCTTTCGCAACAAACCGATTCTCTAACAACAAAAGTGTTGCTACGGGCACCACTTGGGTTCAAATTGAAAATCTAAACCCTTTATACACATCTAGACATCCCACTGAAACGTATGAACACACTTTCAACGTTTCGAATTAAAACCCCAAAGAGCATTTCGCCTTTCGCCACAAACTGATTCTCTAACGACAAAAGTGGCGCTACGGGTGCCCCACAGGCCGAATAAAAACTCCCAAACATTTATAAACATATAGAGAACCTACTGGAACATATTAACACACTTTTAACGATTCGAATCAAAGGCCTACGAGCCTTTCCCATAAACTGATTCACTAACGACAAAAGTAGCGCCAAGGATGCCCCATGAGGCCGAATCAAAAATCCCAAAACCTTTATGAACATCCAGAAACCCCACTGGAACATATTAACACACGTTCAATGTTTCGAAGAGAAATCTCTAGGAGCCTTCCACCGAAAACTGATTCTCTAACGACATAGGTGGCGCTACGGGTCAAATAGAAAATCCGGGTCTTTTATGCACATCTAGAGACCCAACTGGAACATATGAACGCACTTTCAAGGTTTCAACTTAAAAACCCTCGGAGCCTCTCTTCACAGACCGATTCTCTAACGACTAAAGTGGCGCTATGAGCGCCCCATGGGGCCAAATAAAAAATTCCGAAACCTTTATACACGTCTAGAGACCCTAATTGATCATATGAACACACTTTCAACGTTTCGAATTAAGACCCCTTGGAGCCTTTCGCCCAAAACCGATTCTCTAACGATAAAAGTGGCGCTACGGGTGCCCCATCGGACCAAATAAAAAATGCAAAACCTTTATACACATCTAGAGAACCTTCTGGAACACATTAACACACCTCCAACGTTTCGAATTAAAATCCCCGGGTGCCTTTCGCCACAACCGATTCTTGAACGACAAAAGTGACGCTACTGGTGCCCCAAGGGGCCGAATCAAAAATCCAAAACCTTTATGAACATCAAGAGGCCCTAATGGAGCATATTAACACATTTTCAACGTTTCGAATTGAAACCCCTAGACGTCTTCCACTGTAAACTGATTATCTAACAATAATAACAAAAGTGGCGCTACGGGCGCCACACGGGGCCAAATCAAAATTCCGAAACCTTTGTGCACATCCACAGATGCTACCTGAACACCTCAGCATAGTTTAAATGTTTCGAATTACATACTCTTGGTGATATGAAGTGTGGACGTGCGGACGGGACGGACGGAGATCACCACAATATATCCGTTTTTTTTTAAAACTGCGGGGATAGAAATAAACGAAGGTTAAAATAATAAGACTCGGACTAATTTGGTAGTACAGTACGTGAAGAGTGGATTGTAACTAAATCACCCGCGGAGTGGTGTTATCATCCAAGTTATAACTTTCAAATTTTGAACATATCGACAAAAGACACAAGCAATGTTTCAGCCAATGGACCCCCGGGTTAAACCCGGAGGTCCATTGGCTGAAACTTTGCTTGTGCTGGTTATGCTTTGAAACAAATTTGCAATTATTGCTTGGGTGGAATCTCCATTTTGCGGGTGATTTAGTGGTAATACACTCTCCACGTGCTGTAAGTAGGTAATTACTAGTTTTTTGTAGAAATTTGGAGCACAGAGTTAGGGAAGCAAATCGTTGTCAGAAGCGGTAATGAAGATTTTAGTGAATAGATATACAAGAAGAATGAAAATATAACACGGTACATATATACAAATTTCATTGTTGGTTTGTGAATGGGTGTTTAAGGTGCAATATGAATGATGAAATTGTGTTTATTTTGAAATTCCCACCTCTGATATTCCTTGAATTCAAATTAAATATACACAAATTATACATCAATATGCAGGTTGGGAGGTACAGAACACGCCAAAATTAAGGAATCAACTCATAGAGTTGACAGCAAGCATCACTGGTTCCTGAATGTCTGCCACCGTATTCGTACCAGAACTGATAATACAATAATACTTCCTGAGAACAACTTATGGCCAAATGTGCTTCGCATATCCAAGAACAAAGCTAGGCTTTCCATACACTTTGGGATGCAACGACTGAACTGCATTTGGGAAAAGGACAACACTGTCTGCATTTTTTTTATTGAAGATTGATTCCATGCTCGACAGACATGCGCAAATCACTTGATACCACGAATTTCCATCAAAAAATAAAATCGTAATTCTAAGACATTTCCCCAGGTGTCATGATACATTGCATAGAATATGGCAACTGTACAGTCTTTCTCATTATTTGGTTTTAGAAGGCGTTCTTTTCGATGCTTTTTCCGTCTGATGACGTTGACCGGAAACTTTTTGAATTGACCCCCTGTCACTGTGTTTTGACGGATTTTGATGCCAAGCTTTGTTCTTGGATATGTGAAGCACATCTGGCCACAGGTTACTCTCAGGAAATATTATTGTATTATCACTTCTGGTACGAATATGGTAGGAGACTATGAGGAACCGGTGTTGCCTATTGTCAACTCTATGAGTTGATTTCATATATTTTTCGTGTTCTTTACCTCCCAACCTTCATTTTGGTGGTGTATAATTTGTGTATATTTAATTTGAATTTAAGGAATATCAGAGGTGCGAATTTCAAAATGAACAAAATTCCCTTACTTATATAGCACCTTAACCGTAGGGTTGGAAGTATGACGCATCGCGTGATCAACACCAGCAGAACGCAGGTAAAGTCTATGCCCGTGAGTGTCAAGAACAACAAAACTGTAAATATTTAATTAGTTGGCTCTGCAAGTTTTGCACACGCGATGCGTACCGTTTTTAATGAGTAGTATCAACAAGGTGGTGGGGTATGTCCTTTTAGGCAGTATTGCCGACATCTTCAGTTGTTAATCCTACAGTACGTTGAGAGTGGATTGTAACTAAATCACACGCGGAGTGGAGTTATCACCCAAACTATAATTTTCGTATTTTGTATATATTGACTAAAAACACAAGCAATGTTTCAGCCAATGGACCTCCGGGTTTAACCCGGAGGTTCATTGGCTGAAACTTTGCTTGTGCTTGTTATGCTTTGCAACAAATTTGCAATTATTGCTTGGGTGGAATCGCCACTCTGTGGGTGATTTAGTGATAATACACTCTCCACGTACTGTACATATAATTATTTCTATCAGATATCCATATTCGAAGTGGCTATTTGATCGACTGAATGGCTGTAGGGATTTAGTAGGTATTTATTTTCACATTAGGTTGTTTATTTTCATAGGTCGCTTGCAGCAGTCGCTCGGCTCACGCATGAAATTTATATCCAGCCACATCCAAAAACCGCGGGAAGGCAACAATATTGTTTGGTTCACAATAATCGACGGTATGATTACCGAAACTGTTATCAATCAGCATGTCACAATAAAACTAGTTGTCTGTTTATCCTGGGGAGGTCGATTAAAATTAACTCATTTTTTTCCAAGTTAAGGGTTTAACTGGGAAATATTTACGCAGGATATTGTTGTATTGGAGGTGTGGATTTAATTTAAAGCCTTTTGCATCAGGGATATTATTAGTCCAGGCACATTAGACATAAAAATGAGAAAGCAAGGAAAAAAATCGGAGAAAGCTGATTTTTTTATATGTTTCCGGGACACACATTGCGGATAAAGTGTGAAAAGTCCCCGCGAATCCGAGTTGAGCTTTTTTAGTTATAGCGTTTTTTTGATGAAAAAAAAAATTTAAAAAAAAATTCGACCCAGCTCCATATTTCTCATTCTTATTCGCCTTAGTAGGGTGAGAATCATAAATATCGTGCTGAATTATATTGAGAATACATATCCCCAACAGAAAATGCCAACTTTGTACCAATCCTCACACTCAATGGTGAAATATTCACGAAAATGTACAAAATTATGAAAAGAAATTGATTGTTTTCATACACACAACGGTACACAACGTCCATTAAATCAAATCTACGACTACTTTGGGAGTTAAATTATATATCACAAATTGCAGAAAAGCAGTGGCTTTATAATGATATATAACAATAGTCATTTATTCCATAATGAACTGGTGAAACGTGTGAAATATTAACCATACCCCCTAAACTCAAATTCAAACGGCATCGACTTTTCTCATTCAAATACCGTATTATAGCATCATTGTTTCAATTTCCATGTTCGATTAAATCACACAATGTGGTGTTCGCCTACACTCAAGATGCATTGGCATGTAATGTGTGCACGCCCTTGATGTGTACTCATAAACAAATTTGTATAGTACAGACAACGCTCTTTAATTTGATGCAAAATAGCCTTGAACGACTTTCATCAGGAAACACTGTTTAATTCCGCATTCCAGGTCTGTCCATTGCACAATTTGCTCTGTTCAGTATTGGACACTCCGCATTTGATGCCTAGATATTGAAACCAATGATCCCTTGATAGATATATATGTAATTTTGCCTGTTGTTGATTATTAGAGTCTTGTGTTATTTGTAGAACTGATCAGTTATGTTGTTGGCATATCACTTAGCGTTACCTGTTGATACCTTACGGTAACAACGAAGCAGGTCCGCACATTGATATCTGTTCTGTGGTATTGTACTTGAGTTTATTGTGTCTATCATCTTTTTTCTGTTGTGACTTTGGCAATGGAAAAATGTATCAAATGTAACGACGAGTTGACCGGCTCGTCCGGAATAACTACACTTGGTGAGCGGGGTATAGAAAAGTTGGTTGCTGTAAGCGTCGAGCTTGGCGATAATCTTTTTGCCGGTTCGAAGAAACCCACAGTTGGTGAGAAAATTCACAAATTCTCCTACAAGAATTATACACGGGAAAGTTCTGTAAGAAAAAGTAAGAGAATGTCTCTAGATGCAGCTGAATCTGACGAAGCTGGTCCATCTATGACAAAAAAATTGCGCTCTGATCAAGATGCTTTCAATTTTAAACTCCATTGTCTGTTCTGTGGAGAATCCGCCGACAAACAAACTCATATACCCGTTCAACGTAGAAGAGAAGTCCACACCGTTGAAACATTGACTTTTGTTGATAGTATCAGAACCCGTTGTTTGAAACGTAGTGATGAGTGGGGCGAGTCTGTGCTTACTCGGATCGGTCGGCTATCGATCTAGTGGCCGAGGAAGGTCGGTATCACCATGATTACTGGACAGGATTTGTCAGAGATAAGCCTGAGCGAACTCTTTCACGGGGTAGGCCTGTTGCAGATAAGAAAGCACTTGCATTCCATGAATTGTGTACCTTTATGGAGAACAGCGATGAGTGTCAGTTTTCCTTGAGCGAATTGGCAGAGACGTTTGAATCGTATCTTGGTGACGAAGTCGGTTACACAATTAAACATCTTAAAACCAAACTGCTTGAGCATTTCGGTAGTAGAATCTCTATTACAACACTGAGGTCCCTAAAAAATGTTGTCACATTCAGAGATACATCAGACAAAATACTATATGATTCGTGGTACTCAGACAAATGTACCAATGAAACTGATGAACGTATGCGCATCGTCAAGAAAGCATCGGCTATAGTCCGCGATGATATTCGGTCAGCCATTTACGAGTGTGACGTTTATCCCAAACCCGATTCGTTATCTGTATCTAGTGATCTACTACCCGATACACTCCAAACCTTGTTACAAGGGATTGTTGCTCCGTCGCAGCGTGGGCAAAACATCCAAGCCAACCAGAGACGCGTGACAGCCATAGGTCAGTCTCTAATAAGTTCTTGTCGGCCCCGTTCATTCTTGTCACCAGTATTATTGTCGGTAGCAGTTTACATACATAGGAAATTCGCATCTCGGGAATTGATCGACATTCTGAATGGACTAATGTTCTCTTCTAGCTACCGGGAAGTTCAACAATACGTTCATTCTGTCATGATAAGCAAAGGTCCGTCGCCTAGACTTGCGAACTTCACACAATTCGTTTTCGATAACGCCGATTGTAATGTGCGCACGCTAGATGGCAAGAATACTTTCCATAGTATGGGAGGCATCGCCTGTATAACTCCAAGCAGAGATCACACAGAAGAGTCTCCGATAAAACGACTAACTGGTGATCATTCGAATATTGGCTCTGGTGAATTCGGGTACATCCCTTTGAAAGGTTACAGTAAACCAAGCAAATCGGGTCTTGACGAAATTGTGATGAAGGATTTATCAACTTTGGGTGAATCTGATCCGAAAAATTTGAAACTCGCAAAAACAGTCGACAGTCTTTGGTCTTTGACGCATGTACTGAGAGTACCTTGCCCATCTTGGGCTGGATATATGCACATTGTCACATCATCAGATGATTATGAAACAAGTGATGTCGAGATACTTCCCTTTATTAATTTTGATCCATCCAACACGAGCACAATTTACACTGCTCTCATGTTTGCACAAACTGAATGTGAGATACAGGGACTGAACGTTTGTCCAGTGACGTTTGACCAACCACTTTATATCAAAGCAGTGGAGATTGTGTCTTCGTCAGATAAGTTGACAAAAGTTTTCGTTAGACTCGGCGGCTTCCATATGATTATGTCATATTTAGGGGCAATTGGTTCGATTATGGCTGGTAGCGGCTTGGATGAACTTTGGGGGACTGTTTATGCTGGTGGGTCAATCCATCATTTGATCAGTGGTCATGCATATTCAAGAGCAGTTCGTGCCCATTTGCTAACACAAATTGCCATTACAAAACTTGTGTTTGAAGAAAGCCGAACACTAGATAACATAGACTGCACAGAAGTCAATGAAATATTCTGTGGACTTGCCAGAGGTGACTGTACAACAGCTGACGCTGTCAATCAAGAAAGTGTCAACCATCTACTGTCAAAATTACACGAACTGCTCCAGAATGCGTCCGTAGGACGCACAGGAAAGCTTTGGGTACAATACTACGAGCAAATAGGTCTTCTCCAGTTGTTCTTGAGAGCAGAGCGCACAGGCGACTGGGAACTCCACACATATTGTGTTCGCAATATGATTCCAGTATTTCACGCAGGTGGTCATTTTGCATACGCAAAAAGTTCTCATCTCTATTTGCAGCAGATGAATGAGCTAACAGAAATAATGCAACAGGATGATTTGAAGTCGTTCACTGAGAAAGGTTACTTTACCATAAGGCGCTCAGATAAATTCTGGGACGGGATATATTCTGATCAGACCATAGAGCAGTGTTTAATGAGAATGTTCAAGCTCCCTGGTGGTCTCACACATGGCAGGGGAATAACCTATAGCACTGTTGCGAAATGGGTACATGGACTACCTCTTTGCCTTCCGATATGTAATGCTCTCGAAAATTTTGTTCATGTTCACACTGGTCATGGCGAACAACATCGGGATCTCCGTCAAAGTTCACAATTGACTGATGCCAATGATATCACCAAATTATTGAACTGGCTCAGAGTGCATTCCCCCTTTCAGAATAGAGATCCACTACAATTAGTCTCTATAGCGACCGGGCTTGTGGCCGACGAAACTGTGAACTGTGACCAAGTTCGCAAAATTGGTGAATGTTGCGTATCGAATGTTGTAAGCAAAATGTTCAACAGCATCAAACTACGACGTGTTGACACTGTGAAGTCTTTCGCATCGATGGCAAATAGCATCAAAGTCCGTGGAAGTAAGGTAGTGATTGACCCCACAATTCTGTTCAACCGCATCACATGTGTTATTCAGTCACAAGCAGAGATGGAAGAGTATCTCAAATATGAACTCGCCCCGAAACCACCAGCATTGTTTGATTCTGCTGGAATGAGGAAGACACAGAAAAACACGCTCAGTAAGATCCTCAAAACATACGGTTCCGAGCAAACTAAAATCCCAGAACATTCTCTGTTTGTTGTAGATGGTGGATTTTTATTGAGGGCAGTTGTATGGCCTAAACAGTCGTCATATAAGGACATATGTACATCATATTCCAATTATCTAGTGAGACATTTTGGGGCGAACGTCGTGGTTGTTTTTGATGGTTATGCTTGTACAATGTCGACAAAGGGCATGGAACAAGCCCGTAGATCAAAAGACAGGTATTCCATTGATATCAATATCTCACCCGAGTTACCAGCCACCACACCCCAATCCGATTTCCTTGCAAATGCCAAGAACAAAACCCAACTGATCGATCTTCTAATGCAGGAGCTCTCTGCTATCAATATTCAGTCCAAGCAGGCCGAGGCTGATGCTGATGTACTGATAGCCGAAACTGCACTTGACATCACTCAAGATGACAACAATGTTGTCGTTGTGGGAACAGACACAGACTTGTTAGTCATTCTTACCTCTCGAGTTCAACCGGGATGTAATATTCACATGATGTATTCCATTACCCCAAACTTACTAGTTTCAGTTAGTGAAACAGCAACCAAAATGGGTGACCATAGAAGCAACCTCCTTGTAGCACATTCTATAAGTGGTTGTGACACTACTTCTGCACTCTTTCGAGTTGGTAAGAAGAAAGTATTCAGTACAATTGTCTCCGATGTTACTAGCGACTCACAACAGTATGTCAACACAATTTTGGCGGATGACAGTACACCAAGTGCAGTAGCCGCTGCCGGGGAACAACTTCTCCTGATCTTATACGGGAGTAAAACTGTTTCCTCTCTCGACCAATATAGATATGTCACTTACAAGCCTTATGTAGCAAAATCTAAACTGAATAAACCCATCGACCTAGCCTCACTCCCACCAAGCAGCGATGCTGCACAACAACATGTCTACAGATGTTATCTCCAGGTCCAACAATGGCTGGGCACTTCGCTTCCTCCGACGGATTGGGGGGGGGGGGGGGGGTGGTCGCTAGACAATGGACTTCTTGTACCGACTGCAGCCACAAAGCCATGTGCCCCCGATAACCTACTGAATCTGATCAGTTGTGGTTGCAAGAGTGCTTGTACAAAAAGGTGTGGGTGTAAGAAGGCAGGACTCTCTTGCTCAGGTTTGTGTAATTGCAGTTCGGATTCTTGTAACAACCACAGAAACACTGTCCTGTCGGAAATTTCTGAGTTCGATGAATAATATGTATATAGGTCATGTCATTTCTGTATATAGCGTTGATAATAGTCAATGTAACTTAATCCATGTTGATTGATTTGTACATTCTGTAAATATTATTTATTGATTTTTGTACATTCTGTAAATATTATTTATTGATCTAATGCTGCCAGACACAGACGTGTCTGTTCGGTCCCAAGCCCGAAAATAGTTGAGTTCTCATGCTGACGAATTTTATGCCAAAGGGGAACTCGGCCAGAAGCAGAGGGGGTCTTCCATAATGTCTATTTTGTAAGCAATGATAAAAGTCTTCAAATGGTGGTGGATTTTTTATCGTCTGTCCAACTAACATCCCGTTCTGTACTACGACCCTTTGGGCAAATCCGTTAGGAAAATCGTCATTTTTTTGCGTAAATCCGATACTTTTTTGTGAATTTTCAATAATTTTTCGCAGAAATTGTCACAGAATGCACATTTTCCTCTAGGTAAATGTATATTAGACATTATGTAGCTCGAAATACGCGTAAACAAAAAATACAGTTGGATCAATTCGAGGTTACAAAGTTCATGCGATTTTTTTTGATTTTTTTCAAACGCGTTTTCGAAAAAAGGCTGTAGAAAAAAAAAGCTCAACTGGGATTTTAGGGGACTTTTGTCTAATCGTTCAGTGACATGTACTCGACATTCCCTGAAAAAATCAGCTTTCCCCGATTTTTTCCCCTAGTGAAACCTAATGTTCTTGGGCTATATCTTTATCAGCTATTTTATGGACACTTAGATTTATCTATAGAAATATGGCAAATTAGATATTTACTCAAACGCCAGGCGCAGAAACGACGTGGGGGTATTGGTATGCACCGTGTTAACCAAATTATCAAATTTATTACAAATTTATTCGCTGACGATACTTCGTAATTTCTGGCTACAGTATTCGGGATGAAGGTAAAGTTGTGAATTTAGGGATAAAGACACAGTTAGGAATTTGATCCAAAGGAATTGTGAGCAAATTAGAATGTCTATAGTGCAAACCTCCCACCTTATGATGGAGGGACAGGATTGCATTAATCCACCTTTGGGATTGTGAGTTATGTTTGATAAGAAAGTATATCACTCCATGCATCGCATGATGTGTTGTTTTTCTGTAGTTAAACTGTGTGTCTGTAGTTACGAATATCAGATATTGGTGGTAGAAATAAATTAGGAATTAACCCTCAACAAGTGTGGTGAACCGAATCATACATACCGTCTTTCAGTAAACTGGGAGGCACATCAGCCAGGACTTTCCACTGGAACATCTTTTCATCGCGTCACACTTAACCCTTTACCTAACCCGAAAAGCAGACGACATTTGCCAAAAAATGATTGAATAACTAACTTTTTTCATTTTTTGTCTCAAAAACATAGGTTATGACCCCTCATTGGAACGGGCTCAACGAGCTCGTTCCAATGAGGGGTCATAACCTATGTTTTTGAGACAAAAAATGAAAAAATAGTAAAATTAATTGGTGATTTTTGAGAATAGCGCTGGCCGGTTTGGGCCGTTACGTTGGGTAAAGGGTTAACAATATTCTATTAAGGACTTGTGTGACTAAACGTTCCATTTCAGTGCAATACAGACTTTTCAGCCCATTGGCTAAGCTAAGATGTCAGAGTGATATAGGAATATCCCAGAGGGATTGCCTTACAACTCTTTTACTTCCAATTAAATCACATTATTGTAAAAAGTCATCAATATTTCACATAACATAGCTTTTTCTGATACTCACCAACATCCAGTTGTGCATTTGTTTTGGCGTACTCTCCACACACGAATTGAAAGGAGTGTCATTACATGAAGGTATAATTCCACTACCATCACCATTAGCCAAATCAGACTTAGCATATCATTTTATCAATCTGACCAAAAAATAGCTGAGCATTGGTATGGGCATTCCATCCAAGGAAGAGATGGGGGAAATTATATTTTGCAATCAGATTGTAAATTAACCCAATGCTTGATGTAAACACGGAATGGATGGGGGGAGTTATGTTTTACCTCATTGCAGCCAAATAAATCACATTAATGTTAAGAAATTGCACTGCACAGTACTTCGCATAGCATTGTTACAACCCACTTTGTAATAAAAGTTGCAAAATGTAATAATTATTACAAAATGCAACTACATGGACGGGCAAAATGATGCAAACTGTAATAAACTTTTTTTTCTAACGGGCAATCAGAAATGAATTCATGTTATTATACAAATATTAAAATAAATTTGTATCTCTATGATTCTACGACGTCTTTGGGTATAATATATGCACGTCTACGCATATTGGAGTGGGTTTAGTAGATTTTCGAACTTTTATTGAAAATGAAACTCCATGGACAGGAAAAATGTTGCAAAATGTAATAAATAATGTTACAAATGCAACTACATGGACCGGAAAAACTTTGCAAACTGTAATAATTGTTACAAAATGCAACGAAACTTACTCGACAAGTGTTGCATTATGCAATAAACTTTTTTTTCATTGGAATTATCGAAAAAAGGTTTCATCTGATTAATTCACTTACATGTACCCGCTCCATGTGTCAATCGGAAATATATTACCCTACCCCCCCCCCCCCCATTACCGTTCCCATTGATTTTGCTAATCTTTATTTTTCTGCTACTAGAAGTATAAAGTTGCTAAAAAGACACCGAGATTTTTGCATAATTGGCGGATTATGCTCGTCCATTGTGAAAATACACGTTGGCCATAGTGATATTTCTACATGTGAATACATTCACCATAGGTCAGCACTGCAAGGTGAATTAGTCTGAACATACTTTGTGGATGCGACATTCAACACCCAAACCCTCCACCATCCGACTAGTGTTGAGACGATTTGACATCTTTAACCGGTTAAGCACCAGAGTTGACCGGAACACACCCGATAAAGCTCAATAACAAATCACCACCAGACGACGTAGGTCTACTATTAATAGAAGTGTCACTCTTTAAGATACAGGGTGTATAAATCGCTGACCAACATCTACGACGTCTGGTGGATGTAGTGGTTTGCTATAGGTGTATTGCTTTTTCCAGGCTTCAACTCACTGTTATTTATTTATTTATTTATTTATTTATTTATTTATTTATTTATTTATTTATTTATTGGGGTTTTTACGACGTTTTCAACCGCGATGGTCATATCGTGTCAGGCGGTTTAACGGGTGGAGGAAGTCGGGTACCGGGATAGAAACATCGAACAGCAGCGAGTAACTGTCAGACTCCCCAACGTACTGACCTGAGTTAGCATTGGTTGAAGGCAAACGCAGCTAAGCCATCCTAAGGTCAGCCGTACTGAGCTAGGGCCGGAGCAACTCAGTGGCACAGCCCTCTCGCTGGGCCCGAACAACGTCATAGCTACTCTAACAGTTTCTCGCACTTGATGCCTGTTTTTTCCCACTCATATACATCGTGCATTTAGCATCAACACCCAGCAAGCGATGCGCACTGTACATAGCCATGCGACCATTGAACCTATGGTTGTTGTGTCAGTGACAGGACATTGGGGTCCCAGGGTCCGGGAGTCCGAGAGTGGGTGAGGATAGGTTGGGTACATAACATATCACTAGCGTGCCCGGCATGCTAGGACAAGGAGAATATCTTTGGGCCGTAGAGTCAGACACCTCAACGCTTCTCCTGGCGACAGCCAGAAAGGTGATTTTCAGCTTACAGCCGGATTCGAAGTCCCAGGTGCACGTGGCACACTCATCGCTAGTCCCCCTCAGGGGTGGGGGTCAGGTTCTAACAAAGTATTGGGACCGTTTTATGAGAACGCTCATGCTTAGGCGGGAAAGGGTCTTTTCTGCAATGTTGGTGAGGCGGTCGTGGAGTGTTTCAAGGCCCGATTCTTCTGAGTTGAGTGATGTGAGTGTCACGGGCGCCCCTGGCGTCTGGCTGAGGGATTGTACCCGATTGACTTGCAGCGCTTTAATTCGACTAACGCTGTATGTGTGTATGACGTATGACTACAGCAGCATGATCGAAAAACAGCCTGACGAAGGTCGCGAAGAGCCTCAGAATACACCCTCTATCATTCCCCCGACCTTCCCAGTTAGAACCATTGAAGGATTCGAGCAGGCGCATGCGGGCTATTGCTCTGCTGGTTATTGTATCACAAGACGATTTGAGGGTCAGGTTTTTGGTAATGATGGCCTCAATTTATTTATTTATTTATTTATTTATTTATTTATTTATTTATTTATTTATTTATTTATTTATTTATTTATTGGAGTGGGTCGGGGAAAGGGGTCCATAATCCAATACAACACGCTACGAACAAACACTTAACACATGTAAGGGAATTCTCACAAAAAACACATTGACAGCATTTGGTTGAGAATTACGGATATAATTTTCTATTAATAATTGTATAATATGATGAATTTGTTTGATTACTCTGTTTGAAAATATTTTATTACATTTCGAAACGTTTTTCCCAGTCGATGTAGTTGCATTTTGTAATATTTATTACATTTGGCAACTTTTTTTCCCGTGCATGTAGTTGCATTTTGTAATAAAATTTCAAACATCAACGAAACTCGCTCAGATACGCGTAGTAGTGCACATATCATACCATAAGACAGTTGTAGAATCATAGAGATACAAATTTATTTTAATATTTGTATAATAACATGATTTAGTTTCTGAGAGACCGTTTGAAAAAAAAAAGTTTATTACGTTTTGCAACGTTTTTCCCGTACATGTAGTTGCATTTTGTAATAAGTATTACATTTTGCAGCTTTTATTACAAAGTGCGTTGCAACAGGCCGTCATTAACTGGAAGAGTGCCAAATTTTTTCTCAGCCTCAAGATTTGTTCACACATTTTTATCTTGTTACAATTAATGGGAGAGTGCCTATAGGCACTCTCCCATAAATTGTAGCAATGCAAATCAATGGAGATGAAGTAATTTTATCTCCAAGATAATATGAAGGACATCCACAGAATATGAAGCCTTTAGATTTAAGTACCTGCAGTTCAGAATAAAGCCCAAATATGGGCTTCCAGCACTTTACCAGTTAAGCATCCACACCTATCTTGCGATGCAAGCAATGGGCACTATACATAGTCATGCAACTAGACTTCGCTATTGAATGTGTAGTTGTTGTGTCAGCGACAGGACGTTGTGGGTCTCGGGGTCCGGGGAAGCTTGGGTCCGGCAGTGGGTGCGGATAGGTTGTGCACAAAACATACCACTAGCGTGCCCGGCATGCAAGGGACCAGTAGAATATCTTGGGCAGTAGGTTAGACACCTTAACGCTTCTCGAGGGGACAGCCAGACAGGTAATTTTTAGCTTATAGCTGGACCGAAGTCCTAGGTCCACATGGCTGTCTTATTCCCAGCCCCCGGGGTGGGTTCTATCAAGGTATTGGTACCGTTTTAGGAGATTGCTTGAGCTTAGATCTGAACAGGTCTTTTCTGCAAGGTTGGTGAGGCGAACCAAACAGTTGGGCTGCTTCACACAAAATTTCTTTAATCATTTCAGCGAGTTAAAGGGGAGCGCGTTAGCACATTGTGTGGCATAGCAGGGTTAAGTACCCCGGATAACTGATCGTCTAGTGGTTTTTCGTTCGGACTATAATCGTGGCAAAAATGGCCACAGGACAATTTAAGTGTTCAGTCTTAAGAGGCAATCAGTTCTGTAGAGTCTGCAACAATTCTTGATACTGCAGCCGCAGCGAAAGGGTGAATTCAAAAACACATAAAATGTACTTACAGTTTTCTACACTTTTATTAAAACCCTAAGTAAAGTTCCTACAAGTTAAACTTGAAACAAATTCTCTCTCTGGTAAATGTTTGAAAATATCAGATACGAAATGAGACTAAGTCGAAACTATCGCATCACTCTCATCGCGTCCTGTGTCTGGAAATGTTGTCTGGCCTGGCAGCGTTCGGCGGCGTCCTTCCACGAGAATAGGAGAGTGACTTCTTGTACATACGGAAGACCAGAGAGAAGTCCCGTCTCGGGTGATTCCGTTGGCTTAAATACGATTTGAATCGTGTCTACTCGGCAGAATTTACGTCATAAAACACCACAAAACACCACATATACCCCAAGATGGCGGAGAGGTATTTCTTAACCCCTTACTTCCATCCCGGGATAGTAGGGCATCCGGTGGGTATCCTATGCTAAGAGTATGCGTTCTCGCATTTAAAAGGATGCTGGCAATTAATAGGTGTATCACCGCAAAACCAGTTGGCCATCTTGTGAACGTGCAAGATTGCACAATTCTCAGAGCTGAAACTGATACTGGGTGTGTTGAGGTTAGGTCGGGTCAGCATACAATGCTAAAACCTGTCAAAAGCATTCTGATGGGGTTATTATAGGTTAGGCTTTTACTAGCTCATATGCCAATCATAATTGCAAATACTGTCAAAAACACCTTTTTACAGTAAGTGCATAAAGTACTTCTGTAGGTCAGTTTGCACTGTTATTATGCAATGCAAATATACGAGGAATTGAATAAAATTACATAACTTGGGCTTGAAAACAGCGTTTACTTATTAACGTTTATACAACAGAGAATTATTACCAAGTAGGACTTGGCCACTCTGATTAACACATTAACACTTCGGGAACCAAGATTCTCGAGTGCAATCATAAGACTCCGACGCACCCCACGGAGGTTAACCCGACGCGCTCCGTGGAGGGGCTCCGTGGAGGGCATTTCATTACAATCCTCCCAACCAAGACGCGAGGTCCGGTAAACTTTTAGCGGAGCTCGAGTCTGGATCAGATGAATTCCAGAATTATCAATAGTGATCAGGATAGTGACCAGGATCACCAGGATCACCGGCTGACCGGATCCAGGGAAACAGGATGACCAATCACCCGCGGTGACCAAGATGCTGTCAGCATCAAGGTCAACACTGTGACGGGAATCCATGACCAGGATCAGGCACTACCGGTTTTTAGGGAGAAGAAAAGCCCTACAGGGAGTATTTATTACGGACTAATATTATCGGAACGCCACCAGACAACAGGAATCACCTTTTCTCCTAAGGTATTACATTCTTACATTCCTGAATAGTAATAAAAATAACACTAAATTCTACCTGATTCTGTTAGTGGGGAAAAACTGATAATTACGGGTCGTAAAATCGAAGCTATGCTTCTTCAAAGGAGTTCCCCATAGGAGGTCAAATCGACACAGAGGACAACTTTGTTTTTGCTGCATCCAAGTTAACCCACAGTAGAGATGTACTAGCTGAGTACATTGAGGACAACGATATGCTTCACGGGTCCCAACAATGTCCAACAAGCATATTGCACATTGTCTCCCATCTCCATCAACTATATTTTGTCTGGCTTGAAAGATTCGAAGGCTTGCATACATTTCAAGCGAGTATTGCAAGACTTGATGACTGTATTGTGCATTTTCCCATTCATAGGTATGTTCCACCTGCACATGATGGAATGTTTCACCAATTATCATTCGGTATTCGCGAGGTAAATCGGGTATGGAGATTTGACTATATTCACTCGGGCGAAAAGGACGGACCGGAGTCGATGTGATGAATAGATCGATCCCATTCTCCGATTGATAAGGAATTCGTTGATCATAATAAGTTCCGTCCCACCGTGGGCCATTCCAATAGCGAATAACACTTACACGGCTTGATCGTGCAGCCTCCCAAGGGGTTGCTAATCGAGCCTCATGTTCGATTACCACTATGTGAGGCATCACCAGTTCGCGTCCTACTTCCGTTGTATGAAGACAATACCGGTATAAAACTTGAGTTCGAATCAATTCTAAGTGACCGGTGACTTCGTTTAACTGGACCATATCCCACACACGGATTTTGCGCTGAAAAGCGGAAGCTCCATTGTGAAAGATCATAGGTACAGGTATACGAAATCTCTGTGTCCAATACTCTAGTTGCTCCGGAAGAAAATCTTCCGAAGTAGGGTTAACTTTACGGTAGGCATATGCCGTGGCCATTTTTCACGAATTCAATATTACTTATAAACTAATTAAAACTGTTTAAACTATACAAACTGAAAATTGACTTAATTTCACGTGTGATTGATAAAACAAAGACTATGCTTGACCATATTCAATAAAATATCCCGTGTGATCGATAAAACAAGAATTGTGCTTGACTAAACGCAATAAAATACAATAAAAGAATAAAACACAAAAACTATTTTACACTATGCTACAGCTGTGCCGTATGAACAATTCTACTTTCCCCGTTAACGGTTCTTCGTTAGTTTTTAATCTGTTGTCGATAGTGACGAAACTAGGAGTCACGTCTAGAATGTCACTATATAATTTTGACAATAACTTTTTCGTTTACTTTACTTAGATACTTTGTTGTTTGCGCAAGAAAAATTTATACAATAATGTCTAAAGATGACAACAGTGCCCGACGGCACACAGCTGTAGAGGTCGCCTTTTTAACTTCTGTCATGTCATACGCAACTCAAAACTGATGTGGATCCATTTCAGCTGGTACTGGAAGCTTCGGCTCGTTACCGATACCCCACCTCATGGGTGTACGGCAGTGCGGGCAAGAAGCTGGCTCAGGAGCACCGGCTTTTGATCTGGCCCATGCAATACCACAAGAGTAGTGGATTTGTTGTTTACATTGGCCACACTCAAATAAATCCTGCCAAGTTTTTGAAATTTCTGCTAAGCAGATGCAGCAAGGGTCTCCAAGACCCTTATAATGAGTTTGTACCTCCTGCGTCTCATTATATTTAATAATTTGGCCGCGTAAACTAAAACGTTGTAATCGTCTTCCCTCGTGTCGGATTAAAGCTTCACGAAGGAGCCGATACTGCTTTTGCTGTTTCTCTAATTCATACGTTTTCTGTACATTGCCAGGAGGAAAGAATCGTGCAGGATGCATTTGGTGCTGATAAAATCCATATGAATCATCAGCATCTTCACTGGCGGGATATGTACTACCAGGGAAGACCTCATGACTCCTGAATGGACGGACCAAGCCAGGATTGGCTATTAGGTCCAGTTCAGCATCCAATTTATTTTGTCGATGGTCATAATATCGACCATTCCAACAGGGGTCATTGAGATAATGAATGCCCTCGTCAGGACCGGGACCAGTGACCTCATGGGGTCGAACTTCGGCTCGGAACTCCGGAGAGTATAAAAGATGGGGAAATATTACCTTTCTTTCCTCAGAGAGATAAAAACGATAGGCAAGTTCGTGTTGTATTATCTCCGTCTGGCCATTGGCAGGATTATAATGTCTTGTTTCCCATATACGAATATATCTTAAACGGCGACGTCTCCATAAATCTTTCGGAAAATATAGAGAATGACCATGACAGGGAGCCGCTGCTTTATGAAAGGCTGCGCGTTTATGTTCTTCAAACCTTGCCCGTTCTTCGTAAGTATGGCAAGGAGTGACGGCATGTTGGTAGGCTTCACGTTGATGTAAATCGTACAGTGCCTGTTCTTCGGCAAATTCTTCGAATTCCAAAGTAGTTGCTGAAGCCATACCAACAAGAAAATTTAATCAAATATAAAATAGAATATAACTATATTTAAAAGAAACCACTATGTTACCAATAGTATTATGTTTATACACTAAAATTTACACTGATAATTCGCTCCCCTGGGTTCGTCTGTAACTTGGTGCACTCAATCAACACTCTTTCCACCAACTTTCAAATTTGTTTGCCTTGATACTGGAGTCCTGTGTGTAACTTATCTAATACACTCCAGGAACTCCGATTTTATAAAAATTGTTACACTGCAGTGCAGAATTACTAACTTTGGGAAATTTTTCACTAGTAAACAAGACAAACACAGACGACCCGTTATCGTCATGGATCAGGTTTCCAATGAAGGATTATACATAAATTGGGAAACCAGACTCATGAAAATCTTATATATATGTAGTAGTCTACGTAGACTTTTCTGTTTGTTGTTGCTTATTAAAGTTTACACTTCTCAATCTTCACTCTGAAGGTTTTCATTTTGTGTTGGCAACTGATAATGCCGATACACAGTATTTGGGCCTGTTCGGTAATCAAACGTTGACCCTGTGAAATGTCCAATATAATCTGGGTGGTATTGACGATAGACAACAAAGGGTTGAAAACTCCTTGGTTGGCCATCTGAGTGATATCGTGCTCGTCTGCGACGACTAAAGTCACGATATCTTGCACAGAAGGGAGTAAACTCTGCTACATTTCTTCGCATGTGAAACCTATGATGTACACTACTGGTAGTAGCCACCCGGTGACTATAATACCGTAGAGGTTCACTTACCTCACCCTGCTCGTTGATTTTTGGATATTGTAAATCAGGGCAATTGTATATCACTAAATATCTAGACCTATTTGCAAAAGTTAAATGAGTATCAACAGCACTGTCATAATAATATATCAACTCTCGCTCAACCTCTATATATACTATATTCATATCCATATCAAAATATTGACATCCAAATACATCCTCAATGTCTAAGAGATCTGTATCTTTCATAAAGTCTTGTTCATATGTATTGGGTCGTATGATATCTCGATCAAATTCATGAGGAGAGGCCAACGGACGAGGTGTTCTGAAAAACTCGCTCCTTGCCCACTCCCACGGCCTCGGTCGAATATCGATTATAGGTTCTGGGACAATATTAGTAGATAATGGAGCAATTTGTCTTGCTTCTACATCACTTAAAGGAGGGGTGTGTACGTCTAATCCAAGATCAGCTCTTGCAAGTTCATTTTGTATCACACTGATACCTGACTCTGCAACATCAGTGTCCAGAACAGTGGTAGAATCACTAGGCAAAGAATCACTTGTAGGTGTGGTCATACTGGAAGAAGTATGTGATCTCATTGTTATATCATAAACAAATCCACCGAGTCCATCTTGGCTCTCGGGGTCCCGATGAATAATTGCATCATGGGTTCTAACAGGTAATCTTGGAGGAAGGACTAACGTTTCCACTGTATCCGTAGGCGAATAAGGTGGAAGTCGTTGAAGTCGTTCCGGTGTAGATAGTAAAATGGAGTCAGTAGGAGTTTGAATACTACTTGGAGGAGTCGACAAAAGGTCGGAAGATGCTATAGAAGGTGATGGTGATTCTTCTATTGATGCCAATACAGATACACTATTATCAGATGAATTGCTATTTATATTTACGTTTATACTAGATGAATTAGTGTCTTGAAAAAGTTCTCGTGAAACAGTACTATTACTGTCAGTTCCAGTACTAACTGTACTTGAAGTTTCATCATCATATAAAGTGTCACGATCATTATAATAACTCTGGTAATCAAGGAAATCATCGAGCCCACTGTCAACACTAGAATCAGATTCTGCCATTTGTATACTGGTCACTGAAACAAAAACACACAGTGTGTGAACTACTGTTTTTCAGTTTCTTTGTCTATATCAAACATAGTTATGTGGACATTGGCAGAATCCACGTCATGTTGTACACGGGGATATATTGATTTCCTATTAGGTTGAGGAGAAGGTCTAAAGTTTTGAACAGCTTTTCTCATCATGTCTCTAATGCTCTTAGGAGGTTGTTGTTGTTGTGCTCCAGTTGGATCAGCAGGAGCTGAAGGCTGTGGTCTAGGTCCCATACTAGTATAGATTTCATCATCGGCAAATGCAAAATTAGACATTTCACTATCATCAACAGCAGAAAAAGTCGGTTTACTTTTACGGTTTCTTAACCATTTGTATATCTGTTTGTGTCTATCGGCTCGATAGCACTTCCAAAGCAGATATAATCCTATTATTAATGCAACAGTCGCGAGAGCATAAGCCCACTTAGGGACTTCAAATGAGTCCGTCATTTGTAAATTTAGCGAGTCAAGTTCATGAATTAAGTCATCCATGGGTAAGTCATCTAAGTGATCTATTCCTTTCGGTATCGTAAACGTCGATATGTTCACCCTCTCTATGACAGGTTTCCACATCTGTTGTTGTAACAACGAGAAATTTGGTAACACTGTCTTGGTAACTATCCGAAAAGTAGAATTATCCCTTTTATGGAAATAACTCGGTAACATTAATTGACTGCTCGATGCCATACATAACGGTTTTAATTCCAAAATTCCAATTGGCGGAAGAATCCGTTTCGGTTTCGGATTTCTTCGTTTCGGACACGTAATTGAGAATCGTAGTGGGACATCTGTCGTGATGTACCACATTCCTTCATCGATTGTAGTACTGAACGGGAGGTCGATATTCAATCGAACTTCCGTTTGACAGAAGTTTGGAATCTCTAATTTCATGTTTAAGAACAAAGCTAACATACAACTTGTCGTTGTATGTATCATTCGTACGGCACCTACTAAAGGACAAAACAACTGTATTGTTATCTACACATTGGTCATGTCCTATTTCTGGGACATACTTCGTCCTTTCTTTATTAATAATTAGTATGTCAGATTCAAGAGTATATATTGCTACTAATTTATTTGCAACTCGCGACGCATTCTTAGTTACATTGACAAAGGGTACAGGCAAAGCCTGCACCTTGAACACTTCAAATTGCAAGTTCGAATTACGTAAGGGGATCTTCATAAAGATCACCAATTTATCGTCATCATAAATGGCAGCCGTCGTAAGCAAATGATAATATTGCCATAACTCTGTTGTCAGATCTAGTGGCAACATGGACTTATCATCTAATTGAACTTTAATACTCATTAATATTGAGGTCAATAGTGAAGGATCCACTATTTTCGGTGATAACTTCCTATCGGCTAGGATATCCATTTGATCATGTAATCCCCGCAGAGTGGTTTCTGCGGCGATTATCATTGATTCTAATCGACTCATTACAAACTCAAGCTGATGATAAGCATGAGTGAAATGTTCAAGATATAATATTCGATCTGAATGATTCTGAACTACTTGATTTACTCGACCTTGAAATAACATCAATTCGCGCGACATATTTAACATAAATTCTCTATTTTTCAGAATCGCTTCATGATTCATCTTAATGAAGGTTGAACTTTGTTTTTGAATATGTTGAATCATTGCTTGATTAGTACTTACACGTCTTAAATTTTCTGTTATCCCATCTAAATCTGACTGGGATACAGTTCCAAAGAGAAAACTCAATCCTTCACCTACAAAGTCGAACAAACCTCGTTTCTTCCGAGACGAGTTTATTGTGTGGCCATGTAATCTGCGGTAATCGTTCAGATCCTCTTTTACTCTTTTAACACGATTATTTAGGTATCTGATCTCCTGGTGTATATCCGTTATGATCGATTGTATCGCAACGGCAAGAGTAGAGTTTTCACCATTTATTTCGACAAAAGTTTGTCGAAAAGCTATGGTTGTAGCATTGTACAAACCAGCAGTATATTTCATACTTCGATCAAGTCTGCGCACATATTGTATAAAAGGTTGGAGCTCATACACAAACATTGTACTCCAATCACTAGTTACCATATTTACTTCTTTCACTTTCTTAAAAATCACATTGTTTCTAATAATAGTATGTCCATCTATTATTGTAGTTGTAGTCAAAAGACCAACTAATAACATCCAACGCAACATCTTGCTCCTACAATGAGAAAGGAAGCAAGAGTTAGCGCAATGAGTAATACACGATTCAATTACTTTCACTCTGACGATTTACTTCCGGATGTAAAAGGTCAGAAAGTTAATCCAACTACAAGAGAGTCTTAGTCAGTTCGCGAGGCTGACAAGAGTTCACTCATAGTTTCGTTCCAAACAAATCATAAGTCAATACAATTTTGTTACTCATTTTACACTTTCTCTCGTCTCTCTCAAACTTAAGGAGTGGCACCATAGGTGTGACGTTTAGGTATCATTAGTCCTGTGGTAATATTTAATCACTAGTACTCCAGACAGAGGGTACCATAATTGCTCCTAATTCTAATTTCTCACCTGGTTCTTTAATCTTATTATGATCTTGTAACACAGCTTGTATACAAGAGATCATCTCAGTTATATCTTTACTTGATTGTTTTGGTTGAGGCTCACTACTTTGGCCTTTTTCTTCAGTTATTTGCAATTGGTCAACTTCCATCGTTGAATCATTTAATCGATCATTTCGATCGTCAGCAATGAACCGTGATGGCAGTTGATCAGCGGAAGGAGCTTGTAGCTCCTTCATTCATCTCTTGTAATCTCGTACCTGTTGTACTTGTTGTCTTAATTCTGCTAATGGAACACCATCTTCTTCTGAAGAAGAATGTTCTCGTCTTTGTCGTTTATTCTTAATGATCGACGTTAAGGGATGTTTTTCTTGAATCCCTTGCATATCATCACTTTCATTACTGTCACTACTGCTACTGTATTCAGTAGTCGACTGTTCTGATGGGGCAGCGTAACGTTGTATTCGTCGCGCTCTAACAGGTTGGACAGGTTGAGGCACCTCCCATTCTTGAGGCGCTTTACTAAGTCTTTCTCCATGACATTTAATTATTCTGCGAGTTAATTGATCTTGTATCTTGTAACTCACTGGAGCTGTTCTCTCAATGACTCGAAAGGGGTAGTCCCATTTCGATTCTAATTTTCCTTTAGATTTTCCTGAGGAGTATAAAACAGGATCACCTACTTCAAAGGTGATATCTTTTGCTGTAATATCATGTAATCTTTGTTGTTTTAATACTCGTTTCTTTTGTGCAGCTTGTTGTTTTCGAAATGCTTTATGTTGTTCCTGAATGGCTATCTTATGAGGTTCTTCCCCTACATATTTTTCTCGAGGTTTAAGTATATTGTCGAGTGGTAAAACCACATCTCTGCCATACACCAGGTAAAATGGCGAGAATCCAGAGGATTCACTACCATTAAACCTGATGGCTGCCATAGCTTGGTTTAGGAATAAATCCCAAGTTTCTAATTCTTCTCGAGCTAGTTTTGCTAAGATGTCATTCAGGGTTCTATGTAGCCTCTCCACCTTCCCATTAGATTGTGGATGGAAGTAAGAAGTGGTCACATGATGTATCTTGAAATAATCAGTTAAATATTTCATCACTGCATTTACATTTTCAGATCCATTGTCTGTTAATATTTCTAAAGGACATCCAAATCTTGGAAAAATTTGATCTATTATCAAATTAGCAATTGTTTCCGCCTTTTTATCAGGCACTGGAAACGCTTCAGGCCAGCCAGAATAAATATCTATGAAGGTCACAATGTATTTATTTCCTGATAAAGTTTTAGGGTGTGGACCACTCATATCCAATGCTATTTTAGCAAAGGGGTATGGAGGTCTGTCAGTCTCTTGCAATGGCAAAGTGTGAGCTCTGGTGTTACAAGCTCGACACACAAGACAATTTTCTACATGTTTATAAATATGTTTATATAAATCTTTCCAATAATATTTTCTACTGATATTATTGTACACTTTGTCTATGCCAAGGTGACCTAATTCGTCATGGTATTGTTTCAACACATCTGCATGTAATTGTTCTGGTATGCACAAGCGTACCCGTGGGTTATCGTCAACTGTACTGATGTAATATAATACTCCCTCAATCATGAGGTATCTACTACTAATGTGTGCAGGGGTATTTTACCTTGATACTTCTTAATGATTTCTACAATCTTTTCATCTTTCTGTTGCTCTACCTTCATGTCCAAATCTTTGTAATTAATGACTTGTGGTTCGGGCAGAACCTGAGGTTCATCTGTGATGACATGTACATATCTTTGAGGATCAAATTTGTTACTATTGATAATGCCAATTTGTAACGCTTTCTGATTTTCCACATTATCCATCTCGTACCCGGGGTCAGCGTTTGCAATTCCTTCAGGTAAACGAGAGAGTAGGTCAGCACATGTATTCTTTCTACCTGGTAAATATTCAATCTTACAATTGTAGCTAGCTATCTTTAATGCCCAGCGTTGTACTTTGGCATTGTTTTGCGGACTTTTCAACAAGTACTGCAAGGGGGCGTGGTCTGTCTTAATAACAAACTCTGCTCCCTGCAGGTAGTTATTGAATTTATCCAATGCGTATGAGATAGCAAAAGCTTCTTTCTCAAATGTCGACCATTTCTGTTGGGTTTCACCCAATTTATGAGAGAGGAAGACAATGGGTTTTTCATCAGGTACTCCAGGTAGTTGACCTGTTTCATCATCACATGGTTGTGCCAAAACCACTCCGACACAGCAGCCACTGGCATCTGTGTAAAGCACGTAAGGCTTTCTTGGATTTGGATATGACAAATGAGCAACTTGAGTTAAACGATCCTTCAACTCTTGAAAGGCTTTTTGATGTGTGTCACGCCAATGAAATCTTGCATATTTCTTTGTCAGTTCTAAGAGTGGTTGAGCAATTTCGCTGAACCGAGGAATAAATCTACGGTAGTATGAGGTCATGCCCATAAAAGATCTCACTTCTGTTACCGTTTTCGGTGGATTTAATTTTCGAATGACCTCGACCTTCGAAGTCTCAGGTTTAATTCCATCTTTACTAATTACAAAACCAAGATAAGATGTTTCAGATTGAAAGAAGGAACACTTCTTAGCTTTTAGCTTCAGTTTATGTTTTCTTAGTCGACCAAACACTTGTTTAATGTGGTCGATATGAGATTTTATGTCACGGCTAAAAATCAAAATATCGTCAAGGTAGGCCAGAGAAAAATCCTCTAGGCCCTCCAAGACGCTTGTCATGAGGGATTGATACACCGAGGGCGCGTTCACGAGTCTGAAAGCCATCACATTGAACTCATAAAGGCCCTTATGACAAACAAAGGCCGTTTTTGGTCTGTCTTCTTCATCCATCTTGACTTGCCAGTAACCCGACTTCATGTCAAGAGTGGTGAAGTATTGACATCCATTCAATAAAGTAAAGATGTCGTCAATCAATGGAAGCGGCCAATTCGTAACTTTCGTGACTTCATTGAGCTTGCGGAAATCAACGCAGAAGCGTTTTGAGCCGTCTTTCTTGTCCACGAGTAGGCACAGAAAACTCCATGCACTATTTGACCTTCGGATAATTCCGGATTGAAGCATTTCTTCAAGTGCCTCATCCATAATTTTTCTCTTCAGTAATGGAACTCTATATGCTCTACTTTTGATTGGTGGCGCATCACCTGTGTCGATGCGCATCTTCACTGTATCTGTCTGAGTTAATTCTTTATCAGTTTTTGCAAACAAGTCTTTATTATTATTGATGACTGGCATCAACAGGTGCCGTTTGTCTTCAGGCACCTGTATGTCAGCATCTGTGATCTGGTCTTCAGGTGTATTTTGAGTTAAGAGCTGATTAATTTCTAAGACTTTTTCTTCCTGTTCTATTGGTTCAAGTTTTCCAATCAAACAACCCCTTTTCAAGGTGTAGTGTTTGTTGGTACTGTTCACCAACAGTACAGGTATGGTTTCATTTCCATTAGTGACTATACTATTACTAACTAAGAGGCCAGGCTGTTCAGCCACATGACCTTTAGTCAGTCCATGATGTTCTAAGTATTTTGTGTTGAAGACAGATTTTGCACCGGAAGCTTTTGCTGTACACAAACAAGTGGATTGTGGTTTAAGTTCCACCTGATTGATCAGTCGGGTAAGACAACTCACCTGTATGTCTTGAACAATGGGTATATAGTGACCATCTAATCTCAATTTATGAAATTCCCAATATAAATTAACTCGATTGCCCCTTATCCAATCCATTCCTAATAACATACTTCGATTCAATTCATTTATGACTAAGAACTCATGCACCTGATAAATTCCTTGAATATAAAATTCAAGTCTAACTTTTCCTCGAGGGAGAGTGTCATTCCCAGTAATACCTGCAATGCGAGGCAAAGAATTTTTATCACCAACTAATTTCGGTCGGTGTTTAAGATTTTTCCAAAATTTTGTACTAATACAACTAGTCTGTGCCCCTGTATCTAATAAGGCACGTACTCGTTGTCCTTTGATGTTTACTAAGACACTATTCAAAGAAGCAGCCCCATAATTTATGGTCACTGTTTCCGGTTGAGAATGTCTAAGTTTTTGTTGCTGTTGTTCCTCATTTGGGTAATCATCATTGTTTACTAAGTTATTTCCCTTGGTTTCCATAGAGTGTTTCACTTCCTGTTGACATGGGTTTTTCCAATTACTTCCCCTTGGGTTTTTCCTGTTTTGTAGTTTTGGGTTTTTCCCAAGTGATTTCTCTTGGCTCCTTATTCTTGGATTCCTATTTCCTGATTCACTTACTGTCTGTTTTTGTTGATTTATTTCAACACAACCCTGCTTACCTGGTTGATTTATAATTTGATTGTCATAAGCATTTTTCATATAAATCATAATATCAGGGTCTACATCTACAATGTGTATCTCTTTTAATTGTTTAGGAGTAAAGTTTTGTAGAACTCTCACATAAACATCTGCACACTTCTGTTTAGGTACACCATATATCCCGCTACTGATGAGTGGGATTGCTATGCTTACAAAATTTTCCTTGTCACATACCTGTAATACTTTTTGTACAGTACTGTATAAAACATTGAGACATTTATTTTTATCACTGTAATCATTCCAGTGTGGTCCCACAGCATGTATCACTTTTAAACATGGCAACATTCCACAAGTGGTAGTCATATTCTCACCTACTGGAAGATTTCCATGCTGTTGAATATATTGTTGACATTCTTGTTCAAGGGCTGGACCAGCTCCAAGAGCTATAGCTCTAGCAACACCTCCACCATGGGTTAATTGGCTATTAGCCGCATTCACCATAGCGTCAGTAGCTACCCGAGTTATTCCAGTCCTGTATACTTTTATTTCTAGACCACTGGTGGTCCGATAGCTGAAACAATTTTGTGAAGTAAATTTTTCTTGCTGACTGTCCCTTGCAGGGCAGTCATTTTGTGAGTTGGCCTTCGGTTTCTTAGGCCTAGGCCTACCAGTCAGAGGAATGGTTGTAAATTTTACTGTACAATTTTTCCTATTATGTGTGGTCTGACCACACTTTGTGCATTGAATGGTTTTACTTTTCACTGGAGGAGAACCATTTTCGGTTCTCCTTGTTTGAGACTGAATACTTGGCTTTATATTACATGTTTTATTACCCGTATGTCCACCTGTCTTATTATTTACAATTTTATTTTTACAATTATTCATGCATTGATTTGGTACATTATTTACATTAATTAACACTTCTCCCTGGTGATTTCCAGTTTCACTTCTGTTGGGAGCATGTGGCTTCTCATTAACTCTGCTCATTGCCCCATATGGGCAGAGTTCCCTTCGTTTAAATTGACTCGGCAATCGCGAGCGAAGTGGTTTGGCTTCCCACAGCGAAAGCAGCAAAAGGTCGCCCCTGGTGACCTTTCACCTGCTGGCTGAATATCTAGTGTTCTCACCTGCTTGGTCAAGTTAACGCGGCAATCGCGTTTCACGTGGCCAACGCGGTTACAACGATTGCAAACCGGTCGTGAAAATCGTGTCGGTTTCTGATATCTGTTGTAATTTTGTCCTCCCCTATTTCTGTATTGACTATTGTACTGATTTTTGTTCTGATTCTGATATGGAGGTCGCGCATAACCTCCAGTGTAATTTTTCGTTAAAATATTCACCTTATGGCGTCGGCGTGCCACGCCTACGTCCATGGGAGCCTCGTCCCTTGTCTCCAGAGGGAGATCTACATGTTCTTCCTGTTCGTCGATGGAGTCGCGAAATACAGGGTCCCGATAGCGCTCATATTCTTCGTATTGTCGGTCAAATGCCTTCCCAAAGGGCGCTTTTCCTTTGGCGGCTTCAGAGCGAGCGCGAAATTTGATTTTCGCGGCATTTTCAAATAATGCCTGACTAACAGCGTTTTCTAGCGTCTTGGGCATGCGTCGGATCAGTTTCATCCGAACATCGTTGTCATACAACCCGTCACAAAAGTAATCTGAGAGGTTTTTCTGAATGGTGGGGTTATCTATTTCCTGATCAAAGGCATCTTTTGCTAGATCAAGCAGTTGCTCAGCATATGAGACAAGAGTTTGATTTTTCCCTTGTCGCATATGGCGCAACTGATTGGTGGCCATGGAGTTATCCATTGTGGCGCTATAGCGACTTTTTAGTTCGTCATACAGTTCGGACCAGGGCATTTCTGGATTTTTCTTCATTGATCGTAAAATAAAATCAGCAACTACGAAGTCACTGGTTTGGGCGGCGATTTTAGGTCGTCGCTTCTCTTCCACATCATTTGTCTCACAAAAAAGGTCAAGAGATTTTATCCAACCCCGAAAATTCAGGGGGTTCCCGTCAAATTTTTTAATATGGGAATGAATGGACTGCGCCTGAGTGGCGTTAGCTGTCTTTGCATTACTCTTTTCACTTTGGCGCACGGTTTTATGCAGGTCAATTATGGCAGAAGATGTGGGGTCCTTGGCTTTCCTTTCAGCCTCTGCCAATTTTTGTTGTACTTTTAGTAATTTTGCTTCGGCACCGACTTTGTCAGTAGCTAACTGTAGTTCCAAATTAGCTTTCTGCTGTACGAATTCTGCTTTAACCTGGTCGAGGGCTGCCTGCGTATGGTGAAGGGTTTGTTGTGAGGCAGCATGCTGCTGCGTCAAGCTCTGAGCTTGAGAGCTCAGTTCAGTAATTTGGCGCTCATACTGACCCACAAGACCTTCCCTTTCCTGTTTTAATTGAGTAATTTCATCGATGAACCGTTGCTCTCTTTCTGGCGTGGTCATTTTTAAGTTTTATGAAATAATTTACAATGGGATTTTTCTGCTGTTAACGAACGTAAAATGAAGAAAATTGCACCTACCTTGCTAGCACTATAACTGTTGAAACACACGCGGCTGTCGGTTCAGAATTTCCTGGAATTCCTCGAGATTTTTCACAGTTTCCTGAGTTTCCGTTTTTCTCTGATGTTCAGTCAAAAGTTCAATATATCTGATGAGCAACGCTCGGTGCGACCAGTCGAGCGTAGTTTGGATGTGATAGCAATTGGCGGTCGGCGTCAGTGTAAATAATGGCACGTTGGACATGCAACCAGTTCCACCATAGAGTTGTACCAATTTTAGATTCAGAGGGTGCTGTCTGCGTCTGCTGCCTTACAAATTTTAGCTGCCAGGCATTCAATTTACCAGTAAAATTAAGGGATGTCTGTCCCTCATAAATAGTTAGCAAAAAGTTCTCACAAGTTCACTGTGCTCCCCAGCGGCAACGTTTTAAGTCAATTTCGGCTTCACTGGGTCTGTTAGGGTTAATAAATGTTTCTAGAATGTTCACCCGATCGTTTCAAGAGAGTTAAAAGTCAGAGTCTACATCCTGACGAGCGGCACCATATAAGCTGGCCTGTGGCATAGCAGGGTTAAGTACCCCGGATAACTGATCGTCTAGTGGTTTTTCGTTCGGACTATAATCGTGGCAAAAATGGCCACAGGACAATTTAAGTGTTCAGTCTTAAGAGGCAATCAGTTCTGTAGAGTCTGCAACAATTCTTGATACTGCAGCCGCAGCGAAAGGGTGAATTCAAAAACACATAAAATGTACTTACAGTTTTCTACACTTTTATTAAAACCCTAAGTAAAGTTCCTACAAGTTAAACTTGAAACAAATTCTCTCTCTGGTAAATGTTTGAAAATATCAGATACGAAATGAAACTAAGTCGAAACTATCGCATCACTCTCATCGCGTCCTGTGTCTGGAAATGTTGTCTGGCCTGGCAGCGTTCGGCGGCGTCCTTCCACGAGAATAGGAGAGTGACTTCTTGTACATACGGAAGACCAGAGAGAAGTCCCGTCTCGGGTGATTCCGTTGGCTTAAATACGATTTGAATCGTGTCTACTCGGCAGAATTTACGTCATAAAACACCACAAAACACCACATATACCCCAAGATGGCGGAGAGGTATTTCTTAACCCCTTACTTCCATCCCGGGATAGTAGGGCATCCGGTGGGTATCCTATGCTAAGAGTATGCGTTCTCGCATTTAAAAGGATGCTGGCAATTAATAGGTGTATCACCGCAAAACCAGTCGGCCATCTTGTGAACGTGCAAGATTGCACAATTCTCAGAGCTGAAACTGATACTGGGTGTGTTGAGGTTAGGTCGGGTCAGTATACAATGCTAAAACCTGTCAAAAGCATTCTGATGGGGTTATTATAGGTTAGGCTTTTACTAGCTCATATGCCAATCATAATTGCAAATACTGTCAAAAACACCTTTTTACAGTAAGTGCATAAAGTACTTCTGTAGGTCAGTTTGCACTGTTATTATGCAATGCAAATATACGAGGAATTGAATAAAATTACATAACTTGGGCTTGAAAACAGCGTTTACTTATTAACGTTTATACAACAGAGAATTATTACCAAGTAGGACTTGGCCACTCTGATTAACACATTAACACTTCGGGAACCAAGATTCTCGAGTGCAATCATAAGACTCCGACGCACCCCACGGAGGTTAACCCGACGCGCTCCGTGGAGGGGCTCCGTGGAGGGCATTTCGTTACAATTGTCGAACTTGAGGTCGATGGTTCGAAAGTTCGAGCCTGGTCCGTGACACTCACGTTGTCTGCAAGACATTAAATCCCGATTGCTTGGAAACACGGTGACAAAGTTTGCTAAGACGTGTGACAAGCCGATGGTACACACGCCTTCAACCAATGCTAACTCGGGTTATACGTTGGAGAGTCTGACAGTTACTCGTCGTTGTTCGGTGGATCTAAAACTTTTCCCTACTTGCCCCCAAACCACTAGTAGATAGGAGTAGAACGGGGGATATACTGAGTTTGCTTTTAACTAGTAAATCAATCTCAGCCGACTATTTACCTAAGCTATATAACCTATATAATATATAGTAATCATGAAGGAGTTCGGGTATAACTGGTATAACTAAATATTTTACCTTCCTATCTCCAAAACACAGGTCGTGACCCCCCTCCCCCTCCCCCATTCGAAGGAACATGGCATTCTCGCTCGAGTGAGGTCACGCCCCTGCTTCGAACGCAAGACATAATAGAATATAAGAAATTGAGCAACGAAAATTGAAATTATCATATATATAGCGCCTGTCGAGTTTGATCATTGTTTTTTTAGTTTTTTTTTAGTTTTAGGGGGTAGGGTGTAGAGATAACTTTTTGACAACCTATATAACGTATATATGATGATGTTATATATTAACCGTTTACCATATACCTTAACCGCTAGAGAGAAAGTTTTTTTTGATTTTTGATTGTTTTATTTTATTTACTTTTTTGGGGGGGGGGGTGTATAGGTCATTTTCCAGCAATCTGTAACTTATATAGAGGTAATATATTAACCATTAACCATTAAAACCTTAAGCATTAGACATATACTTCAAATGGCTACTAGCGTATGTTAACCCCCAAGCTGCTCCAGTTCAGTATCATCTCCACATATTACTTAGCAGTGATCTCAGTATTTAGCACACCCCCTATAGGTATGGAGACCAGGTAGTTGCCCACGTTATCGTGGTCCATCACTTTGCACCCACATTGTGATAATCATGCTTTGATTAAGTGTTGTAGATCCTACAGTACGTGGAGAGTGTATTATCACTTAATCACCCGCATAGTGGAGTTTCCACCGAAGCAATAATTGCAAATTTGTTGCAAAGCATAACCCGCACAAGCAAAATTTCAGCCAATGGACCTCCGGGTTAAACCCGGAGGTCCATTGGCTGAAACATTGCTTGTGTTTTTTGTCGATATGTACAAAATTTGAAAGTTATAGCTTGGGTGATATCTCCACTCTGCGGGTGATTTAGTTACAATCCACTCTCCACGTTCTGTATGTTGGTCATTCGTGTTTACATTAACCAGTCTCAAAAGCTGCTCCAGGTCCTCAGTACATCTTAGTAGTGAAATAGCTCCATTTTCTCTCTTAACAAAATGTTTACCATCACTAGTCCATATCTGTTGGATTTTTCCTTCTTTCTTAAAGCTGAGTAATTCCTTGAACAGTTTATATTTCAGTTAGGTCTTCATTGATAAAACCTTTTTTCTGCCTGGCTGGAACTTGAGCTTCTTTCTAGCTAAGTAGAAAAGACGCCTAGCACTATAATTTATGAATCTGACTAGAACTTGTCTCGTTGCGCCTAATTTATGGGCGCCAACTCTATCGGATCTATCTATATCAGAACTAGAGATGCTGGCTTCTAGTTTTCTGGCAACACCCAGAATGAGATCATCGATAGATTCACCATCAGTTTCCTGAAAACCACTCACACGGAGACTATACATGCGGGGATACTGCTCAAATTCGTCAATTCTAGTTTCCAAATTATTTACTTCCTTTTGAAGTCTTTTGTTCTAATCTTTCACCGTTTTCAACTCGGTAAACAGACTCTGGGTAGCATCAGCCACAGCCCTTTTCATAGTTCTGTCATTCATTGTTTCGACATCACCAATCATTAAGAGTTTTAATTGTGTTGCCAAAGCCTGGACGTCAATGCTAGGTATGTTAGTAGCCATCACCTCCGATTCACTATCCGATATCAACTCAGAAACTTCAGAGTTTTCTGCATCCTATGCAATTTTCATAATCGTAATATTTCTGGTGAAATCTTGTGGGAACTTGACAGCCTACATTTAGATTTACTCATTGGCATCACAGATCAACAAAGACGAGACCAGGATTAAAAATAGATATGTAAATAATGAGTGACTTTGAACTCAGATCCAAGAATATAAGGTCCAAAACGGGAGACACATTATCACCCGAGACTTTCAATCGACGCTAAATATCTTTCACCGTTGAGAACCACATTACAATTTTTACTCAATTCTCTCACGGGGTCTAATAAAGCTGATACTACATATTCTACACAAACAAATCTCCCAAGAATTATATAAAAGTCACCATATGGATGCTTCCATCAACAAACACATCCATTCCCACAACCACATCCATAAAAAAGTATAAACAGAATGAATCTGAAAAATAAAAAATCGATAGCATAATGCAATGAAAGTATTCATAACGAATTAAAAGAAGTTTGTGAGTATTATTGTAAATTCTGTTGGACGCATATAATAGAATATACACCATGAAAAGTGTTTTGTTGTTGTAGAAATAAAGATGTGGAAAATGATAGAGGAACACATGTAAGTAAAAATTGTGGCTCTGTTTTATACAATGATTTAATTCCATCTTATCCCAATTCTTGTTAGAAAATGAAAAGGAAATCCATCTGTCAACGAAAATACTAATAATGCATATCTTATCAGACTACAAAATGGAAATCAATCTATCAACGGAAATACCAGATAATGAATATATTATTGCATGCTAAATTCCAATTTTCTCAAAAGGATCAAGTAATCATCATTACTACAATAAATAAAACAGAGCACCATATTTTTAAAGAGAATCCCAGAACGTAAAAGGTTAATAACATTACATTATCTAATACACAAAATGGTTAATCATTTTAACATGTCATATATCATAAATTTAAAAAAAAACAAAAAACACTTATCAAGTACAAACAAATATGGGAAGGTTTTGTAAATACACACTTATCTTAACACTTAAGTGTTTTTATGTTAATATAACAAAATAAACGTATAGTGTTTTCAAGTAAAAATTTATTCTACTTGTAGAATTAAGAATGAAACCGACTCGCCAGAGGCTCGTCGGTTTCATTCTTAATCCTACTCGTAGAATATTTTTTTTTATTTGAAACCACTATACATTTATTCTATATTTAATGATCTCAATTCTTTATCACAGATTCCTAAACATTCTTCATCTACAAAATCTAACAATTAACTGGAGGTAATATTAAATTTTATAATAATCCCACCAAAATGATGAATAGATTGAAACTTGTTACTGCATCTCGAAATACTGGAAATAACAGTATTAAACTACAGAATGAAGCATGGCAACTAATAGATGAATTATTGAAATTGGACATAGTTAACAAAGATTTATATGACGCCTATGTTAATAAAACTAATGTAAATAATAATATATGTGGAAAAACCCAATTGTATTAAATTTGGTAAATGGTGTAAAAAATGCCAAGTCTCATGACTTTACTATACTATTTCAGTCGCAGTTAAATCTCAGTAAAGGTAAATATATTTTGTGTGTTTAAATGAATGAAATATGTCTTATAGTTTGTATAATGTATCTAGTTGTTATAAAAACAAGGATATAAAATATTCACATGATGGTGGTAAAACATCGACAACTGTTGTTTTTAGAGATGGGATTTATCCATATGATGATCTTAGCGACCATCTATCAAGTGTAATAAAAGCAAATAGACATGGGTTATCATATACTGTTGGTATTGCTATTGACTTTAATTTTAATGAGTATAATGTTTTTATTACATTAGCACCGGAATTTCAATTAGATTTAACAGAAGGGATTTTGCTAATCTATTAGGGTTTGATAAAAGTTAAATACAACATTCTAATTTTGGTATAAAACTACCAAATATAACGAATAGCATTGACAATATACAGGTTATATGTTCTATAATATCAGATAGCAATATATCAGGTATTGCTACAGATGTTCTATATGTACTGTTTTGATAGTAAAATCATTAATCATAAATTGGAAAATAAAGGCTATGAAATAAAAACAATCTTAGAACAACATCAGTCTAATGAAACAGTAGACACGGAAACTCTTAAGGAACAATTTAGATTATTGTAGATAGTTCATTTCATACCAACCTAGATGATTAAAACAATGGATATTTAGAACTTGATTTTAAAGCAAATAAAAAAGCTAATGGTGAGAGATATATCGCAGCTGATAGAGTGACACTCGTTTGTGACGGATATACAGTACGTGGAGAGTGTATTATCACTAAATCACCCAAAGAGTGGAGATTCCACTCGAGCAATAATTGCAAATTTGTTGCAAAGCATAACCGGCACAAGCAAAGTTTCAGCCAATGGACCTCCGGGTTAAACCCGGAGGTCCATTGGCTGAAACATTGCTGGTGGTTTTTGACGATATGTACAAAATTTGAAAGTTATAGCTTGGGTGATAACTCCACTCCACGGGTGATTTAATTACAATCCACTCTCCACGCACTGTAGTATAATGAGTTACTTGGAAGTGAAATACAATGGATCAAGAGTAACACACCATTGCCGAATATAGCGATTCTTACATAAAGGTAGCGACTTCAAGCTTCTTTTATCCACGTTGTGATACTGGTTTTGCTGCTATAGCAGACAATAATGAAGGGTTTAATCTTAAGAAGATATTAATTGAAGGTGATGCAATTAATAATATAACCCCTTCATTGAATCGTTATGACTGGTTCATCCTTTTAAAGATAACATTTGTCCTCCTGGGAAACTTGATATAAATATTCGTTCTGCTGTAGCTAATGATGTTATCTTCAGAACAGCTGGTGATGATGATGATGCTGATGCTGAAGCAGCATTACAGGGGAGATATGTTGTAACTGAGATGAAATTATGGATACCAAAGATTACCTTTAATACATCTGGTCAAAAACAATATTTAGATAAATTTCTTACACCCCATAAAAGGATATATCTGAAGGATCGTGTTGAAGTATCTCGAAGTACTCAAACACAAACTGCCGTGTTTAAGATAGGCTCAAGCATAGATAAGCCAAGACATGTATTTATTTGGACACTGAACGAAACAAAAATAGATTCACAAACAGACAATCCATTTATTTTTAATACATATGCAAATGCAAATGCAAAAACCTATTACAGCTTGTCAATTAGAACTTTCCAATGGTATTTTCTACCTACAACAACAACTCAATTCTTCCGTAGAAAGAGAGTTCATTCAGTACAAAAAGGGGGCTATTGATTATCTGACTGGTAGTTTCGTTGGATATAAAGATTGTCAGCAACTGTATGGATTAATTTATTTTATTTTAACAAACCAGAAACCAGATATTAAAAATGGATCATGAGAATTAAGATTTAGATATACATTATCGGGAGTACCGAATGCATCCTTTAGCTTTTGTGCTCTAGTAATGTATGAACAAGATATTGTGATTGATGTAATATCTGGTAAGACAAGATTACTTGCATATATAAAATAAACGTATTATGTTTTCCAGTATAAAATGTATTCTATGGGTAGGATTAAGAATGAAACCGATGAGCCTCTGGCGAGTCGGTTTCATTCTTAATTCTATGAGTAGAATAAATTCTTTACTTGAAAACACTATACGTTTCTTTTGTTTATCCCATACATCCTTTATAGGGCAGACGTGGCGAAATAGTGCTTCAAAACACAGCGAGAAGTGATGAGCACATAGGTCCAATTCCATGACAAGCATTATTGCCAAAACTGAAAAAGGCGCAATAATACATTTCTGTTTAAAAATAATTCCCCTACAAACTTGAGCTAAACTTGCAAAAAAACTTTATTAAATGAACAATGTGTAGTGTTTTCTACTGGCACTGTGTAATACTTTCAAAAAGGTTTAAAGAAAACAACAATTGAACGTTAATTATACAACACAAATGCGGTAGATGTCAGAGGTCAACAAGTCCGTCTCTGCTATAGGAATAAATTCTTTCAGTGTTAGACCTATGGGGAAAAGTTATCACCCTACTAGGTGAATAAAGCAAAAATTTATCCAAGGCTTTTATTGTTCGAATAAACAGCCATTTATGGGATAAAATAGTATAATATCGTATAAATAAGATGACAAATTATCACCCAATCAAAATTAATCTGTCAGATGGACAGATTAGATCATTGTATCAAGCTTATTCTAATAATGAGGCTGTTACAGCCCGTTTAACTAGAAATCACCTTAGTGGAGATGATGAAATACTATAAACTAAAACACAAATTAATTAAAATTAATAAAGCTAAAACTCAAAATAAGGGAGTTGATATTAACATCTCAAAAAACGTAAATAAGAGAAGCAGTTTAAACAGGTCCATCATTATGGGGGTCGATTATGGGAATTGCTTCAAAGGTATTGCCTGCACTGGGTAAGTATGTTCTTCTGGGATTGGCTTTGGGGGAAGTTACTGAGTAGATAAAAAGAGTAGGAACGGGTGTTTGTGAAGGTAATAAATATGTATTACTTTACAACGTGTGCTTTACTGGGATTTCCGGGTTTGATTATAAACGATAACTTCACAAGTGAATTATGCATTCAACAATTGTGTCCTGCCTTTATCCGCGTTCGCAAATGAAGACGCTTTGCCGTGGGTGTAATGGGGACTTCATTGTTTTTTTTTTTTTTGCTTGTTTTAACCCTTTACCTAACATGAAAAGCAGACGACACTTGCAAAAAAAATTCTTGAATAACTATTATTTTTATTTTTTGTGTCAAAAACATAGGCTATGGCCCTCATTGGAACGCGCTCGTTCCAATGAGGGGTCATAACCTATGTTTTAGAGACACAAAATTAAAAAAATAATGAAAATTAGTTAGCGAGTTTTGAGAATAGCGCTGGCCGTTTTTGGCCGTTGCCTTAGGTAAAGGGTTAAATAGCATAATTATCGTTAATAATGAAAAGTAATAAAGAGTGTAATCGCTTGGCTGGGCTGGTTACGTGAAATAATTCATTCGAGGCGAGGGACTATATTGCAAAACACTCGTGCGCATTCGCACACTCGTGTTTGTACAACGTCCCTCATCTCTCTAAGGAACATGGCATGCTCGCTCGAGTGAGTCACGCCCCTGCTTCGGATGCACGACATAATAGAATATAAGAAATTGAGCAACGAAAATTGAAATTATCATATATATAGCGCTTGTTGGGTTTGATCGTTGTGTTAGACAAGTTTTCTTTTGTTTTTTTAGGGGGTGGGGTGTAGAGATAACTTTTTGACAACCTATATAACGTATATATGATGATGTTATATATTAACCGTTTACCATATATCTTAACCGTTAGTATAAAGTCTTTTTTTATTTTTTAATTGTTTTATTTTATTTACTTTTGGGGAGGGGGGCGTGTATAGGTCATTTTCCAGCAATCTGTAACTTATATAGAGGTCATATATTAACCATTACCGATTAAAACCTTAATCATTAGACATATACTTCAAATGCCTACTAGCGTATGTTAACTCCCAAGCTGCTCCAGTTCAGTATCATCTCCACATATTACTTAGCAGTGATTTCAGTATTTAGCACACCCCCTATAGGTATGTAGGCCAGGTAGTTGCTCACGTTATCGTAGTTCATCACTTTGCACCCACATTGTGATAATCATGCTTTGATTAGGTGTTGTAGATCCTACAGTACGAGGAGAGTGTATTATCAGTTAATCACCCGCATAGTGGAGATTCCACCCAAGCAATAATTGCAAATTTGTTGCAAAGCATAACCAGCACAAGCAAAGTTTCAGCCAATGGACCTCCGGGTTAAACCCGGAGGTCCATTGGCTGAAACATTGCTTGTGTTTTTTGTCGATATGTACAAAATTTTAAAGTTATAGCTTGGGTGATATCTCCACTCTGTGGGTGATTTAGTTACAATCCACTCTCCACGTACTGTATGTTGGTCATTCGTGTTTACATTAACCAGTCTCAAAAGCTGCTCCAGGTCCTCAGTACATCTTAGTAGTGAAATAGCTCCATTTTCTCTCTTAACAAAATGTTTACCATCACTAGTCCATATTTGTTGGATTTTTCCTTCTTTCTTAAAGCTGAGTAATTCCTTGAACAGTTTATATTTCAGTTAGGTCTTCATTGATAAAACCTTTTTTCTGCCTGGCTGGAACTTGAGCTTCTTTCTAGCTAAGTAGAAAGGACGCCTAGCACTATAATTTATGAATCTGACTAGAACTTGTCTCGTTGCGCCTAATTTATGGGCGCCAACTCTATCGGATCTATCTATATCAGAACTAGAGATGCTGGCTTCTAGTTTTCTGGCGACACCCAGAATGAGATCAACGATAGATTCACCATCAGTTTCCTGAAAACCACTCACACGGAGACTATACATGCGGGGATACTGCTCAAATTCGTCAATTCTAGTTTCCAAATTATTTACTTCCTTTTGAAGTCTTTTGTTCTCATCTTTCACCGTTTTCAACTCGGTAAACAGACTCTGGGTAGCATCAGCCACAGCCCTTTTCATAGTTCTGTCATTCATTGTTTCGATATCACCAAGCATTAGGAGTTTTAATTGTGATGCCAAAGCCTGGACGTCAATGCTAGGTATGTTAGTAGCCATCACCTCCGATTCACTATCCGATATCAACTCAGAAACTTCAGAGTTTTCTGCATCCTATGCAATTTTCATAATCGTAATATTTCTGGTGAAATCTTGTGGGAACTTGACAGCCTACATTTAGATTTACTCATTGGCATCACAGATCAACAAAGACGAGACCAGGATTAAAAATAGATATGTAAATAATGAGTGACTTTGAACTCAGATCCAAGAATATTAGGTTCAAAACGGGAGACACATTATCACCCAAGACTTTCAGTCGACGCTAAATATCTTTCACCGTAGAGAACCACATTACAATTTTTACTCAATTCTCTCACGGGGTCTAATAATGCTGATACTACATATTCTACACAAACAAATCTCCCAAGAATTATATAAAAGACATTGTATGGATGCTTCCATCAACAAACACATCCATTCCCACAACCATATCCATAAAAAGTATAAACAGAATGAATCTGAAAAATAAAAAATCGATAGCATGATAGAATGAAAGTATCCATAACGAATTAAAAGAAGTTTGTGAGTATTATTGTAAATTCTGTTGGACGCAAATAATAGAATATACACCAAGAAAAGAGTTTTATTGTTGTAGAAATAAAGTTGTGGTAAATGGTAGAGAAACAGATGTGTGTAGAAATTGTGGCTCTGTTTTATACCATGATTTAATTCTGTCTTATCCCAATTCTTGTTAGAAAATGAAAAGGAAATCCATCTATCAACGGAAATACCAATAATGCACATCTTATCAGACTATGAAATGAAAATCAATCTATCAACAGAAATACCAATAATGCATATATTATTGGATTCTAAATTCCAATTTTCTCAAAAGTATCGAGTAATTATCATTACTACAATAAATAAAATAGAGCACCATATTTTAAAGAGAATCCCAGAACGTAAAAGGTTAATAACATTACATTATCTAATACACAAAATGGTTAATCATTTTAACATGCCATATATCATAAATATAAAAAAATGAAAAATAAGACTTATCAAGTACGAACAAATATGGGAGGGATTTGTAAATACACACTTATCTTAACACTTAAGAGTTTTTGTGTTAATATAACAAAATAAACGTATAGTGTTTTCAAGTAAAAATTTATTCTACTCGTAGAATTAAGAATGAAACCGACTCGCCAGAGGCTCGTCGGTTTCATTCTTAATCCTACTCGTAGAATAATTTTTTTATTTGAAAACATTATACATTTATTCTATATTTAATGATCTCAATTCTTTATCACAGATTCCTAAACATTCTTCATCTACAAAATCTAACAATTAACTGGAGGTAATATTAAATTTTATAATAATCCCACCAAAATGATGAATAGATTGAAACTTGTTACTGCATCTCGAAATACTGGAAATAACAGTATTAAACTACAGAATGAAGCATGACAACTAATAGATGAATTATTGAAATTGGACATAGTTAACAAAGATTTATATGACGCCTATTTTAATAAAACTAATGTAAATAATAATATATATGGAAAAACCCAATTGTATTAAATTTGGTAAATGGTGTAAAAAATGGCAAGTCTCATGACTTTACTATACTATTTCAGCCACAGTTAAATCTCAGTAAAGGTAAAAAACATTGTGTGTGTTTAAATAAATTTAATGTGTCTTATGATTGGTATAATGTATCTAGTACTTATAAAAACAAGGAAATAAAATATTCAATTGATGGTGGTAAAACATCGACAACTGTTGTTTTTAGAGATGGGATTTATCCATATGATGATCTTAGCAACCATCTATCAAGTGTAATAAAAGCAAATAGACATGGGTTATCATATATTGCTATTGACTTTAATTTTAATGAGTATTAGCAGGGTTACCCGGCGTTGATCGGGCTGAGGAAAGTATTCGGTGAAAAAACATGCTGGTCATAACTGTTGGCGCCTCTCTACACCCGTACCCCCACCCCACCCCACACCGGCACTTTTTTAAACTTCACCATTAGATTCCTTGTAAAAAAATACTCCTAGTAGACCACATTGAAGACCTATATCGGTGAGAAAAATTTTGGTCATAACTTTTGGTACCCATCTACACCCCCACCCCGATACTTTTTTAAACCTCACCATTAGATTCCTGATAAAAACGTACCCCTGGTAGACCCCTTTGAAGACATATATCGGTAAAATTTTGGTCCTAACTTTTGGTGACCCCCTACACCCCCACCCCCACCCCCACCCCACACACTTTTTTAAACCTGACGATGACCTCCACCATAAAAAAGTACTCCTAGTAGACCCATTTTGAACACTCGGGGTGGCCCCATATTCATTTCTACAGACAGACAGACAGACAGACAGACAGACAGACAGACAGACAGACAGACAGACAGACAGACAGACAGACAGACAGACAGACATTGTAAAATATAGTATAGGTAATGTTTTTATTTGGGGCGCGGTGGCGATCACCGAAGTTAAGCAACGTCGAGCCCAGTTAATCCTCGGATGGATGACCATCTGAGCGATCGATTCGGACCCCCGTGTTGTGTCCTTGGGAAAGGCACTTAACCCCGATTGTCCACATGGGGGCACGATGACGCCGTGTACTAAGGCGTACTGCATATCGATGGTGCGCATGTCTTCAACCAATCTAACCCGCCTGTGCTGCAGTGCGGAGTTACGATGTTGGGGAGCTGGCAGATGCTCGTCGTTGCTCGGTGGTTCTCTCCAGGTACCCTGGCTTCCTCCACCCGTAAAACTGTCACGGTCATGATCAGCCATTGTGCATAAGTGTGTGACCTTAAACACCAATAAATAAATATAAGTAACGTTTTTATTACATTAGCACTGGGATTTCAATTAGATTTAACAGAAGGGATTTTGCTAATCTATTAGGGTTTGATAAGAGTATAATACAACATTCTGATTTCGGTATAAAACTAACGAATGTAACGAAAAGCATTGACGATATACAAGTTATATGTTCTATAACTTCAGATAGCAATGTATCAGGTGTTTCTACAGATGTTTTATACACACTGTTATTGATAGTAAAATCATTAATAATAAATCGGAAAATAAAGGCTATGAAATTAAAAAAATCTTAGAACAACATCAGTCTAATGAAACAGTAGACACGGAAACTCTTAAGGAACAATTTAGATTATTGTAGATAGTTCATTTCATACCAACCTAGATGATTAAAACAATGGATATTTAGAACTTGATTTTAAAGCAAATAAAAATGCTAATGGTGAGAGATATATTGCAGCTGATAGAGTGGCACTAGGTTGTGACAGATATACAGTACGTGGAGAGTGTATTATCACTAAATCACTCGCAGGGTGGAGATTCCACCCAAGCAAAAATTGCAAATTTGTTGCAAAGCATAACCAGCACAAGCAAGGTTTCAGCCAATGGACCTCCGGGTTAAACCCGGAGGTCCATTGGCTGAAACATTGCTGGTGTTTTTTGACGATATGTACAGAATTTGAAAGTTATAGCTTGGGTGATAACTCCACTCCGCGGGTGATTTAGTTACAATCCACTCTCCACGTACTGTAGTATAATGAGTTACTTGGAAGTGAAATACAATGGATCAAGAGTAACACACCATTGCCGAATATAGCGATTCTTATATAAAGGTAGCGACTTCAAGCTTCTTTTATCCAAGTCGTGGTACTGGTTTTGCTGCTATAGCAGACAATAATGAAGGGTTTAATGTTAAGAAGATATTAATTGAAGGTGATGCAATTAATAATATAACCCCTTCATTGAATCGTTATGATTGGTTCATCCTTTTAAAGATAACATTTGTCCTCCTGGGAAACTTGATATAAATATTCGTTCTGCTGTAGCTAATGATGTTATCTTCAGAACAGCTGGAGATGATGATGATGCTGAAGCAGCATTGCACGGGAGATATGCTGTAACTAAGATGAAATTATGGATACCAAAGATTACCTTTAATACATCTGGTCAAAAAGAATATTTAGTCAGATTTCTTACACCCCATAAAAGAAATATATCTGAAGGATCGTGTTGAAGTTTCCCCAACTGCTCAAACATAAACTGCCGTTTTTAAGATAGGTTCAAGCATAGAAAGCCAGGACATGTATTTATTTGGGCACTCAACGAAACAAAAATAGATTCACAAACAGACAATCCATTTATTTTTACTACATATTAAATGCAAAAACCTATTACAGCTTGTCAATTAGAACGTTCCAATGGTATTGTCTACCTACAACAACAACGCAATTCTTCCATAGAAAGGCTAGACTATACAGATAGTTCATTCAGTACACAAAGGGGGCTATTGATTATTAGACCGTAGTTTTGTTGGAGTTGGACGCCCGTATTGGCGGTTTAATTGATTTTGACATTTTATTAAAACAGCGGAATGATAAATCCTGGCACCCCCAATTACTTTTTCCCCAGAAAGAAAGTCACAAGACTGTTGTAAACAACTATGGTAAAAAACTGATTGACCTCTGTAAGATGTTTGAATTGGTTATAGTTAACGGCAGGCTTGATGATGATAAAGAGCACGGGCAAACAACTTGCAAACAAAAGAGTGTTGTTGACTACGTTTTGTGTACTCTGAATTGTTACACAGATTTGATTAATTTACGCGTGGATGATTTCAATAACTTGCTGTCTGATGTGCACTGCCCGGTCAAACTATGTATTAGAGCATGCCACTCGTGGGGACAAGACAAATGCCAAACAATTCCTGAAAAACAAATAATGATGGGAAACAAAATATTGTAGGAAAATGGGATAACATAAAAGCGACGATGTTTAGTGAAAACATAAACAATAATAAAGTGTCTGAAGTATGCAACACACTTTCGGACATGCAAACTAAAACTAATGTGACCAACAAATGACATTAATTCGGTGATGGATTCCGTAACCGACATTTATTTAAAAGCTGCTAAATTAATATTTGGTGAACATACTTCACATACAGTAACACGGAAGCGTAAAACACCGTGGTTTTCAAATGATTGTATAGCTGCGAGGACTAGATACAGGAAGGCAAGAAAAACATACATTAAATATCGGACACAAAATAATTTAGTATATCTTAACCTGGGAAGATCTTCATACAAAAAAAACTCTCAATAGAGGTTAACCGAAATATGATGAAAATATAAGGATACGGGTTCGTAAAATAGTAAAATCCCGAAACAGTTTTGGAATTTAATTCGTAGCCTGGGTGACAATAATGGCTCCCTAGAACCTAGAAATATGCCTACTGTTGAAGAGTTTGTCACGTATTATAAAAATGAACCAGAAACCACTCCAAATGACCCACTACCAGATGCATGGATAGCAGATATTAACAACGAGATGTTAAATAATGACATATCTCTGGACGAGATAATAAATGCGGTAAAAAAAGCTGAAGTCATCAAAGGCCCCTGGATTTGATGATATTCCGAATGAGTTTATTAAATACTCATTTGAACAATTTAGGGACGTCTATCTTAAATTATTTAACCTGATACGTTCGACGGGTACTCTCCCGAAGGATTGGACAGTTGATATAATAAATAAAACCTGTATATAAACATAAATGCGATACTGAAAATGCTGATAATTATCGAAAAATAACTTTAGTAAGTTGCATGTCTAAATTATTCACCAGTATAATTAGTAAAAGAATATATAATTTCCTTGAAGATAATAACTTACTATCTGATTGTCAGGCTGGGTTTAGAGCGGGTTACTCAACAACTGATCACATGTTCGCCCTTTATTCAATTATAGAATTGTGCAAGTTGTATAAAAAGAAGTTGTACTGTGTTTTCGTCGATTTGTCGAAAGCTTTTGATTCTGTTTGGAGAAGTGGGCTTTGGTACAAGTTAATGTCATACATCATAACGGGGCGCGTACTTAATGTTATTAAATGTATGTACAATGACATTAAAAGTTGTGTAGTTGCAGGTAAATTCCGGTCAGAGTTCTTTAAAACGCCAATAGGAGTTCGGCAAGGGAAGAACCTCTCACCTGTTTTATTTTCGCTATATTTAAATGATATTGAAAAGTACCTAATGGACTTTGGTTGTGATGGAATAATTCTAACAAAGAACAGGGGTGACCAATTATATTCCAACCTAGAACTTTTGATATTGTTGTATGCTGACGACACTGTACTCAAGTCGCAAACACGGGAAGGTTTACAGTACACGATAAACTGCTTCTCTGAATACTGTCATTTCTTGAAACTTTCCATACATGTTTCCAAAACAAAAATAGTTGTTTTTGGACCAAAAGGTAAAAGGGAGGACTCCATATTCTATCACAATGGAAAACCGATTGAGAAAGTTGTGTACTTTCAGTATCTCGGAATTACATTTTCGAAAAATGGAAAATTTACAAGCGAAAAAAATGCCCGTTGCAGAAAGACGAAACAAGCCATGTTCGCGTTAATTAATAAGCTGAGAAAAAACAAATTATCAACTGATACGCTTCTGGAAGTTTATGAAAAGTCGATAGTACCTATCCTAATATATGGCTGCGAAATATGGGGTTGCGAAAATATAAACGTGATTGAAAAGTTAGAACTGTGGTTCTTAAAGTACGTTTTTCACTTGAAAAAATCAACACCAACAGCAATGGTTTATGGGGCGGTTGGAATTTATCCCGTCTCTGTAAAAATAAATCAGCGAATTTTGAATTTCTGGGGAAATATGTTAAGTGGTAAAGAATGTAAGTTGTCGCTACTATTCTATTGGATGCTATGTGGGAATTCAAATTATGAAAATCTATGGCTCAGTAGGGTTCAATACTTGTTAATCACTTGTGGCATGCCTGGTATATGGTACGAGCAAGCAGTTCATTTCTACCCACATTTTAGGATTGAAACTAAGATGAAGTTACAGTACCTTTACATTCAGTAATGGTTTTCCACACTAAACTCGTCGGATAAATATCGTTTCTATAGAATTATAAAAACGTCATTTGCTCGAGAAAATTATGTAAATAAGTTAAACCCGAAACAAATACAAATTCTTATGAAATTTCGAACAAGAAACCACCGTCTCCTGGTAGAAGTTGAGGACTGGCTCACTCTTGATGACAACTATCGAATATGCTCACTATGCAATGTTGACATAGGTGACGAGTACCACGTGGTTCTGGAATGTTCCAAAACACAAGAGGCTCGTTCCCGATTCATGGCCCCCTATATCATACACAACCAAGTGAGTGGAAACTCACCTGCTTATTCAACGCAAAATTAACGAAATTGATTAAACTTTGCCATTTTATTGATAATATTAACAGACTGTTCCCAAAATAGAGCAGAGAAAGATTAAATAATTACTATTTTTAAATTCGTTAGCGCCCCCCCCCCCCCCCCTCCCTCGAGAATATAGCAGTTATTGACTGAAGGAGTGTTATGATTAACAGCTGTTTTGTGTTGAAATTTCAATTTCGATACTCCTTCGAACTAGAATAATGTTTTCTCCCGCTTTTCCGTATGCGCAACAACAGCAATTGTGATAATTGTAATATGTGTTTTCTTATTATATTCTTAGACACCATGTAGTTGGTACAAAAGAATAAAGATGATTGAATTGAAATTGAATTGGATATAAAGATTGTCAGCAACTGTATGGCTTAATTCATTTTATTTTAACAAACCAGAAACCAGATATTAAAAATGGATGATCAGAATTAAGATTTAGATATACATTATCGGGAGTACCGAATGCATCCTTTAGCTTTTGTGCTCTAGTAATGTATGAACAAGATATTGTGATTGATGTAATAACTGGTAAGACAAGATTACTTGCATATATAAAATGAACGTATTGTGTTTTCAAGAATAAAATTTATTCTATGAGTAGGATTAAGAATGAAACCGACGAGCCTCTGGCGAGTCGGTTTCATTCATAATTCTATGAGTAGAATAAATTTTTTACTTGAAAACACTATACGTTTGTTTTGTTTATCCCATAAGTCCTTATAGGGCAGACGTAGCGAAATCGTGCTTCAAAACACAGCGAGAAGTGAGGAGCACATAGGTCTAATTCCATGACAAGCATTATTGCCAAAACTGAAAAAGTCACAGTAATACATTTCTGTCAAAAATTAATTCCCCTACAAACTTTAGCTAAGCTTGCAAAAATACTTTATTAAATGAACAATGTGTAGTGTTTTCTACTGGCACTGTGTAATACTTTCAAAAAGGTTTAAAGAAAACAACAATTGAACGTTAATTATACAACACAAATGCGGTAGAGGTCAGAGGTCAACAAGTCCGTCTCTACTGTAGGAATAAATTCTTTCAGTGTTAGACCTATGGGGAAAAGTTATCACCCTACTAGGTGAATAAAGCAAAAATTTATCCAAGGCTTTTATTGTTCGAATAAACAGCCATTTATGGGATAAAATAGTATAATATAGTATAATTAAGATGACAAATTATCACCCAATCAAAATTAATCTGTCAGATGGACAGATTAGATCATTGTATCAAGCTTATTCTAATAATGAGGCTGTTACAGCCCGTTTAACTAGATAACTAGAAATCACCTTAGTGGAGATGATGAAATACTATAAACTGAAACACAAATTAATTAAAATTAATAAAGCTAAAACTCATAATAAGGGAGTTGATATTAACATCTCAAAAAACGTAAATAAGAGAAGTTGTTTAAACAGGTCGATCATTATGGGTGTCGATTATGGGAATTGCCAAAGGTATTGCCTGCATTTGGTAAGTATGTTCTTCTGGGATTGGCTTTAGGGGGAAGTTACGGAGTAGATAAAAAGAGTAGGAAAGGGGGGGGGGGGGGGGGGTGTTTGTAAAGGTAATAAATATTTATTACTTTCCAAAGTGTGATTTACTGGGATTTCCGGGTTTGATTATAAATGATAACTTCACAAGTGAATTATGCAATCAACAAGTGTGTCAGTATCCATGCGCGCAAACGAAGACGCTTTGCCGTGGGTGTAATGGGGACTTCATTGGGGTTTTTTTTTTTGTTGCTTTTTTTAACTCTTTACCTAACATGAAAAGCAGTCGACACTTGCTAAAGAAATTCTTGAATAACTATTATTTTCATTTTTTTGTCTCAAAAAATATAGGTTATGACCCTCATTGGAACGAGCTCGTTCCAATGAGGGGTCATAACCTATGTTTTAGAGACAAAAAATCCCAATTGCCCATGTGGGAGCACGATGACGCCGTGTACTAAGGCGTACTGCACGTCGATGGTACGCATGTCTTCAACCAATCTAACCCTGCCTGTGCTGCAGTGCGGAATTACGATGTTGGGGAGCTGGCAGCTGCTCGTCATTGCTCGGTGGTTCTCTCCGGGTACTCCGGCTTCCTCCACCCGTAAAACTGCCACGGTCATGATTAGCCACTGTGCATAAATATGTGACCTTAAACATCAATAAATAAATCAATAAATAAATAGAGACAAAAAATAAAAAAATAATGAAAATTAATTGGCGAGTTTTGAGAATAGCGGTTGCCGTTTTTGGCCGTTGCGTTAGGTAAAGGGTTAAATAATATAATTATCGTTAATAATAAAAAGTAATGAACAGAGTAATCGCTTGACTGGACTGGTTACGTGAAATAATTCTTTCGAGGCGAGGGACTATATTGTAAAACACTCGTGCGCATTCGCGCACTCGCGTTTGTACAACGTCCCTCACCTCTCATGAATTATTTCACGTAACCAGTCCAGTCAAGCGATTACTCTCTATATTATTCCAAATGAAAATATCAATAAACGTGTTCCGTATACATCAATGTTAACTGAGACACAAATTAAGGACCTTAAGACATCATATAAAATGGGTTCGGGTGTGCAAATTACTATGAACAAGTCATGGTGGATTTATTGATACATTGTTAGCTAGTATTGCAATTTCTATGTTATTAAGTGCTTTCGGTGGAAAGTGTCTTCAAATACAGTTAAACCTAGAAGTCCTGTCATGAAATGCGCACAAATAGTACGTCGATCTGCGAGTTACTCTACGCGTTATAACCATAGTAAGGCTATCAAATTCTGTACATATGGCCTGTGCACAAGCAATGTTTCAGCCAATGGACCTCCGGGTAACCCGGAGGTCCATTGCTGAAACATTGCCTGTGTTTGCTATGAGTAACCAGGAGAACCTGATGTGCTTTTGATGCCATTCGATATAGCAATTGCGCGCAATTCCTACGCGCAATTAAGCCTAGATAAGCGCACAGTTCATGACAGGACTTCTAGTTTTAACTGTAGATAGACAAAAGACGTTAAAATTAAGGGATAAAAAAACTTCAAAATATCAAAGGGTAAAGGGACTACTGGTAGGGAAAGACAGACCATTCAAAAATATACCAATTTTAGGAGCTATTCTGTAAAATTTATGCCACTATCCGATATGGTTATTAATGATTGGATGAAATATTATAGAATAAATAATTTTCAGGTGTTTATTCGCGTGATGATATAAAAAAAAACTTGAAGAGGGTTTCTATGTAATAAATATGGATGATATGTCTGCTTCTGGAACACATTGGGTGTGTACAAATATTTTGGACAAAATAATTGAGTATTTCGATAGTTCTGGGATAAGACCTATACAGCAAATATAAGATATACCTAACAAAATGAATATTATTTACATTCACAGTTCCCTGTATCAAAATAAATACAGTGTTTTCTGTGGATATTTTTTTATTTACTTTATTAATGAAGAATCAAAGGGTAAAACATACCATGATATTATAAAACCTTTATCGATTACAGACACAGCATATAACGAAAGATTTATAAGAAATTATTTTATAAAACCTTATAATATATATGGGAGTAATTAATGACTGTAACGTTTCTGTTGAAGCTTCTATTGATATAACATCACTGACGGATGACATTGACGTAGTTAAAACGAATTTGCAAATAGCGATTAGTGATTTAGAGCATGTAAGAAAAGAATTAGTCAACTTCAGTCGAGTTGATAGATTAAAGGCTGATCTAAATGCTGAAGGGAAAAAAGACTTACCGATCTTGGTAATCCAAAACATCAGCTGGACGCTATCACAAAAATACGCCTACGAGAGACATAAAACATTCGGTAGATGTATTAAAGAGAATTATTTGAATAAAATATCTACAGTTAAAACTAGAAGTCCTGTCATGAAATGCGCACAAATAGCACGTTGACCTGCGCGTTAATCTACGCGTTATGACCATAGCAAAGCTATCAACGACTGTACATATGGTCTGTGCACAACCAATGTTTCAGCCAATGGACCTCCGGGTAAACGGAAGTCCATTGACAGAAACATTGCCTTGTTTGCTATGACTAACCAGGAGAACCCTCCGTGCTTTCGATGTCATTCGATACGGTAATTGCGAGCAATTCCTACGCGCAATTAAGCCTAGATAAGCACACAGTTCGTGACAGGACTTCTAGATTTAACTGAAAAGTTGGAAATTCGGAACTCAAGTCATGAGTAGTTGGAAATTCCATCTCTCTGGATTTTAGAGCTTATTTGGTGATGCTGATGTCTACTTAACTTCCCAAATTCCAATTTAGTTTCAAATCGGCAAAAAATCTAACTATTGCTATTTACAACTACAGTGTACGCAATATCGAGCTTCATAAGTATGCATGATGTCAATTGGTATTAGACTCCTATAGTACGTTTATTTATCGTAATAAAACAAATCCTTGAAATGCACTTCAAGAAAATCACATCATGTAAAAACGTCATCCTGGGTCAATTTCATCACTCACACTTATAAAATGATGAAACATACATTAAGTGAGGGCTGTGGTCAGGGACGTGACGAGATGGGTGGGTGGGGGTGTACAGTTAAAACTAGAAGTCCTGTCTTAAAAAGCGCCCAAATAGTACGTCCATCTGCGCGTTAATCTCCGCGTTATTACCATAGTAAGGCTATCGAAATCTGTACATATGGCCTGTGCACATGCAATATTTCAGCCAATTGACCTCCGAGTAACCCGGAGGTCCATTGGCAGAAACATTGCCTGTGTTTGCTATGAGTAACCAGGAGAATCCGTCGTGCTTTGGGTGCCATTCGATATGGCAATTGCGCGCAATTCCTACCCGCAATTAAGCCTAAATAAGCGCACAGTTCATGACAGGACCTCTAGTTTTGACTGTAACGAGGGTATGAATATGAATTCTCAAAAGCTCGTCAACGTGAAGGATCCCACCAAACCGAGAGATGTAGTGACAAAGAGATATGTGGATAGAACAGATTACTTCAAAGAACAGGATGTGAACAAGAAATGGCATAAGATAGTTAGTCTTTCGCACCCCATCGAAAATTCGCATGCCAGTAACCAGGGATACGTCGATTCTAGCATAGTAGCTTATAAAAAGAAACTGCGAGCGAAGAATCCGACAGATTCTATCTCAATAAAGATAGGGGTGGTAAAATGAATAACGGTACAGAAATTAATGGAAATAATTTATTCGGTCTGCCGAGCGATCCTGCTTTCTACACGAGTGGTGTCAGTAAAAAATATGTGGACCACACGAAAGTTTGGAAATTTGGGGACATCATGACAGGAAATCTGGACATGACTGGACATCGCGTGACGAATCTATGCAATCCTGTTCATATGGGTGATGCTTGCTCCTTGATAACGGTGATTGAAAGAATAAGGAATGTTAGACCTGTGGTGACGATCTGGGCAGAACAATGCGGTGGTCTAGAATCTGGAAAATCGGAATGGCCTTTTGGAAACGGTGCTAGTGGACCTATTCATGGTAAGATCGGTTATACCATGCCACAAAGGGGTCGGATATTTCGATGGAACTGTCGTCTAGTAATTTTCAGGTGAAAGTGGGAGTTCGATTCGTTGTGATTGTTTCCACTGAAAGCAAAATGTATCATATTCAGAAACTCGAGAATCAATATTCAGCTACGATAATTTTTCCCACTCCTCTACAATTGGAAGAGGGAGATAAAATTAGTTTTTTGTCTTTTATCGATTCCACAGCTAGCTAAGGGTTCAGTCGTGTGTCTGCTGATAGACCTCAATCCACTGATTATTTAGCCATTTAATATAATGGAATGAGTGTTTTTCTCATATAATATTTATGAAACGAGTCTAAGAATTTTCCGTTTTGGCGAGCCTCTGGCGAGCCCAAACGGAAAATTTGGACGAGTTTCATAAATATTATATGAGAAAAACACTCATTTCATATTTTATTCATCTTATGACACACACACGCACATAGTAGCCACTTAGTATGACTTTTTAACCCATCACCTAACTTGAGTTGCAGACGGCACTTGAAAAAACATCCTCGTATAACTAAACATTTTCATTTTTTGCTTCCAAAACACAGATTATGACCCCTCATTGGAACGAGCACAACACGCTAGTTCCAATGAGGGGTCGTAACCTATGTTTTTTAAGCAAAAAAGTGAAAATATAAAAAAAATGAATGGCGTTTTTCTTGTATTGCGCAAGACGATTTTTGCCGTTACGTTAGGTAAAAGATTAATACAATATAACCCACCCTAAATAGGACAGATAACGTAAATTCTCCCTACTGAAATTATGCAAATGTGACCCAGTTGTATTTTGTTTAGCCAATCAAATTGTCCAGTTATGAAATTGACCAATGAAAGCTCCCAACTCTAATTATGCAAATTATAAAAATGTGGCCCAGTTGAATTTTGTTCAGCCAATCAAATTGTCTAGTTTTGAAATTGACCAATGAAATTGACAGAAGGCTTTATTTATCACTGATTAATATGAAAACAAAATATCAAATGTTTAAAGTAAACACAACGGACGACTCATATGATAAAACTATTTAATACAGATGAAACAAAAATATGTTTTTGTTTTTAATTGTATAACGAAAGATTTAAAAGAATCAGATATAGAACGATTAAAATGGTTATATAGTCATTATCATAACAACACTGGTGTTATGCAAATGCCTTTAACTGGGAGAGTACTGGAAGCCCATATCTGGGCTTTATTGAGAAGGACCAGAGCCACAATTCAACGGGCCCATACTCCGTGCATGTTCTGTGTATTGTCTTTGATGTAAAATTATTTAGTCTGTAAGGATTTGTCTTGTTACAATCTATGGGAGAGTGCCTGTAGGCGTGTATCTCGGTGTGCCTGCAAGCACTCTCCCATAAATTGTAACAAGGCAAAGACTTGTGAACAATTTCTGATGACCGAAACATAATTTAGAACTCTACCAGTAAAGTATTATTCAAGATTTTTTATAGTTCTTGTATATCATCAATGGGCATAACTACTGCGGGTGTTATTGCAGATGCTATAAGTCTTAATCCCATCGTTCTAGGGGTCATATCTGGTTCTGGTATAATGATGCAAACAATTTTAACTATCAAGGATTATAAAAGACAGACTGAATATTGTCGTTATTGTTGAATTATGATAGAATATTAATCGAATTACGCTCATATTTGCGTGGTAACGATTATGATAATATAGAGAGTAATCGCTTGACTGGACTGGTTACGTGAAATAATTCATGAGAGGTGAAGGACGTTGCACAAACACGAGTGCGCGAATAATAGTCCCTCGCCTCGAATGAATTATTTCACGTAAGCAGTCCAGTCAAGCGATTACTCTGTTTATTACTTTTCATTATTAACGATAATTATATTATTTAACCCTTTACCTAACGTAACGGTGAAAAACGGCCAGTGCTATTCTCAAACATCGCCAATTAATTTTCATTATTTTTTCATTTTTTGTCTCTAAAACATAGGTTATGGCCCCTCATTGGAACGAGCTCGTCGAGCTCGTTCCAATGAGGGGTCATAACTTATGTTTTTGAGACAAAAAATTAAAAAAATAGTTATGCAAGATTTCTTTTTGCAAGTGTCGTCTGCTTTTCATGTTAAGTAAAGGGTTAAAAAAACAAAAAACAATGAAGTCCCCATTACAACCACGCCAAAGCGTCTTCGCTTGCGCGCACGGATACATGACCCAATTGTTGATTGCATAAGTTAAGTTATCGTTTAGAATCAAACCCCGAAATCCCAGTAAATCACACTTTGGAAAGTGATAAAAAGAGTTAATCCATGAGATAAAGGTGATTGATGACCATGTATCTGATTGTTGTCCAATAGTCACACATTCTGAAAAAACGTATAATAAAAAAATACTCATTGAGAAAACATATCCTCCATTCACTTCGTTCAATCTTCACTTGTTAACCATACTATGGCAACTGTCAGGCTCAACAGTTGTTAGGATATCGTGACATCCTGCACCCCCTGCCTATATACAAATGGTATATATCGCAGGTAAAATCAAAAACCATATAACATGGATCACACAGGAATCTACCCCCGCGAACGAAATGTTGTTTTTTTTGCGCGCCAAAGGCGCGCAGGGACGATTTGGGAAGCAAGCCCCTTTCGACCCTCATTGGCTGTTTGTTTTTGTAGGACGTCGAGGCGTGGTAGAGGAGGAAAAGGAAGGAGGGAGGAGGCCTACCCCTCTTGGGCTTTTTGCGGCTCTTTTTCTTAGGTGGCGGTTGGCTTGGTGATATGGCTGGCGGTGGTGCAGAGTTTAGTGGCTGGATTGTGTCTAGTGTCTAGTGAATTTTCCCTGGACGCGCGGCTTTCGGCGACGGCTTGTTTCCCCAACTCAAGTTCTCGTTTGGCCAACTCTAATGCTCTCCTTATCCTTGGGTCTTTGATGGTGACTACAGACTGAGGTGGCTGTATTCCTGTGATTGGCTCACCCGCGCACTTCGCTTGTTACTATTATATGATGCCTTGCATGCATACCTTGAAGGTAAAACTGCGTCGATACCCTGCATACTTTTTCAGATTTGTGTTTAAAGTATATGGGTAAAAATGCGCCAATACCCCTACCATGTCTACTACTAATCTGTGCCTACAACACGGAGGCACAAGGGTCATCTGACAATCCCTCAATGGGGTTTTACAACAACAAAACCCTCTTATCCTCATCTGGGCATCAAACGACCACATCCTCTGGCACCCCACTCCCAATACCCCTAACTAACGAATGACTGGCTTTCGGCACCCATTTTTCTCTCGTGTGAGAGGATAGAAAAAACTGGAAACTGGATAGAAAATTCCCCAGTTATTGGACGTTACAGTACGACCGCCGTGGACTGGTCACTTTCCACGGATGGGCAATACTTTCACGGACGCAATAATATTAGATTCCAGATACTAATTACAGGAATAATCATCAAAAATTTAATTAATGAAGCACCAGGTACTACCTGATAAACTCATGTGTGGACGTCACTGCCCACGCGTAGGTTTCGACCAATCCACTGCGGCTGTACTGTACATGCAATTAGTTTAAGAAAGACTGAATAACTTCCAGTAACTGTAACTTCCAGAAACTGTGCTTACAGTTGACACACAAGTATTGGCATGTCATTATTTTCTAATGCTTCTTAATAAACAATATATCAACTTAATATATAATGATCACTCTTTTCCTCACTGCTACTGTTGTTTTACTACACATATCCCTACGTCAATTACATGTAATTAATTTACGCGTTAAATGCATTGGAAATACTAATTAGCACTTCAACAGCTCCCATTCATTTCTCGTGTGCAACCCACAAGCCCTCATAGTTTGATCAATATTCTTATATATAGATACCATCATCAATATCAAAGTTCTTTTTTATTGTATTCATATTTGATGACGGTACCAATATTTAAGAATACTGATCGCACTACGGGAGTCTACAGTACGTGTAGAGAGTGGATTGTAACTAAATCACCCAAGCTATAACTTTTAAATTTTGTACGTATCTACAAAAAACACAAGCAATGTTTCAGCCAATGGACCTCCGGGTTTAACGAGGAGGTCCATTGGCTGAAACTTTGCTTGTGCTAGTTATGCTTTGCAACAAATTTGCAATTATTGCTTGGGTGGAATCTCCACTCTGCGGGTGATTTAGCGATAATACACTCTCCACGTACTGTATGGAGCAACCTACTTCATTTTCTTGTAATAATATGGACGAGCAATCATTATAAAAGATGTCAGCAAACAACATTCACGCACAATTCGAATACGTGAAACATTACCGAAAGAGGAGAGGGGCACACACACAAAGTTTGAACCTAACCCCGTGTCACACTTACAGTATAGATGTAGATAAGCACTGTCAAACAAGATCGAATTTATTACCTCCTCAGAGGCATTATGGGAAAATTTGTAACTTGAACGTTTGATATTCACTCAACATTGTGAGATGACTTTAACTCTTTACCCAACGAATCGGCCACATCCGCCCGCGTAATATGTAAATTCAGGAAGTGAAAAAATATTATTTTTCAAACAATTTGAACCAAACCATATCATGTGCCCCCTCTTTGGAACGAGCTCGTCGAGATCGTTCCAATGAGGGGGTCATATGGTATGTTAAGATAATGCAAGAGACATGTAGTAATCGGCCAGATAACGGACGGGGGTGAAGGACGAAACTATGATCTGACCAAATAGCATGGGTCGAGTGTATTTTCTGACTTAACCCTTTACCCAACGAATCGGCCGCATCCCTCGTCGTAATATGCAAATTCAGCAGTTGAAAAAATATTATTTTTCAGAAAATTTCAACAAAAGCATATCATGTGACTCATAATGATGCCGCAACGTCTACCACACACACAAGCCACGTACCATACATGTGGGATTTTACAAAAAATGACCAAGTTCAAAACAACCTGTAATTTTGTGAAATATTGAAGCAAATCAAAATCCTTTTAATATGAGAGGAGTTACCCAGACAAACAATGTACCCTGGATGCGGATGGACGGACAGCGGACGAACAGTGAACGGATGAACGGGGGTAAAACAGTATGCGCCCGACTATTCGTCGCGGGGGCAGAAAAACCTGAAAAATATACGACACAAACTCAAAGAACGCACGACGGCGCTTTACATCACCACGAGTGGGGGGTGTACGATATTCTAAACTTGAATAACGGTATCAGTATAAAACAAATACCGCGATATTCCGGTATATACAACAACAGTTCAGATATCTGAACATACGTACCACAATCGGGATTTGAGAAAACACAGTGTATCGAATTAGCATACCTTGTTTTTGAGACAAAAAAAATGAAAAAAATAATGAAAATTAATTGGCGATTTTTCTGAATAACGCTGGCCGGTTTTGGTCGTTACGTTGGGTAAAGGGTTAAATATTAGTTTATCAATTTTTTTCCCAAAAATGTCAACAAAACAATATCATGTGACCCCTCATTGGGGGTTACATGATATGGTTTTGTTGAATTTTTTTCGGAAAAATATTTTTTCAACTTCTGAATTTGTGTATTACGCGGGCGCATGCGGTCGATTCGTTGGGTAAAGGGATAATATTATTCATTCTGGACTACAGTTAAAACTCAAGACATCTTGAACATTAAACTGTTTAGGTCTGTGTAGGTAAATAAATAATAGCGATAAAGCGATATTTCTGTATTTACACCAGTTGATACTGTTTGAATGCTGATATGTATCGATTTCTCAATATACCGTTCATCCCTAGTCGTATAGCACGTATGAATCGTCCGCCATAGCCCTGGGTGTACATATCTCACTGTACATACCATATGTATCACTATTCATACCATAGCATACTATATCACTATACATACCCCAGCATACTATATCACTATACATACCATAGCATACTACTATATCACTATACATGCCATAGCATACTATATCACTATACATACCATAGCATACTATATCACTATATATACCATAGCATACTGTAGCACTATACATACCATAGCATACTATATATGCTGTAGCTACACTACTTGTCGGATCTAGCTGGAGCCGATGTTTTGCACAGGAAAAAGCTGCTCCCCTAAAGCTCCGGTTCCTATGGGAATTTAACACTAGCTGCTCCCCCAAAGCTCCGGGTGATGAGGGACGATTCATACGTGCTAAACTACTATCCCTACCCAAGCGGTCACAATATGGTATTGCCGTTGTACCGGAATTAGAACAATCTAGAGGCGTAGCCACGAATTAGCTAAAATGAAGAGTTTAGGTCATTATTGCCCCTGTCGTGTGAAAATTGCATTTGGTAAACGTTCGCTGCTACAATTCCGCATTGAGTACGGATACAAATTTTAATGTCTTGTTCTGTAAGTCCATATAGAGTACGGGGATACCACATCCAAGGAAAGTATACCACGTCACTTTGTTATTCTCAATAAAGGAACACGTTGTAGCAAGTGTAAGCGACAGGCGATGTGATTTTATCCTTCTGTTCCCTTATTATTCGTTTTTTTTTACGGAAAACCCGATCTATATTCTCATATATAAAGTCCTGTTGGGCCATATTTGGACTATGTGCTAAGCTACCAATCGGAGTTAGCTTTTTGATGTTTTGGAAAAGCAAATGTGACTAAAACAATAAAACCTATCTTTCGTTATGTTCTCCAAACGTTTGTGTGACTCGCAAAAGTCAGTCCAATAGGAACTAACTTCAGGTGGTAAGAGACTTGGACCAAGTCTCTTACCACCTGCAGTTAGCTCCTATTGGACTGATTTTTTTCCCGAGTCATATAAATGTATTTTCTAATGATATGCTTGGAGTGTGGGTGCTGAATTGGGTTGGGAGTATTTGTGTAAACAAGTAACGACATTACTTAATCCTTTAAACGTTCCTTATGAGGCTGCTGAATAATGTTACACTATGTACCAACAATTTCCAAATTACAGGTAAGAGTACTTTCCCGGCGTTTTTCCAAATATGGATTCAGCACAGGATATTACCAATTTGTTGCAAAGCATAACCATCACAAGCAAAGTTCCAGCTAATGGACCTCCGGGTTAAACCCGGAGACCCATTGGTTGAAACTTTGCTTGTGTTTTTTGTCCATATGTACAGGATTTGAAAGTGATACTTTGGGTGATACTCCACTCCGCGGGTGTTTTAGTTACAATCCACTCTCCACGTACTGTACGTATCAGTGAAGTAGTTAAAAATAGAAGCGTTTCCTGTGACTACTATTTGCAACTACAAACTCTTTTCAGTCATTTGGTGGCATCTTTGATAAAACTACACATAAGTTCTCAGGTAGATCTACGTTCAATAAAATTAGTAACACATTAGAAATGTGTCTTTTTTGGATTTGATTGTATAGTTGTGTAAAACCATAAGACGCTTGTCATTTCTCTGTGGCTTGGTACCATTTTATTTTGGTACATGACTGCATGAATGACAATAATTATCTACACCAGGAAGGATGAATCAAAACATAACTTTGTTTGGAATGGGAAAGTTCTACTTTCTTTTATTCATTTATCACACATCATCGGTTAGGTTTGATCGAAAAAAACCACGACAGCCTCATACCAAATCTTATAAACTTCATGGAAATTCCAATACAGCAAACAATTATTTTTTTCAATCACAGATTTGGTTTGGAAGATGACGTGGTGGCACGATGGCGATGTGTCAGTAGGGGATATCGGCCGATTCCCGACCACTTTGATTCCTTTGGTCCAGAAAATGATGGTCCAGACAAAATTGGGGTATTTTTGACAAAATTGGGCTATTTTTAGAAACAAAATCAAATTTTTTCGGAACATTTTAGGTTTTTCCGGAAAATTTTGGGTTTTTCCAAAAATAATTCAACATTTCCAGGAAAATTCCGGATTTTTCGCGGAAAATGTTCGAATTTGAGCTTTCTGGACCACGGAGCTTATAACAAAATGGGTTTTTGGTCCAGCCCTTTTTTGACAATTCTTTATTTTTTGTCGACTCCCTGAAGATAACAACTCACCCTGTAGTTTTCTGATGAACAAGATTGAACGTATCTAGTCTAACTGGATAGCAAAAATTCAGTCGGATTATTCATAAAATAACATTTGAAGCGATACTGGGGATTGTGTAACGGCTCGGTTGGACAATATATCGTCCGTTAAGTGCACCAAGGCGCCATCTGCAATGCTTTAGCATTGCTGATGGCGCCTTGTTGCACTCAAAGGACGATAAATAGCGCTTTCTTCGACCACCTCTGTGATGTATGTCAGTTTTCCAATAGTCTGGTATGCCTATTGATATTGGTTTCACGACGGATGCAGACAGCACCAGAGACCGTAGTATCGTAACAATTGAAACGTGGACTCGATTCGATTCGCTACGGGTCTTTTGCTTGATTCGATTTGAGATTCGCTTCCAGAGAAACATCGTGATTCGCGTAAGCGTAGTTGGATGGTATGCATCGGGAAATGGGTTAATATACTATGTGAGAGGGGTGACCATGGTCATGACAGATTAAGCTAGAGTGGAGTGAATCGAAGAGTCTAAAGGTCTTTAAACAGAAGATAGATGCGATTCGAGAGTTTGGTACATTGAAACAAAGACATAAGTAACAATTTTTCTTCTCATTCGGCAAAATGTTGATGACGCGGACTTTTTATCTTTTAGACATTAATTGGCTGGCTTATTGTGACTAAACGTGTATCAAAACGAGATATATGTGTGCTTTTGGAGTGAGAATTGGAATTTCCTCCCACTGAGATGGTGTTCATTTTCATTGATACTTTGGAAGCTGTCGTGGAGAACGTTCCTGGGATTAGTGTCAGGTACAAGAATTGATGGCGTAAAATGTACTTGTAAAAATTAGTAATCTGGAATATATATATGTACATCTGTGTGCATTTATTGAAACGGAGCACATAAAGATGTTTTTGGCCATGTATTGGTTAACGTATTGTGAACAAAATCTGTCCTTATAAGCTGTGGTATTTCCGTGTTTTTTGTGTATCGATCAAATCAGGTTTTCATCGTACACATTTGGTTTACAATCAAGATATCTCATGGAAAAAAAGATCCCTTGATGAACTTTAAGTTCAGAACATAGAGAGTGTCTTTAGGAACATCTATTTTTTTCTTTCGAACCACATACTGCGGATTAGTCTTAATTTTGAATGAATAGGTGGCAGACGTGTGTGTGGCAGACAATTTTCTTCACGCATTGATTCTTCGTGAATACGAACATACAAATTATGAGCGACATCGGAATGACAAATGTTCTAGGGCTGCCACAGATTAGGCCATGCATCGTGCAAATGGCGTTGTCAAGGTGAGTCATAAGTTAGTCGGCATCACAGTCATTTTTCAAGAGATTAGAGATGTTTGGCTCTGCATGTAAACTGTGACACATCTGATACCAACTGAAAACATATGACAAGTATGTCCGTCATTAAGAATACCAAAAATTTTTGACACATTGTCCAATGAACTGGTTATCACTTTAACCTGATGTAGATCTACAGTACGTGGAGAGTGGATTGTAACTAAATCACCCGCGGAGTGGAGATATCACCCAGGCTATAAATTTCAAATTTTGTGCATATCGACAAGAAACACAAGCAATCTTTCAGCCAATGGACCTCCGGGTTTAACCCGAAGGTCCATTGGCTGAAAGTGTGCTTGTGCTGGTTATGCTTTGCAACAAATTTGCAATTATTGCTTGGGTGGAATCTCCACTCTGCGGGTGATTTAGTGATAATACACTCTCCACGTACTGTATAGTTGAATCAAACTGATACTTAACCCACAAGAAATTGCTATACAAAAGATTTTGATTTTCAAGGAAGCATATATGTCTAAATAACAACATACAAAAAATTCCAAAAATTCCCACAACGGGAAATTATGTTTTTGATGACATAAATAGTTAAATTATACCCCAACCGCCAAGAAATTGCTATACAAATGTTTGTATAGTTTTGGGGCAGGAATTAGTACGCAAAATAACATATGAAATATTCTCATTAATCCCATCACGGGAAAATGGTTATTTTGGGGTGAAAACATTGAAAAATTCAACAAAATCAGCGAAACTTGGAATTTGCTCAATACTTATTAAAAGAGTTCAAACAGCAATAATTTCCTTGATACTTAGATCAAAATAACCGTGTACAATATTATACTTGAAATCCCAATTACTGAACATAAAAAAATGTGTAATTTTTTGGAGAAAATTGTGAAAAAGTAAATAAAATGTACGAAAACTGGAATTTCATCACTACTCGTTCAAATTGTTTCAAAAACAAACACTGTTATAGTATTATAAACTAAATCGGTAAATTACCTCTCTTGAACTCCAAATAAATGGTAGCAAGATAAAAGTGTCAATTACACTGCAGCTCAACTTGTCCAAGAAGCGACTAAACTGAATAGAAAGATCCAGTAATGCCAACTCATTTAATCAGATTTCTACAGAAAAAACATCACACCAAAGCCACATATTAAATTTGGAATTGATCGGGTGAGACATGCGACCCCGTAGGGTTTGCCAATGGAATTTTTGACAATTTATGTGCCAAATCCAATAATCCTGCTGGCAGCCATGTTTTCAAAAGAATTTCCCCCAAAAATTGACAGCTTCCATCCAGACATCATCCCACAGCTGAATAGGAAATTTGAAAACCATCAGGTGAGAGATGTGGCCTGTAGGGTGTGCCAATAGACTTGTTGACAATTTATATGCCAAATCTAAGATGGACGCTGTCAGCCATGTTTTTCAACAAAATTCGGAAATTTTTTATATACACTTCATCAAATATTTAATATAACTTCGTCAAATTGCCGTCATGCTCGGAAGTTTACTTCCTTCTAAGCGGCTTTCATTTTTGACTAATACTTATTCCGTTACTTTAAGTGCCGTACCAATGTGTATCGCGTCATGGGAACGTAAAATTTAGCGTCACGCTGATCCTAATTGTTGAATGGGAATTATAAAATTGATCGTGATACGCGTACGTCTTACAGATCGATTTATTATTTGGCAAGTGGCTGCCTAGCTCCTAATCACGAACCCGTCTATAAAACCGCCGATGCATGTCTTCCTTGGGTGGCAACAAGTAAAGATATGTTCCGCATTACACGTTGTTCACTGTTTTTAATTGTAAATTATGGACAAACAAGACCGTATCATATCTTCCTTAGGTGGTAACGAGTGGAGATATATTCCGCGTTATAGCGCGCATTTTTTGTTCTCAGCCTTAGAATTAGAAGCATTCAATCATTTATCTCAACCTCGCCCTGGTAACAGAGTCAGAAGCGAGTTCGCATGCAGTATTCACACATTCAACCATTCCTTGACCCGAATTGTTCAAACGCGTTGTTCTCCATATTCAAGTGTATTGCTTGTAAAACCACCGCATCATATCTCCCTTGGGTGGTAAAGATATGTTCCCCGTTTCATGTTGTTCCCCGTATCCGAGTCTATTACGCGCAAAATAACCGTATCATATCTTCCTTGGGTGGCAACAAGTAAAGATATGTTCCGCGCTTCACTTTGCTTTTTGTATTCAAGTGTAAATTATGAAAAAAATACCGTATAATATCTTCCTTGGGTGGCAACAAGTAAAGATATGTTCCGCGTTATTACGTAAAAAGCAAATATGAATTAGACACTATTTCTAAAACCTCGCCCTGGTAACAGAGGCAGAGGCAAGTAAGTTCGTATACCGTATTCACACATCCAACCACTCCTTGGCCCGAATCATTCAATCATTTAAAAGCGCGCCTCCATATCTCCGCCCCAGTACCCAACCCGCGTCAATCAGACATCAATACCGCTGATGGAAAATATAATTTTTTATACTCCCCTTGCGTAGTAATAACCTCCCACCCCCCTCCCCCCCCGCCCGATCCTGCCAGGGTGTGTAAATGTCTTGTCCCCACCCACTATTGCAGCATATATATGCCCTCCACCACTGATCTAAGTGCAGTCCCTCCTATAATGTCTACACTGACAATCGTAGGCTAGGGTTCCATACACCCCCCCCCCCCCCCACACACACACACACACACACCACATGCACATGATGTACGCACTGACATATACCAAATGATCATAATCTCGCAACATATACACGCTATGTTCAACACAATGCGTGTTTAGGTGTAATTGCTCTGTACTCTAATTTATATCCCCCCCCCCCCCCCCTCCCCGTTCAGCAAGTTTATAAATGAGAATATTTGTAACTATTCTTGTCTATTGAGCCCATTGGGTTCTAGTGTTTGAAGTTTGTTAATCCAAAATGCTTCACGACCCCTCCTGTAAGCTGTATTTTGTTTATTAATTTGTTCAATCCCAATAATCTTAAAATTGTTTATACTATGGTTTTTGGTCAGAAAATGATGTGGTATCGGTTCATCCATAACCTCAAGTTTTATTCTACTCAGGTGGTTTTGCATTCTCTCATACAATTTTGTCCCCGTCTCTCCCACGTACACAACTTCATTGCACTTGTCGCAGAAAATCCCATATATCACATTCCTGGACATGCAGGTGATTTTTTTGCCTATGTGGTAGGCCGTCCCGTTCTTGTCTGCGAATTGTTTTGTTTGGAGCATAAACCCACAGATTGCACATTTTCTCTCGCATCTATCAGATCCCGTCCCTTGATTGTTGAACATTTTATTATGCTTGCTGTGGACTATGATATCTCCCAAATTTTTCAGTCTTTTGTACGAAATCAGGGGAGGTTTTTCGAATGCCAACTTCATGCGTTTTGAGCGGTGTAAAATGGGCATCCGCTCCCGCGTTATTTTCCCGATGTCGGGGAAGCGCCGCGAGTAGGTGACCACAAACGGGACTCTTTCGCCGGTTGATTTGTTGGATCGTTTTTCAAGTAACTGTTTGCGCTCAATTTGATCGACCTTTTCTAGTTGTTCGCTTACAAACTTTTCGTCGTAACCTCTGGCATGCAGGTGCTGTTTTATATCATTTTTGTGGCATTCATATTCAGCATTATCGGAACAAATTCTTTTTACTCTTGAAGCTATTCCATATGGTATCGCTCTTTTAGTGTTGATTGGGTGATCTGACTTTGCGTGTAGGTATTGATGCGTGTCCGTGGGTTTTGTATATAAACCGGTTTTAAGAAATCCGTCTTCAATTTTGACTATCGTGTCTAAGAATTCTATCTCATTTTCAGACCACCTTAAATCAACCTGTATTCTTGGATGTATCGTATTTGCCAAAGAATGATATTGTTTCAGAGACTCCAACCCATGCGTCCATACTCCCCAGATATCATCAACGTACCGTACCTGTTCAAGGGGGTGTAACTTCGATGCTTTTGACAGTTTCTCTTCCCATTCACCCATATATGTGCACGCATAATTCATCCCTAATCGCGAACCTATTGCAACGCCGTCGGTTTGTAAATAATGTCTTCCTTTAAATGAAAAATTGTTGTTGTCCAAAACAGTTTCTATTAGTTTAAGACCTATCTCTGTTGGGAATAATTTTCTTTTAGAGTTTTCTAGTGCTTTTTTACATGCTAATATACCTTCATTACGTGGGACGCTTGGATATAGTTTCTTGACGTCCATACAGTACATTATGCTGTTTTCAGGGAGTGGTTGGGTATACTGTCCAGTCTGTTCAAGAAATGTGTGGTGTCGCGTATGTAGGATGGTAATGACTCAACGTGTTGTTTTAATTCAGACTCCATCACTTCTGCTATTTTCTCTGTTGGGTGGTTTATTCCCGAAATTATTGTTCTTAAAGGGGCTTCATTTTTATGCATTTTGGGGTTACCTTTTACTCTACCAGCCTGTGGCTGCTTAGGTATCATGTACGCTAATACTTTTTTGTCTATCAGTTTGTTTTTATCTAGTGTTTTGAGTTGGCTTTTAATCTTGTTTGTTATTTTCTCTGTCAGATTTACAGGTACTTCTTTGTATGTTGTTTGGTCCCCCAACTCCATCAGGATCTCATTTTCATATTTACTTGCATCCAAAACGGTTATTCCAGACCCTTTATCGGCTGGTCGCACGACTATTGTATTATCATTTAACAAATCCTTCAGAGCCTTCTCTTCCATTTTTGTTATGTTGTTTCGCACGCGTTTTTTTATGCCCTTCAAAATATCTTCCCGTACTATCTCTAAATAAAGGTCAAGGTGCTTATCTCTTCCTTCTTTAGGGGTCCACGGGTTACGATCTTTAAATTTATCATTAATATATTGCTGTTTATTGTCTAGGAAATACTCACATAGTCGCATTCTTCGCTCCCATTCTTTTATCTCAACGATAAGGTTCGCCATATCCAAAGTTCTTTCCGTTGGGACAAACTTGAGACCCCTTTTAAGTAACGTTCTTTGGTGTTTTGTTAGTTTCTTACCGGATAAATTAAACACGTTATTTTGCTGATTTATTTTAGTTTCGTTGTGCAGAATTTTACTCTTTATATCTACATACATGTTATTTTGATCATCGCTCATATTCTCAACTTCTACAGATTCATCCTTTATGGGGGGTTTCTCAGACTTTTTGTCGGTAATTTGTGTTGTATAACCCCGGGGATTCACAGATTCGTCCTTTTTGGAGGGTTTCTCAGACTTTTTGTCGGTAATTTGTTTTGAATAACCCCGGGGATTCAGTTTTGGTTCATCCCTACGGAACGCGGAAATATTTTGTGACTGCAAGTATTTGTATTTGATTGTTTTAGGCCCATTTGTCTTTTTCATACTTCCAATCATTTGTGCAACCTGAAAATGAAAATCATTCAAAAAGAGATAGAAATTTAATTCATTTGTACTCACCGGTTTTTCAGGTTCGAATCGCACCCACCTGTAATTTTGACCATACTTACAATATACATGAATCCCTATTCCCAGCATATTCACCAAACCTATTATATCCTCATCTATTGCCCAGCTCTCAATACTACCATTCGTTTTTGATCTGTTTCTAATGAATCCTGATACTGGCCCATCTATATATTTAGACATTATTTTCGCGTGATGTTCCACATACTCCATTACTCGTTTCCGTATTACATGATGATATTCCTCATCGCCTGTACAGATTTTGCTGATGCACCTATAAAAGCAATTTCCATCAGCTCTAACATTTTGCAATCCAAACCCTTGCCTTCTCAGTTCAATGTTGTGTGTTGCGATATCAGTGTGGCTGGGAAGTTTCTTCTGTAATTTTATTCCTAATACTTTTAACACATTATTTATTTCCAACAGCGATACATTCTTTCCAGGTAGGTCGGTACCGTCTGAATCACCCAGTCCCGCAATCTTCTTATCTTTTGTTCTTTCAGTAAGGACTTGGATTTTATCACCATGGTTCTTTATTATCTTCAGAATTGCCTCTTTATCCGAGATGTTGAAACGGGAATTTATCGAAATTTTTAACTTCGCGAACTCATCCCTCAGAAGACCCAACTGTTCCTCGAATTCTAATCGCGTAATATCTACCAGTCTCTCTGATGTTTCATTTAAAAGGTTTTCATATTCCGATTTTCGTCTTCCACTGACATCCGATGTCATATTCCATTTCACTTTGAATCCTCGCGGTATTATATTTTCTTCCTGGCATTTTCTAAGAAATTTTATATGTGATTCGCGTTTGTTTATTTTTTCAATTAGTTTCCGTCCCACATTGCAGACCGTCTTCCCTTTTCGCGATAATTCCTGAAAATCCGATTTTGTACGTTCCTTTCGCGCATTACTTGGTACGACATCTTTCCTTGGAATTCTTTTAGTCGGCATAAACATACACTTCATCAAATATTTAATATAACTTCGTCAAATTGCCGTCATGCTCGGAAGTTTACTTCCTTCTAAGCGGCTTTCATTTTTGACTAATACTTATTCCGTTACGTTAAGTGCCGTACCAATGTGTATCGCGTCATGGGAACGTAAAATTTAGCGTCACGCTGATCCTAATTGTTGAATGGGAATTATAAAATTGATCGTGATACGCGTACGTCTTACAGATCGATTTATTATTTGGCAAGTGGCTGCCTAGCTCCTAATCACGAACCCGTCTATAAAACCGCCGATGCATGTCTTCCTTGGGTGGCAACAAGTAAAGATATGTTCCGCATTACACGTTGTTCACTGTTTTTAATTGTAAATTATGGACAAACAAGACCGTATCATATCTTCCTTAGGTGGTAACGAGTGGAGATATATTCCGCGTTATAGCGTGCATTTTTTGTTCTCAGCCTTAGAATTAGAAGCATTCAATCATTTATCTCAACCTCGCCCTGGTAACAGAGGCAGAAGCGAGTTCGCATGCAGTATTCACACATTCAACCATTCCTTGACCCGAATTGTTCAAACGCGTTGTTCTCCATATTCAAGTGTATTGCTTGTAAAACCACCGCATCATATCTCCCTTGGGTGGTAAAGATATGTTCCCCGTTTCATGTTGTTCCCCGTATCCGAGTCTATTACGCGCAAAATAACCGTATCACATCTTCCTTGGGTGGCAACAAGTAAAGATATGTTCCGCGCTTCACTTTGCTTTTTGTATTCAAGTGTAAATTATGAAAAAAAATACCGTATAATATCTTCCTTGGGTGGCAACAAGTAAAGATATGTTCCGCGTTATTACGTAAAAAGCAAATATGAATTAGACACTATTTCTAAAACCTCGCCCTGGTAACAGAGGCAGAGGCAAGTAAGTTGGTATACCGTATTCACACATCCAACCACTCCTTGGCCCGAATCATTCAATCATTTAAAAGCGCGCCTCCATATCTCCGCCCCAGTACCCAACCCGCGTCAATCAGACATCAATTGACAAGTGTGTCAATGCAATACGGTCTTGTTTGTCCATAATTTACAATTAAAAACAGTGAACAGCGTGTAATGCGGAACATATCTTTACTTGTTGCCACCCAAGGAAGACATGCATCGGCGGTTTTATAGACGGGTTCGTGATTAGGAGCTAGGCAGCCACTTGCCAAATAATAAATCGATCTGTAAGACGTACGCGTATCACGATCAATTTTATAATTCCCATTCAACAATTAGGATCAGCGTGATGCTAAATTTTACGTTCCCATGACGCGATACACATTGGTACGGCACTTAACGTAACGGAATAAGTATTAGTCAAAAATGAAAGCCGCTTAGAAGGAAGTAAACTTCCGAGCATGACGGCAATTTGACGAAGTTATATATATATATATATATATATATATATATATATATATATATATATATATACCATCCCCTCTTTCTCAGATCTAGCAACAGCTATAAAATCCTACAAAAATATTGAAATGTATCCTCTATACATGTACACAATCAGCAAGGCCGAGCGTATTAGGGATAAATGGAACTACCTAACTGACGCATTCTTTGAATAATTGGAGAACTGCTTTGTATATACATTATACTGTAAAAATCATGTTGTAATCTTATATAATGTACTATTTTTCTAGTGATGCCAATAAAAAAATAAAAAAAATTTGGAAAAAATTGATAGCTCTCATCTAAACATTGACCTGCGGACATGCATGACATTTGAAACTGATCGGATGATAGCTGCGGTCTGTAAGATGTGCTAAAGGCATTGTGGACGGACAGCGAAATGCACAGCAAGACGGAAGGACAGATGGACGGCAAGACAGACGTATGGACAGGCGGCGGATCGCAACCTATTACAATAGCTCATACAGTACGTGGAGAGTGGATTGTAACTAAATCACCCGCGGAGTGGAGATATCACCCAAACTATAACTTTCGCATTTTGTATATATCGACTAAAAACACAAGCAATGTTTCAGCCAATGGACCTCCGGGTTTAACCCGGAGGTCCATTGGCTGAAACTTTGCTTATGCTTGTTATGCTTTGCAACAAATTTGCAATTATTACTTGGGTGGAATCTCCCTTCTGTGGGTGATTTAGTGATAATACACTCTCCACGTACTGTACCTGGCGTTGTCAAGTTGAGCTAAAAAATGCGATTTGGGGGGGGGGGGGGGGGGGTAAAAATGTTTTAAAAGTTACTGTTTTTTTTATCAATGTCATATATAAATAATAAATATAAAATAATAACTGCTACAATGTCAATGCAGATAATCTGGAGATCTGATAGTTGGTTCTGCCGCTATGCGAAATCCGATTTCCAGATTATCTGCATTGACATTGCAGCAGTTATTATTTTCCTGGCATTTCCCGAAAGCTTTTGAACAGGCGAGTCTACAGTTAAAACTAGAAGTCCTGTCATGAAATGCGCACAAATAGCACGTTGATATGCGCGTTAATGTACGCGTTATGACCCAAGTAAAGCTATCAAATTCTGTACATATGGCCTGTGCACAAGCAATGTTTCAGCCAATGGACCTCCGGGTAACCCGGAGGTCCATTGGCAGAAACATTGCATTTGTTTGCTGTGAGTAACCAGGAGAACCTGCCGTGCTTTGGATGCCATTCGATATGGCAATTGCGCGCAATTCCGACGTGCAATTAAGCCTAAAAAGTGCACTATTCGTGACAGGTCTTCTAGTTTCAACTGTAGGTTGTTTTTTTTTCAGCTACACCTTGACGTCTCACAACCTGTGGCACAGTTACATCTTTTCATTTTTAGCGAGGTCTTTGGTGCAGGTGGATGGTCACTGGTTATTTAGATCTAAGTACAATGGAAATGATTGTTGTTTGAACTATTTTAATGAGTATTGACTAAATTCCGATTTTCACTGATTTTATTGAAGGTTTCAATGTTTTCCCTCAAAATAACCATTTTCCCGTTTTGAGATTAATGGGGATTTTTAATATGTTATTTAGTATACTAATACCCACCCCAAAACAATACAAACATTTGTATAGCAATTTCGTAGTGGTTGGGGTAGAATTTGACTTGATTGACTGGAATGAATGTTGAATTCATGGGCACTTTTCACTGCATGGGTCCAGGAAAAGAACAATGCTTCTTCTATTAAAAACAGAACGACAAAATCCTTGAACAGTGCAGATGTTCAAACTCGGGAGGAAACTTTTTGGGTGGGGAGCACTTCCGAAGAGACATTTAATTGCAGCTAAAAGTGATATGCATGTCGGAATGGAAAACACTTTAGATTAATTACGTTCATCTGTGCTGTCCCCTTGCATCTACTAGATTTTACGAATGGGCAATAATACTGAACTGACAGGGATAATGATTGAAGGTACGAATGGTGAATCCCAGCATGTGGTGAATTTTGTGTACTAATAACTAGAGCAGCATTAACCAGATCTTGCGACGACATTTCGATGATGGTCTGTCACGTTCATTGCAAACGAATGGAAGAATTGTAGCGCAATCTTTTATCTTGCATATGCAAAGTTTGGTCATTTACAAGCAGAACAAAGTCTTAGTGATAAAGATCAAGTTGCCAAATTAGGTTAAACAGTTGAAAATGAACCAATAAAACTTTCCACGACCAGAGGCAATATGTTAGTTTTCTAGCAAAGACGGGTTGTGCCCCATATCTCCAGAGCAATGAAGTGGCAGCCATTCACAGAAAGGATAATTTTGGTTCTTAACCACTTTGCACGGGTGGGCAATATTTCCACGGACGCAATAATATTAGATTCCAAACACTAATTATTGGAATAATCATCAAAAATTTAATTAATGAAGCACCGGGTACAACCCGGTGCTTCATTAATTAAAATTGTGCTGATGGTTATTTTTATTGCCTGGTAGAAACATGAGTGGTCACCCATGCGTGGATTACGACCAGTCAACGGCGACTATACTGTAGTTTCCACTGGGCGATAATTGTACTTTGTTTTCTCTCAATAATACTGTGTTAAATCCTAAGATTTACAAAAGGCCACGTAACATAAGACAAAACGCTACTTTAAATAGTTAAATACTTCAAACTACCGACATCTTTAGTCGAGTAGGTAATTTGCTAATTAATCTGTGATTTTCTGAAGTTTGGAACATGTTTACCCACGTCTTATACCCCATTCACATGACGAGTTATAATCCTGGTTTTGAGCACATCCAAGATTTAAAAAAATAACCCTAGGTCAATTTAGCAGCCAGGCAAACGATTTTAATCCAGGATTTTAGGTAAAATTTTAGATTAAAAGTTTTAGAAATACCCCAGCTAGTGAGGTGATGCATTTACAGAAAATCCAGGACTAAATTGAAATTTTTGCGACTATGTGAATTTCTCCCGATAGTGAAAATGGATTCAAATCGAAATATATCGTATTTATAATCCGCAAAAAAATGGGAAAGCCTATGAGAAATAATTATGGGTAACACCACACCCATGCAGATTCCATTAAGGGTCGCACCAGTTGGTGAGCTTGTTTGCTCTGGGGAAGAAACAGTTCCAACTCCAAATTCCCATATTGACACACTGTTTTATTATATGTATCCTGTCTTATTACAACAGAGTGCCCAAATCGTTACTAAACATATCTTACAGAATATACATTTTTTTCAACCAGAGCAAAGGTAGGCGATTAAACCGCCTACAACCGTGTGCCCAAATCATTACTAAACATATCTTACAGAATATACACTTTTTACAACCAGAGCAAAGCCGCCGGAGGTGGAGGGGTGGCTGGCGGTGAAGAGCTCAATTTTCTTGGAGCGTTCTTTTTTCCAAATAAAATGGCGACTAGATGGAACGGAGCAGCGTCCTGCGATTTTGACCTCGTGAGTGATGAGGATTATCCATCCGCAAGGAAAACAACGACTAAAACAATGAACTGATTGGTTAATCTTAAGTAGTTCGTGTCCGAATTCGGACTCTATGTTGACCCCTTGATATCGTCGCGCGAGCATTCAATCATGTGACCGACCAGAGTGCATTCGTTTATTGACCGTTCACGTGCGCAACATGGGAAGATTAACCCTGTTCCGAGTGGATCGCAGCTGAAGGTATTTATAATTATTTTTGCTTCTATAAAGGTGGCTAAACCTAAGGTGTAGCCACTTATTTACAATCCGCAAAAATGAGAAAGTCTATGAGAAACAATTATGGGTAACACCACACCCATGCAGATTACATTAAGGGTCGCACCAGTTGGTGAGCTTGTTTTCTCTGGGGAAGAAACAATTCCAACTCCACATTCCCATATTGACACACTGTTTTATTACATGTATCCTGTCTTATTACAACAGTGTGCCCAAATCATTACTAAAGATATCTTACAGAATATACACTTTTTACAACCAGAGCAAAGGTAGGCGATTAAGCCGCCACAGATGCCGACCCTAGGACAGTCTATGCCGAATAGGCACAGGTTGTTCCAGCGGAGGCATCCCGCCAACCCGAACCGACGGTGTGACCTAAATGAGGGGGAGCTTCTGAGAGGTGAACTGACAGTGCAACAAGATGACCCCTCAGGGCATTATATCACAGATATGAGGAGAACCAGCAGCAGCATCGGCCGAATGGAGAAAAAGTGGGAAATACCAAATGATGTGGGATAGAAAACCATCATGAGCAGAAACTGGTACCAAACCCCGGCACCGGCCGCCACTCCTCCACACTCAATAGCAACATTAAGACAGAACAAGTACATGTACACCCTTAGATGTCAAAGCAGTCAATGCACGGAGCAGGTCACACAAGGTAAAAGGTTTATGGTGTCCCTCCCACAAGATAAATGTCGCTAGAGACTACCAACATGTATCACAGGTGGGAACAAATTAAAATTAGGAGACGTGAATCCTCGCAAAACCATTGCATGAGAGGATAATATAGCAAACAAACAGAGAAAAACTGCAAGTCCAAACATGAAGTCCTTCCAGTGTGTATGCCTATGGCCAGGTTGTGGGACCTGCAAACCAGCAACACCAAGCCCAAACATGGTGTTCTGGATTAGACAGGTCCAACAATTAACCCAATTGCTGAGCTGCAGACAGACATCTTCTAATCATCGAAAGTGCCCAGGCCGAATGAAACGCGTCCCCAAAAAATTAAACATCATGGCCACATAACCATACCAAATAAAGCCCTTCGTCCTATCAAACTGCTTGGTCAGGCTATCAAGCCCAAACATGAAAACCAAAAACCAAGCAGCACACACTTGCCCTTATACACGAACCTGCGGAGAAGTAGGAAAATCAAGCCCAAACATGATATCCTTCTACCCCGCAAGTTGCCTAAATTATTTAATATAATGGGGAAAGGTGATGGATGGCCAACGTGCCATGTTTACATCACTACAGTTTTGCTATACGGCCCCATGTCTTGAAACACCGACTTGTGGTGAAGCAGGAGATCAAGCCCAAACATGGTCTCCTGCCACCCCGCAAGTTGTCTCAAATGGACTAAGAAACAAGAGGAGGGCTACGAATATAATGGTGAAAGGCGTTGGATTTCCAACGCCCCATTGTCCTTATTTGGGCATCACTATAATTTTGCGATGCTGCCAGAGTTGCAGCCCCAATCCGGAAACTATGCCCCTTGAAAAATTGAGCATCTGATGTAGCATAGGGGTTAATACCTGGGCCACAACGTTTTTGTAAGCTATGGTCTAGTTACCCGAAGGAGGACTGTTGTGTACCCCAAGACAAGAGTCTTAGAGCCGCGGCTTTTCTTACCAGGTTCTTCTCTACAGGAACAGAAAAATAAGACAATAAGATATGTTTAAATTTCTTTTATATACTTTAAGATATGCAAATGAAAATTAATTACAAAGAATTTCTCAATTACAAGACTTTCTTAATTACAAAGACTTTCTCGTCAATAACAATACCGAGAATAAGAGATAAATCTTAAGTTTATATGTAAGATAAGATTAACACTGACCTTTACTTGTCTAACTGGCACAGCCCCTTGTTACCCATGGACGCGGCGAGAAGGACCCATACCTAAGTTTCCATTAAGAAATAAGTCTTACCTTCTATATAGTCTAATAGTCTAAGAGTATTGGACTGGAATAAGTACGCTACTTAGTTGCGTTAGTTATCGCTGCTTGGCTGCGAATGAGGTGCCGCGTCCGCTGCACACTGCCTGATCTGGTCCAAAACTCCTGCTTATATACAATTTCAGAGAGTATTTCAACCAATAGAAAAATTCCAATTAATTTACCTCCAAAACACCATACTCAGTGTTCTGACCGCTTGAACTAACACTCAGTTACAATAAAATAAAACAATGGAGGAATTAACACTGATGTTTATAGATATAATTTATAAACACCAGTGTCACTGTAGTGCACTTCTAAACTATGCACAATTTATTGCTTAATTTTATACATTAAAATGTTCTCTCTGATTTCTCTTCAATTCAAATTCAATAATTCACTAAATTATTTTCTCTATTTTCTCTATTAAGTAAAAGTAGGTATCCAAGTCTGTCCTTCCATCTAGCCACTTGTTGTTTCACTATTCAGTGTTCAACTTTACTAATTTCCTTAGCTCAAAAGTGAGTTACTAATTTCAAGCCTGGTTTTCCATGCCTTAGCTCAAAAGTGAGCAACACAAGTCAATAGAAGTCAGTAGGGGACATTTCGCTACACTCGTCCCTCACCCAAAAGATTTTCCACAAGGAAAATCTCATGAGAAAAGGAGGATGCAAGCAAAATGTCCACTGACTTTAAACAGATTTAAAATCGCATGGAAGGCAAAATCAAAATCGCAAGTCGGAAGCTGTGCCGTAAAAAAAAATCGAATCGATTCCCACGCCCCACAACACAAGAAATTTAACGAAGGAAAATTTCAAAAACAAAAGAATATACACAAATATACAAGGAAGGAGAAATAAGTGTCCACAAGAGAATGTGGTCAATGTCAATCATTGGTGACCGCGCCACGAGGAACATCAGCATGGGAGTCAGGAAGGGATGCAAGAATGTCGGAAACAATCGGTCCACGAGAATGAGCGGCCCCAGTAGGCTGTTCAATATCAATCGACTGCGTAAGCGGATTAAAAGAAACACGCGGATAAAGAGAAGGTCGGGAAGTAGAGGTAAACGACGGTACGGAGAAATCAACAGGACTGGCAGGAGGGGAATGATCGGTAAGTTGCTCATGTTTACGTGACCGAAGTTTCCGTAGCACAAAATTGCGAAAAACAATATGTTTTTGCTTTCGAAAACAACGGATAACATATAGGAGAAAAACAATTAAAATGATAGCACCAAAAGCATAAAGCCATTTAGGAATAGTAAAAGACATAGGTGGACCATCCATCCGATCAAGTTCGGCCACAAGGGAATCCATAGGAAGGCGCGCAACTTCCCGTAGATTCGAAGGCAGTGTTTGATCATGAAGGATATGTATTTTATGAAGAACGGGTTGGCAAAGTGCTCGAGATATATTCGGAAAAGGTATTAAAAGATTGGAATTTAAGATATGATGATAATTTGAGTCGACACCGTGATAATAACTATTAAGTTGCAAACTGCCACTGGATGTGATACACAGGGGTCGTAAAGAGAGAAACCCAATGGGCGGACGAACACGTTTGGTAAAAGAATTCCTACGATTAGGACATGTCACAGTAAAACGAAGAGGCTTTGTAGTACTAACATACCAGATGCCGTGCCCAATATACGTCGCATGAGGCAACGTTAGCTGGGTCAAGACTTCTCGTTGACATACATCAGGTAGGTGAGCTCGATCGCGAACAAATAATGCAATTAGGCAGTTATCATTTGGGTATATAGTTCGAATGGCACCTACAAGAGGGCAAAACAAACGAGGATCATCAACACACTGTGTGTGTCCAACACTCGGTACAAATTTAGTACGATCTTTTGTTATGATCAGCACATCGGACTCCAATTTATATGTAACCATGAGATGAGGAGAATGGGTAGTAGCATTCATAAGCGGAACCGGTAATGACAAAACGGTATATATCTCAAACTGCAATTGAACATTTACTAATGGTACCTTAACCAAAATAACAAGAGCATGTGTACTTAGAATAGCTGTAGTATTTAACAAATGATAATACTGCCAAATATCTTCCCGAGGATCCAATGGTAACCTCGTAAAGTGATCAAGATGATCACCTAACTCAAGCAAAATCGAAGTTAACTGTTTGGGTCCAACTATATCGGGTGTTAAACGTAAATCAGATAGAGTATTGATTTGAGAATGAAGTTGCAATAAATAACGTTGAGCATCATGTAGCATTAAAAGCACCTGAGTTAATAATAAATCAATCTCACTATAGAGAGATACATACAATTCAAGATAGGTGATACGTTTTTCATGATTATTCAATACTGTATCAAGTCGTTTCGCCAATTGAGACACTGTCTCAATTAGGGAAAGGATTGAATGTCTATTTTCTTGTACATGAGTCTGTGTAATATTAATAATAGTAAAACTCTCTTTAAGCACATGCTGTAATTTAGCTTGGTTGCGAAAAAGCCTTCCAACATTACTACAGATAGTTTCCAAATCAGACTCAGAGACTGTACCAAAAAGAAAGCTAAGACCTTCTCCAATAAAGGGTAGCACAGACCGACGTGCTCGGATACCATTTAAGTGTTTATAATCAACATAATCCGCAAATATACTATGAGTAGTATTCAGAACAAAGTCGATTTCTGTGGATAATTTGTCCAAAATGGTCATCACATTCCATTGTATACTATTATGTTGGGTGGGTGCGGCTGCACCATCAAGAAGCAAGTCTTGCATCACACCAAGATCAGATTTTAAAAACTGAATTTGATCAAAAATATATTGGAGGTATGTATCAAAGGGTTGCAAGTCAATCACAAAACTAATGGTCCAGTCGGATTTGACCATATAAATATCTTTGACTTTTGTAAAGATCACATTATCATTTATGGTAACTTTCCCAGCGGGTGCACCGCTCACCAGGAACAAGATAACTAGCATGGTGAAAATCATGGTTCCTGAAAAAGAAAAATGAATCGGGTGTGAGTGATATATTCAAATAATTTTGAATGTTTTGCATGGCAGAGCCTGGCCAGAGCCTACCAAACAAATAGACATATGCATCCAGGGATTCCAGTGTTAGTCGTGTTAAGTAAAATCCGGAATCCATGGAGACAAATAACACTAATAAAATCGTAGGTATCCTACAGAAAAGCATCACTCCACATCACTCGACCCAAATTTCAAACAGGAGTCAATTATCTTGGGGTTCAAGCAATTTTGGAAAACGTACTAATCGTTCGGGTTACTAAAACCACAACCCAAGAGAAAATTAAAAATTTTGCCCTACAACCCACACTAACAAAAAAAAACAAGGAGAGACCATTAATTAATCGAAACATTTAAAGTGTGAAAAATCCTGATTTTGTACTCTGTATTCTCTAGCCGGTCCGGCACTTCCTGGCAACCACGTAGCTTCAGTGTGAGTTACTACTCTGACATCATCATTATCCACCATGACTGTCATAACTTCATCACGTGGATTGGTGATACCCGGCCTCTCTGGTATGGGATTAATGGCTCTCCTTTTGGCTTGAGCTTCCTCTCGAGCCCTCAAGCGACCTCCAGCAACCTCTTTGGTGGGTAACATAGCCCCACCAGGGTGGATAAATTTGGTATTAACCACCCTTTGAGTGGTCAATTGTGAGCGTTGTGACTCAGCAGTATGACCATGACGCTCCCGCTGATGTCTGTACGCCACTGTACGCCTAGTAAAGTGGCGTTTACAGTGTATACAGCAATACAAATCGATATGCTGTTTATGGAACTTATTCCAATGCTCTTTAAGGTGGCTATGGCCTGAAAACTTCTTTGAGGACGGACATGTGGTAACAAGACAGGCCATGCCACCTTGTATCCACCTTAAATCCACCGCATCCGACTCCAAATTACCTTCTCCTGTACTGAGCCCAGATGTCGAGGGCTGTGGCCTCTCCACTGCACTTGGCTGTGGTTGATCCACCGGTTCCTCTGCTGGACCCAAGTCTAACATCTCCATCTCTGAATCGGATACGGTTAGTGTAATCTCTGCCATATTCCTGAAATTAAAGTAATCATTGTGAGCTGGACGAATGTCATATAGCTACTTAAAAAGTTGCTTTTTAACAATTCCTGCTATGTGATTACTTAGTCTGTGTCATTGGCATTAAGAGTGGTTCTGATAGTAGCAAGTAGCCTCATTATGTCCTGTTTAGCAGTGGATTGCGGATGCTGGACTACAGAATCCACATGCATCTCCTCATCAGATTCAACTGTTTTATCTAACCGCTCCGCCTCCCGAAGACGACCTCTTAGTTCAGCCAAGGGTATATCGTCTTCCGAGGAGGAGTTCAAGCAGACATGGCGTTTACTTTTGATGAAAGTTGCAAGTGGCTCGTCATCCTCCGAGTCCCAACTTGAACTTTCACTACTGCCGTCATGTGTCTCATTAGGCACTGCAAGCACAGTATTTCTCAATTGTCTATCAATCTCTGGCACCTCCCAATCTTGGGGTGCCAACCTCAAATTTTCAGCATGAGCTTTAATTAACCTGCCTGTTAATTGGTCACGAATTTTGTAACTAACGGGACCCGTCTTTTCAAATATTTTGTAAGGGTATTCCCATTTTCTTTCTAATTTACCCTTCTTTGTTCCATTCTTATAAAAGACTGTGTCTCCTACCTTATAGTCTGTCTGTTTGCACTTTTTATCATTTAGACGCTGCTGTTTAGCTGCTCTTTTTGCCTGTTTTGCTTGTTGGGCCCGAAAGGCCTTATGCATCTCTTGAAGTGCAATCTTATGTGGTTCTTCCCCAAGATACTTTCTCCTTGGTCTTAGGATGTTGTCCAAGGGAAGAACTGCTTCTCTGGCATGCACAAGATAATATGGCGAGAATCCTGTGGATTCATTACCATGAAACCTTATGGCAGCCAGGGCCTGATTTATAAATAAATCCCATGTGTCTAAATCTTTGCCCGATAATTTAGATAGAATGTCGTGGAGTGTTCTATGAAAACGTTCTACTTTACCATTTGCTTGAGGATGGTAGTATGATGTTGTGATGTGCTGAATGTTCAGTTCTTTCAACAAATCCTTCATTACTGCATTAACATTTTCACTGCCATTATCAGTTAATAAGGCTAAGGGACATCCAAAACGGGTAATAATTTGATCAAGCAACAGGTTTGCTACAGTTTGGGCTGATTTATCACTAGTTGGAAATGCTTCAGGCCAGCCACTGTACATGTCGATAAAAGTAATAATGTATTTATTTCCTGACAGACTAGTTGGATAGGGACCACTTACATCAAGAGCAACCTTAGCAAAAGGATAGGGAGGCATATCCATCTCTTGAACTGGCAGGTGTAATTTCTTTAAATTTCTGGATTTACAATCTAAACATTTATCAATGTATGCATATATATCCTTATACAAATTACTCCAAAAGTACTTTCGACTTATGCTATTGTATACTTTATCAATCCCCATGTGACCTAATTTATCATGATATTGTTTTAATACTTCTGTTTTTAAGTGTTCGGGGATATACAATCTGACACGAGGTTCACCATTTGAGTCACTTATATAATACAATATCTCATTTATCATTAAATATTTACTACTAATGCTCACTGGCGTATCTTTTCCCTTATATTTCTTTATAATATCTTGTATTTTGGTATCTTTCTTTTGTTCCTCTATCACATTAAACCCAGGTAACCCAATCGCCTGTATCTCAGAGTTCTTTTCCTTGAATTTTCGAACATCCACAAACTCTCTGGGACTAAATTTATTACTATTTAAGACTCCAACTTGGTAGGTCTTATCTGTAATATCTACTTCTGACTCACTATCTTGGTGGGTCATGCAGTGCTCGGAGTGAGGCAATCTTGACAGTAAGTCAGCGCAGGTATTACTAGTGCCAGGAAGGTATTCAATTTTACAATTATAACCTGACATATTTAAAGCCCATCTTTAGACCTTTTTGTTTTGCATAGGAGCATCAAAAATATATTGCAATGGTTTATGGTCAGTTTTAATTTTGAAATTTGCTCCCTGCAAATAATGATTCAACTTTTCCAGAGAGTAATTAATGGCATATCCTTCTTTTTCAATTACAGACCATCTTGTCTGTGTGTCACTCAATTTATGGGATAAGAACATAATGGGTTTTTCATCAGGGATGCCTTCTAATTGACCTTCCCCTCTACATGGTTGTACCAAAATGGCACCTATACATGAGTTACTGGCATCTGTGTATAATATGTACTCCTCGTTTGGGTTTGGATATGAAAGATGAGCGACCACCTTGAGATACTCAAAACTCCTTTGGCACTCATCTGACCAAATAAACCTTGAGTATTTTCTTGTTAGATTTACAATCGGTTCAGCTATATCACTGAAATTTGGTATGAAGCGTCGATAGTACGAGATTATGCCTACAAAGCTTCGGACATCTTTGACAGAGGTTGGTGGCTCAATTTGTCTGATTGTTTCCACCTTTTGAGAATCTGGCTTTATTCCATCTTTTGAAATAGTGAAACCAAGATAGTTGGTTTCATTTTGAAAGAAAGAGCACTTCTTCAGCTTCAACTTCAAACGATGCTCTCTTAGACGATTAAAAATATTTTCAAGATGTTGTTTATGTTCTGCTTCACTTTTACTAAAAATCAAAATATCGTCTAAATATGCCAGGGAGTAGTCACTCATGCCTTCTAAGACTATATTCATGAGGTTTTGAAAATGAGAAGGCGCATTTACCAAACCAAACGGCATTACATTGAACTCAAACAATCCCTTATGACAGGTAAAAGCTGTCTTAGGTTTGTCTGCTTCATCAATGGGCACTTGCCAGTAACCACTCTTAAGATCTAAGGTTGTAAAGTATCTTGCCCCATTCAGCAACGTAAACACATCATCTATCAAAGGTAACGGAAAAGATACTAGCTTGGTTACCTGGTTTAATTTACAAAAATCGACACAGAAGCGTTTCGAACCGTCTTTCTTATCGACAAGAAGGCACGGAAAACTCCAAGATGACTGAGATTTTCGAATAATGCCTGCCTTGAGCATATCATCAATTGCATCGTCCATTATTTTACGTTTCAACAATGGAACCCTATAGCCTCTCATTTTAATTGGCTTACTATTTCCAGTATCTATATTCATCTTAGTTGTATTTGTTGATGTTAAATCTTTATCGGTTTTAGCAAATAAGTCTTTATGTTTAGTCAATATCTTTTTAACTACATCTAATTTATCATCAGGAACATCAATATTTTCAGTGTTTAAATCAATTCTATCTTTATCTGTTTTTGAACTTTTAAACACTTCTTCCACAGAAGTGACTCTGTTATCCATCAATGGTTCAACTTTTCCAATCACACAACCTCTTTTTAGTGTGTGGTGTTTATCAGTATTGTTGACTATCATGACAGGTATCATGTCAACACCATTATTTACCACTGCATTGCTAACAAGAAGGCCAGGTTGCTCAGCGATAAAACCTTCCTGTATACCTTGATGCTGCAAATATTTTGTTTTAAATACACCTTTTGAATTTGCTGTTTTAGTATTGCAGACACAAACACTTTGTGGTTTCAGGTGAACCTCATTAATCAACCTAGTTAAGGATGACACATGAATGTCTCTTACCATAGGTATTAATCTATCCTGCAATCTTAACTTTTGCAGATCATAATAAAGTCTAACACTATTTTTATTAATCCAATCAACTCCCAAAATCATACTACGGTGCATCTGATCAAGCACGTAGAATTGTTGCATCAATTTAATACCAGAAATTTCAATTTCCAATTTTACAAAACCACGGGGCTTAGCAATATCTCCAGTTACACCCATGATTTCTCCAAGGGATTTCTTTTCACCCATTAACCTTGGTCTACGTTTAAGGTTTTTCCAGAACTTTGTGCTTATGCAAGAGACCTGGGCTCCAGTATCAATGAGAGCCCTCACTTTTTGTTTTTCAACATTGAGCAGTACACTATTGAGACATGAAATATTATTTGAGAAACTACCCACAACTTTAGTTTTTACTCCTTTATTTTGTTTATTTCTTATTCCTTTACTTTGGGTGGTTTCAGTCTGGATCTTTCTTCCAGGATCCTTTTGAGACAATTGACTACGGACATCCTTCCTTACGAATCCTTCTTTATTCTTTGACCTTGACCCACAATCACCATTTTTACAAGTATTCTTTTTAACTTGTCTACTAGGTGTATTATTTTTATTATTTCTACTAAACTTACAAGTGTTCTTTTTAACTTGTCTATTGGTCAAGGGAATAACCCGTGACTTAACCCTGCAGTCACGTATTCTATGGTGGGGGCTACCACAATTAAAACAACATTTTTTTATTTGTTTTTCAGGGGTCACCTTTTTATTTCTCTCTCCAAATGAGACCCCATTCATCTGGAGGCTTTGGAGTTTAAATTCACTCTACAGTATTTCTGAATGTGGCCTACCTTACCACATCGGTGACAAGTCTTAGACGTTTTTATTCCGCTAGACCTATTTGAATTTCTACCCGGTGTAGCAGCGGGCTGTGTCAAGTTGATTCGATTTGTGTGACCTTTACGTTTATGAGTGTCTATCTCCATTGGTTCTTCACCATTATCGTTATCAAAACCGACACCACCATCAGGTAATGACTGTTCTGACAAAGGTCCACTCCCGAACCTAACTTTGTAACGATGAGCCAAGGTGTCTTCGAACATAGCCCAAGTACAGGCTTCATCCAGGGTAGGAGGATGTTTTCTTAACAATTTCATTTTTATCTCCTTTTTATGGATGCCATCACAGAAATAATCCACCAACTGCTGTTGGACATCAGGATTATTCAACCTACTTTGATATGCATCACGGGCCAGATCTAGGAGACGATCGGCAAAAAGGGCTATCGTCTCTCCCCGGCCTTGTTTAATCTGCCTTAAATGGGCAGCAGCCATTGCTGTATCTGTTATCTCCGCATATCTTTTCCTTAGCTCTCCCTTAAATTCTTCCCAACTTTCATCAGGTTTTTCCTCCAGACGCCTCAAAATGTAGTCAGATACCACAGGAATTGATGTTTGAGCGGCCATTAATTTGACCTTTTTGCCAGATTGATTAGTTATTTTAGCATATTTTTCTATGCTCTTTATCCATGTTTTAAAATTCCGTCTGACTCCGTCAAACATGACTACGGAAGCATTCAGTGCCTGGGTACTGGATGCTGCCACGTTCTGTTTGGCAATTTGATTAGCCTTTTCCTGTGACTGGCCCAACAGTTGCAGAGCCTGGAGCTCTTGACTGCCTTGCATTTGGGGGGCTGTCCTTTTGAGCTCTTCCAGCTCTATTATATATTGGGCCTGTTTTGCACCGAACTCATTCTGAGCCGTAGAGGCTTCAGTTTTCAGCTCTTGGAGCTTGCCTTCATAGTAGCCCTTTTGAGCCGAAAACTCCCCTAAGAAGTGTTCATTTGCTTCTTTAAGCTCATGGTTTAGGCGTTCAATTATGGCCTGGTATTCTTCTCTTGACTTTTGATCCATAATTTTTTTAACCCAATCTTAAGACAGTAATAAGAAGTAGGCAAACTTTCTAAGAGTATCTTAAGAAATGGTCAAAATGTCTTAAGATTTTCTATCCTGCAAGAGAGAATCACGAGCACCAATAAAACTGATGTAGCATAGGGGTTAATACCTGGGCCACAACGTTTTTGTAAGCTATGGTCTAGTTACCCGAAGGAGGACTGTTGTGCACCCCAAGACAAGAGTCTTAGAGCCGCGGCTTTTCTTACCAGGTTCTTCTCTACAGGAACAGAAAAATAAGACAATAAGATATGTTTAAATTTCTTTTATATACTTTAAGATATGCAAATGAAAATTAATTACAAAGAATTTCTCAATTACAAGACTTTCTTAATTACAAAGACTTTCTCGTCAATAACAATACCGAGAATAAGAGATAAATCTTAAGTTTATATGTAAGATAAGATTAACACTGACCTTTACTTGTCTAACTGGCACAGCCCCTTGTTACCCATGGACGCGGCGAGAAGGACCCATACCTAAGTTTCCATTAAGAAATAAGTCTTACCTTCTATATAGTCTAATAGCCTAAGAGTATTGGACTGGAATAAGTACGCTACTTAGTTGCGTTAGTTATCGCTGCTTGGCTGCGAATGAGGTGCCGTGTCCGCTGCACACTGCCTGATCTGGTCCAAAACTCCTGCTTATATACAATTTCAGAGAGTATTTCAACCAATAGAAAAATTCCAATTAATTTACCTCCAAAACACCATACTCAGTGTTCTGACCGCTTGAACTAACACTCAGTTACAATAAAACAAAACAATGGAGGAATTAACACTGATGTTTATAGATATAATTTATAAACACCAGTGTCACTGTAGTGCACTTCTAAACTATGCACAATTTATTGCTTAATTTTATACATTAAAATGTTCTCTCTGATTTCTCTTCAATTCAAATTCAATAATTCACTAAATTATTTTCTCTATTTTCTCTATTAAGTAAAAGTAGGTATCCAAGTCTGTCCTTCCATCTAGCCGCTTGTTGTTTCACTATTCAGTGTTCAACTTTACTAATTTCCTTAGCTCAAAAGTGAGTTACTAATTTCAAGCCTGGTTTTCCATGCCTTAGCTCAAAAGTGAGCAACACAAGTCAATAGAAGTCAGTAGGGATCATTTCGCTACACTAGCCCAGCAAAATTAAGACAACGATTTAGCACAGAAGTGAAATCGCGCCGTACCACCGCCGAACCCCCTGGGTACACAAAAAGAGGCCCCGGAGCCTCACCACGGAGTGAGATGTACTGACGCAATAGTGTAACCGGGCAAGAAGGGAGTTCTGGCTGGGCCGCAATCGCCACCATGTGAGGGGTCTGCCTTACATTATGTTTGAATTCACGGTAAGTGATGTTAACTGATGGTCGGTCAGCACCGACGGAAAAGGTAATGTCACTACGTTGCACAACCTTGCCAGAATCAGTCAACCGAGGTGGACAAAGTTCACCGATTCTCGCAAAGGAGTAAAACGCAGTGCTGAAAAGGGCCTTGAACAAGTGACTCTGGTAGGCACTGGTAGCACAGTGATTAAGAGATGTTACCAACAAGCGCAAGATGGGTTCGGTGATAGGCAAACGGAGGTCGGTGGACGGCCGCAAACGCTGTACCCCACATAATAACTTGCGTACCAGAAAAGCTTGAGTAGGATCAGGGAAACCATGAATCTTATGCATGTACCCAAGCCCAGAAAGCATAGAAGTAATAGTTTTTGCCAAATAACCACTGTAAAACAAATGCGAAACAAAGAGACAAATGGTGTTACTTTGAACAGGCCAGCTGCTTGCAAGATGAAAATGAGTACAAAAGTGTTCAAACCTGGCACAAGTTTGTTCATATAAGTGTTTCATAGCTGGCGCAAGCGCATTATCAAGTATGGTATTCATAACCCCAACAAGACTGGAAGCTGCAGGTGGTGTGGGATCGGCTCTGGGTGAGCATAACAGGTTGGAGCCAGCTTCTGGAAGTCGTGGACCTGCAGACGAGAGAGGTGATCAGCAAAAACATTGGTTTTGCAAGGAATGTGCTTTGCAGCGAACAAAATATTATGATTCAGGCAGGCGAGCACTAGTAGCCGCAGAAGAATAAGAAGTGTGTGATCCTTTGATGTTTGTGCATTAATGACCGAAACCACAGCTTCATTATCAGACATAAAAAGAATTCGCTTATTTTGCATAGAGGCACCCCACAGATGCACGGCCAAGACAATGGGATATAATTCCAGCACCGTGATGTTTAAACTCTGAACCGAAGGACACCATGCACCATAAAACCAGGCCCAGCCCAAAATGCCACCAAAGCCGAGAGAAGCTGAAGAGTCGGTGTGGAGGGACAATACATCACTTTTAGTCCAGGAGCCCTCTAGAAAGAAACGTTTTCCATTAAAATTGTCCAAAAAAGTGAGCCACATGCGGAGATCAGCCTTGACCTCGGTGGTCAGACGAACCCGATGATGGGGACGAGTCAAGCCCATGGTCAAATTAATAAGCCGACGTAAAAACACCCGTCCCGGAACAACCACCAAACAAGAGAAATTCAACAGACCCACAAGACTTTGCAAGTCATGCAAAGTAGCTTTTTTGCGTTTCAGAAAATCGGTTAACAAGCACCGGCATTTCAGTATCTTCTCAACCAGCAATCGAGCGGTCATCGCCAATGTATCCAACTCAATGCCCAAGAAAACAAGACACTGAGATGGAAGGAATGTTTTATCTGCGGCGAGCGGGACACCTAACCCCTGACAGAGACTGATGAATCGCCTCAAATATGTGGTACATTGTGATTGAGACGGAGCTAAAAACAAAAAAATCATCAAGTACATGGAGAATGTGTTGGACGGCTCATTTAGTTTGTGCAACCCACTGAATAGAGGAACTGAATAAATCGAATAATTGGCAAGAAGAGGCACACCCCATGGGCAAGCACTTATCATAAAAATAACCACCATCCCACTTGAAACCTAGCCAATGGTGATCATCCGGATGAACCGGGAGAAGCCGGAAGGCGGATTTAATATCTGTTTTTACCAAGTAGCAGTCAACCCCTAACTGGGAAATAATCTGAATGGCATCCTGTATACTGTCATAATGCACGGAAGTGAAATCTGCTGAGATATTGTCATTGATGGAGGTACCATGTGGATGTGATAAATTGTGGATCATTCGGAATGCCACAGGGACATGTTTTGGGACCAAGCCGATAGGTGAAATAAAAAAATTGTCAAAGGGGGGCTGAGCAAAAGGCCCACTAAGACGACCACAAGCCAGTTCTTTCGCAATGAGGGAAGAGACAACCTCAGGAAGCTCCCGAGCAGACTGTAAATTCAAAGGATGAGTAGTAGATGGCTGCCCTTCAATCCCAAGGCGAAAACCTGTTGTAAACCCGCTTATTAATTTACCACGTTTTGCAAGATCATACCCTCTTAGGCACACCTCGAGTCTGTCCACCTTGATTGGGGTTATTACCTCCTGCACTTGAGGCCGGGGAGGGGGCAGTGGGCAGCTGGTGTCCAAAGCGCCCCCCTCCTGAGGTGCCATTCTTGAAAAAGGAACGTCCACGTTGAGAACGAAAGGAGCAACGCTGAAAGCTGTGTGGCTGTTGGCAGCGAAAACAATCGTGCGAATAACCACAAGCCCCAGCGCAGTGCAATCCCTCGTGAAACTTAAAGTAGTAGCCTGCTGGCATATGACGCCGCGACCGTTTAGATCCAAAGGAAGATGACGGTTTGAAAGATGTATGAGAGGCGACTGAAGCCCCAGCCGTCCCCACCGCAGAGTCTGCGGGCGCAGTTCCCAGTGAAAGCTGTCCCATTTTAATCCCGGCTGAGTCTGTTTAACGGACCTGAACTGCTGGTCATAAAAAGGCCAATCGAAGCCAATGGCAGCCAAGTGCCGAATGTTAGACTGATATTTAATTAGCGGCTGAACCTGATCGGGGAATTTTTCTAGAAAAACATCCATATACACCTCAAAGGCACTCAACCATTGATGAATGGATGTGAGGGCCTTGTGAGCCTTGGGAACACACAATAAGGATGGAGTGCCCTGAATATCTGAAATGGACGATGACTACGTCTCGGACCGCTGTGCTGCCTGTTGGGGCAGCAAAGAAGCCAGATTGATGTATTCATTGGCCCATATCTATTCCTTAATTTTTGCAGCAACATTGGCTATCAAGGAGATCGATTGCGAGATGAAAGGAACAACATCCCCTGACGCTCCTGAAAATGAAATATCATTACGAGGCATTTCAGAATGGAACAATAAAAGCGGCTCTGTATTGTCCATGGAGCCAGTAGAGTTCAGCAAATTACCTGGAGCAGAGTGGGAACCCAACGCCTGATGCACAGCCCCGGCTATTGTATTGGAAATGTCTGCTGTCTGTGAGGTAGCCGAAACCAGATGTGGTGGAATATGAACTGTCACTGTAATGGGTTCAGAAGCCTGTCCGATATGTGAAAAAGATGAGTCACGTGAAGAATTTATACAAGTAGATACAGGTGGATATGCTGGAACGGGTGGTGAAACTGTACTAGTTGGCACCTGAGTGCGAGAGAGGTCCAAGTCTGAACTAGTAAACAATGAAGAAGCGTTCCAGGGAATGGTGGTATGGGCGGATGCTGGTCGCTGTCTCGAAGATTGAAAGCTGAAAACCGGTACATGATTACTGACATTAACGTTAGTGTTCATGAAGGAAGATGTGATACTTGGTTGACTATGTGGAATGTAACCAGCGGCAGTTGCCAATGGTGGGTTGAAGGATGAAGAAAAGTGTGACTGACCCACTGAAACTGACATCACAGGAAACTGGTTGGGTTGAGATCCACTGAGAGGTGGCACGTATGTAATTGGCACAGTCGTAGAGTTTGTGGTTAACGTGGTACTAGCCGAAATGACTGTTGAAGGCATCGACGATGCAGTGGTTAAAAGTTGAGACTGAATGTCTGTCACATGTGTTGTAGTCGGAACTGAACTTCCAGAGGTAGATGCAGCACGCCTTCTGCCCCTCGTGGGCCTGTAGACCTCCGATAGACCATCTGTCAAAGCTGCATTGCGTTTCCGTTTTGGAGGCATATCTGCAAGAAAAATTAGAAAACAGCAGCAACTGCCAAAATAGGTAAAAGCACCCAGATCCCCCCCTCCCCCACCCCCCCCACCCCCCGCATTTCGTTTTTTTCGGGGCCGCGCTGCTGCCACAAGATATACAGAGGTCCGTACAGGAAAACACTCGCCCCGGCCCATACACCCTCAAAATTAGCACGAATTGGACCGCGAGCACCGGAAATAGTACAACACAAGCACCGGCAAAATACACAGCATAGGCTGGGTCAACAGGCAACAACTGAAAAAAAATAGAAAAGTAGCGGGATATGCGCCACAGCCACCAAGCCAGCAGAACTGGCGAAGCAGGTGACTAAAACCACCTTCTGATAAGCCTGCTCAATAAACGGTGCAAATAAAAAATAACATGTGAGAAAACAAACGACCGGAACCTAAAAACACAGACTCGCTGCCATTCCAATGGGATTGTCACGGCAACACAAAACACACAATGAAGCATGTAATAAGTCTTAGTGTCCAACGTGCCGGCCAAACTCACATAAACATCACATGTCACCGGGCAACAGTAAATGCAGCAGCGGACCCGAACCCACGAAATGAAGCCACGCACGCGGAGCGAGATTGAGCACAAGATTAGAAAACAATTTATTTATGTATTTATTTATTTTTATTATTTTTTTTTGTGAGTGTAGGTTCGTGCGGGAAACCCCCATACATACATCCCAATCTAGCCTCAGGGAGTTGGCAAATCGACGAAAATAACCGATGGCAAGACCGAACGCCCCCCCCCCCCCCCAAAAAAAAAATTACGTTCAATTGCCGGAATGATTTAAATGATGCAAAATGGCCCCTCGAATACTGCGTAAATTCCGATGCAGCCCGCGCTGATTGAAGTGGACACCATCATATAAATACTGAAGAGCCACCCCATGAAGGCGGTGGTGCGTCCAAAACCGAAGTTTGGACGAAATGGAGGGCAACACAGTTTGCAAATAATGATTGAGCATATCCACCCGGGCATTATAGGCACTGAGGGTCAAAGGGCCACAATGATAAGAGGACACTTTGGCCCGGTGGAAAACCTGACACACAAAAACCGACTGCACGTCGAAGTCGTCAATCAAAAGGGATGCGAATTGATCAATGGAGCTGCCAACATAGAGCGGTTGCATGGAACAAAGATCATTGGACCCAATTTGCAAAATAACCAAGTGCGGACGAAATGTACGAACCGCACTCAGGCCATTTTGTCTCAGATCATTCACAGTAGCACCGCCGCGTCCATGAATGCGACAAATAATTTTCTGTCCACCGTGGGAGGCCATGTTCAAAAATGGTGCGAAATCAAAATCAGGCTGAACTGGTACATTCCTGTGAACAGAATCGGCTAACCGGGCGATAAAAGAATGACCCAAGATTAAAATGTTGAAACATTCAGGGTCCATGTCAAGAATACAAAAAAACGAACTCACCTGGAGAATGATGAAGAGCTCAATTTTCTTGGAGCGTTCTTTTTTCCAAATAAAATGGCGACTAGATGGAACGGAGCAGCGTCCTGCGATTTTGACCTCGTGAGTGATGAGGATTATCCATCCGCAAGGAAAACAACGACTAAAACAATGAACTGATTGGTTAATCTTTAGTAATTCGTGTCCGAATACGGACTCTGTGTTGACCACTTGATATCGTTGCGCGAGCATTCAATCATGTGACCGACCAGAGTGCATTCGTTTATTGACCGTTCACGTGCGCAACATGGGAAGTTTAACCCTGTTCCGAGTGGGTCGCAGCTGAAGGTAATTTATAATTATTTTTGCTTCTATAAAGGTGGCTAAACCTAAGGTGTAGCCACTTATTTGTATGACGCATGTAAATGCAGAGCACCTTTGAAGTTTACTCCTGGATTAAAATTTATTCCCCGATTGGATTGAAAAATGTACCTGGTTTATTTTTTTGCCATGTGAATTGCCCTTTAGAAAGCTGGTCCCTATTCGATTGGATCATATATCGAGCAGATAGAATAGATATAATGCGGCCGGACAGCCCTTCACCTAAAAACATAAATTTCGCAGGAAATTGCCTTTTTTCGTCTGTTCATTTACGCTTAAAATAAATGCCAGTAATCTTGGTTGTAGAATCGAGGATATACCTTTCATGGTAGGTTGGGAGATATTCTCCTTGTGCGACGTCCATCTCATGGAAATGTGCGGTCCTGAGCTTCATTGCATGCCACTTGTCATATATTCTAAACAACATTCACCAACACTTGACTGAGTTGTTGCAATTCATTTCTGTACTGAGATATGATTTTTCTGCCATGCTCCATAACTAGAAATCTCTTTAAACAATATATTTATTTCATCATTGAAATGGGGTTTGGCAAACAGGTAATGCCTATATTAACGCCGTACCCCACATAAACACACATTTACAATGGTGCAAGTACAACTGTACATAAACAGAAACTGATCGAATGAATTAGAAAGAAAGAAAGTACCACATTAAATCTCGTCATCTCTTATACATCCATTACCTATCGGCTATAGAGGCATTCTGGCATACAGGCGAAGGTATAATAGGCCCACAGTACGCGTGTCTGGGTTGGGGCGCACTATCAAAAATAAGTCTCCAAGGACAAAACACAAGGATTCATTTCCACTGTCTAATAATTATTCACTCGAATCTCATCGTTTCCCTAATATATTCTTGTACCGCACTGAATATACTGGCATTTTCCAAAGCAGTTTTATCTGGATCACCATATAACATAAGAGTGATATAAGTGGAGTGTCACAGTTTTGTTAGAAGCACATATCTTTGTTCTGTATATAGAGGACACTTTTGTAAATAGTGAACAGTGTCTTCATATAAATGTCAACAGCTACAAGAAGCATTGTAACTTATGAATCTATCGAATTTATGTCCGTTTAAATCACTACGATTTAAACGCAGCTTCGTGTGAAAGATTTGTTCCCTTCTGCCACCCACATAATAAAATATTATCTTAAATTGGTCTACGGAAGTACAGTTCTGCAGATCGGCACTTAGGCCGTTTCAAAGTTTTACCGCTGATGGCAGAAACGAGTTAGGGAACGTACTAGTGTTGCATTTAATTTGAAATGAGGTTTAACCCTTTCCCTATCGCATTTATTATTTTAATTATTGCTTTTCTCAAATCCTTCACACAATTTCAACAAAACCAAATTATGTGACTCCCTCATTGGAACGAGCTCGATAAGCTCGTTCCAATGAGGGGGGTCACATGATTTGGTTTTGTTGAAACTTTTAAAAAAATATATTTGCATTTAATTTCCATCAGTGAGTTCGAAGATCTTAGCGGGTAAAATAGGTCAGTTCTGATACAGGTCGCGGAATAAGCAGCCTAGTGTAGTTTGCCACGTTTGTGAACATGATTTTATACTACTAATCTGTGTTGTCGTCTGCGTTTTTTGAGCGGTATGAAACCCGATTCCCTGTAAATACGCCAAGTTACCCCCATTATAGTTCGTAGAGCATCCAAGTGCAGATTTTCTACAAGTGTTGATTTAGTCTCCGTGCAACCATACCATATAACATCGGCATAATCAAATAGCGGGAGAAAGAAGTATTTATTTTGAGTTTCCAATGCGTGTCTAGACAGTCTGTATTTTAGGCTAGAAGTTTCTTTCAACATTTCCCGCACCACCAAGATTTTGACACCAGATGTTTTGACTAGAGCGCCAAATAATCAGAGACACCATTGAAAAGTCAGCGTACCATTTATCACGTTACGTACAGTTTGGCCGCCGTGAACTGGTCACTTTCCACTGGTGGGTAATATTTCCACGCACAAAGTAACATTCGATTCAAAACACAAATAATAGGAATAATAAACAAAAATTTAATTAACCACCCGGTGCTTCACTAATTCAAATTTTGCTGATGATGATTTTTATTACCCTGTAAACGCATGCGTGAACATTACTGTCCACGTTTGGAATATGACCAGTCCATAGCGACTGTACTGTACTTATACACTGACGTACCACCATAGTTTTCTCATACTCAGAACTCCGCATGCAACTGCCAACATCGCTATTACCAACTATGAAAACTGCAAAACATCGGACTTCATGTTATAACCCAATTTACACATGATAGCAACCCCCACCCCTTGTGTTTCTAAAAAGACGTCATCCAGATTCAGTGGGGATAAAAATCAACCCAAATCAACTGAGTGGATTTCCCAGAAAACGAAAAGATATTTGGCGTTGGCGCAGACTTCCCTTCTTCCTTTTTTTTTTTTTTGCTTTAGTTTTTCTTGTTGTTGGTGAGGGCTAGTGGTAGTGCTTGGGCGCGGTGGTTGTGCACTGTTGTCTACGCATTTCTCTCTGATTTCCGAGGTTTCAATGCTGAATCGTCTTGTTACGTGCTTCTCCTTTAAGCTCCGTCGCACACAATTCGGGGACAGTATTTAGCATTTTAAGATTTTCGGGTTATATTTTGACTTTTCATGCTGAAAAATACTGCAATTAAAATAGAATGACCAGCAGCAAAATAGCAATTCTATTTTGAAGGATGAAATGAGGTTTAACCTTTTACCTAACGCACAGAATATCAAAATTTATTCTTTTAATTATTGCTTTTCTCAAATCTTTTACAAAATTTCAACAAAACCAAATCATGTGCCCCCCTCATTGGAACGAGCTCAATGAGCTCGTTCCAATGAGGGGGTCACATAATTTGGTTTTGTTGAAACTTTAAAAAAAAAAAATTTTTGCAGATGCTAAATTTGAAAATTACGCGGGAGGACGCGGCTGAATCTTTATGTAAAGTTTTGAATAAAATAATCTCACACGAGATCTCTGCCAGAATGATTTGATGTTTGTTTAAATGTCTTGCACTTTTTATTATTGAGTGTTTTGAAAGATGAAATGAGGTTTAACCCTTCACGTAACGAACTGACCACACCCTTTCGCGACATTCACAAATTTAGCAGTTGAAAAAAAAAATTCTAAAATTTTCCTCAAAACAATATCATGTGACCTGTCATGGAACGAGCTAGCCGAACGCGTTCCAAGGAGGGGTCACATGATATGGTTTCGTGGAATTGCTGTGAAAACTTTGAAACAAAAACACACTTATTAAAAATCCTCCGCCTACTTGAGACAATTGTTAAGTTTGAGGGGGAGATTGCTGAGCTGAAAGGAAAACTTGGTAGGGCGGGGCTGTCTGGAGTTACGCCTGTGAAAGTAGCTTTCCGAGAAGGATGGAAGGTTGTCGGTGGTTCCAAGAGGAAACATGGGGGTAGAACCTTTGATGTGAATGAGGTAGGTGATGAGGTGGGGGCTGCTAGAAAAGTACGTAGGACAGATGAAGGGGGGGGGGGGCAGGCCGGAGCAATGCTGTAAAGCGTTTGGCGTGGACTATCAAAAGTGGTAGGAAAGGGGGGCCAGAGAAGCAGGTAGATAGGGGTGTAAAGTCCAAAGGCAGTGGGGAGTGCAGCACCAGAAACAGATTTGATGTGCTCGATTCGGAAGAGACAGAGAGGGAGATGGAGGTAGTTGCAACAGATAGTAGCTTGGGGTCTAGGCCAGGAAAAAGGAGGAGGGATCCGGGAGAAGACCAGGGGTGTAGTCCAGGTAGTTCAGGGCCTGGAAAGAGACGGAGGGACAAGGATAGGAGTAATCCTAGGTCAAAGATACCGATACCGATATTGATTCCGAGTGGGGCTGTTGGAGAGGAAGAGGACGCTGTAAACAATAGGAGACTAGAGGAGATAAATAGGGCGAGGGCCAAAAGTAAGTTGGTGGTTGCGGGAAGTAGCATAGTTCGGGGGATCGACAAGGTTGTCTGTGGTCCGGACAGTAAAAATAGAACAGTTCTGTGCTTTTCGGGGGCTAAAGTGGATGACCTGAGGGATAGAGTGGACGGTATTGTAGCTGGGTCGGGGCCTGATCCGGTAGTGGTATTACATGTGGGGTCCAATAACATCAGGGAGAGGAAATCAGTTCGTTTGGTGGACACATACAAGGACCTAATTAGTAGGCTACTTAGCAGGAATGCTCGGATCATCGTTTCAGGGGTGCTCCCCGTTATGGGTGGTGGGAATGAGAGGAACTCGCGGATTATGGTACTAAACGAGGAGCTGGAAGAGCACTGCAAAGACTTGGGAATACATTTCATTGACCACTGGGATTCATTCTGGGGACAAGGAGAGTTGTATGGGCGAGACGGATTGCATTTAAGTAGGATGGGTACAGACCTGTTGGGCCAAAAAATCTTACAGGTGACTGGGCCTTTTTTGGAGAAAAGGGGGGTAGGGGACCACAGCCGATAACCCAGAGGGCCACAAATGCTGGGAACATAGGAAGAACAACAAACATGCACAATACAGGGACATACCAGGGTTATAATAATGTGCCAGTGATGACAAAAAAACAAAGATTCATTAAGTTTGGGTACTGCAACATCCAGGGTCTGCACAAGAAAGTAAGCGAAATATCAACAATGATGGACGAAGGAGACTTCGATATAATTGGTCTAAGTGAGACGTGGATACGACGGGATGAGCGGGTTGATCAGATGAAGGGTTGCGTGTGGATAGGAGCTGGGCGAACTGAGGGTCAGAAACGGGGTGGGGGTGTTGGCATCTACGCTAAAGAGGAATTACAGCCCTCAATGATTACAGATCTCACAGAAGCAAGGACTCAGATTCCAGTATCCAACGAAATAGTCTGGGCAAAAATCAAGTTAGGAAGCAGGAGTGTTGCCGTTGGTGTCGTATACTTAGCAGTGGAGGGAAGTAAGCCCGAGTGGAATGATTCAATATATACAACTCTTAGATCGAATATCACAGAGCTTGGAAGCAGAGGGTTCAGTATTGTCCTAATGGGGGACTTCAATGGGCACATCGGGGATAAGGAGGAGGGCATACAGGGAGGTGATAGGAAAATTAACACGAATGGGAGGAAGATGTTGGACCTATCAAAAGAGCTTGGTTTAAAGATCCTGAACAGGGATGCGAAATGTAAGGGTAAATGGACCTGGGAGAGGAACGATAAGAAAACAATAATTGATTATATACTCACTGACATTAGGGTATGGAGGGAGGTTATAGATGTAGAAATAGATGACGAGGGAAAAAATGACTTGGGTAGTGATCACAACCTGATAACAGTTAAGATTATGAGCAAAAAGACGAATAGAGACAGAAATACCTTCAAGGAAGTTTGGGGACTAAAACAAGGAGCCGACTGGAAGCAGTTTCGGGAAAAACTAAAACCAAATCTTGAATGTATACCTAGGGATGCAAATGTCCAGAGTATTTCAGATGGCATAGTAAATAGCCTAACAGAGGCAGGGAAGGATTGTATAGAAAGGGTGAGGGTTCCAACGAGAGAGCTTGGATACAGGGTTAACGAGGGACTGAAAAAGGCTATAAAAGAAAGGAAAGTAAAATGCGCTGCTTACAGAAGAAGTAGGAAGCTTAAAGGGGTGGATAACAATGACACGAGACTAATGAAAGGAGAATATGAACTGGCACGGAGAAAGGTGAATGAGATAAAGAATAATAATAGGAAGGAGCGCAATTGCAGTCTTGCCAGAACAATAAAGAAAACGGGGGGTTCGAGCTCAAACGTATTTTGGAACTGGATAAATAAACGGGGAAAAAGTAGTGTGCAGAGTATCAAAGTGGATGGGGAAAGTACAGAAGATGAAGGCCGTATCGCTTCAGAGTTAGTCAAGCACTGGGAAAAGATAAACGATAGGCGATGGGGCAGTGGGTCCCCACCAAAAAGAAATACACTGGTGGAGGAGAACCTATCCAATCGTGTATGTAGCGAAATAACGGCAGAAGAAGTGCGGAACGTGGTCTCGAAATTAAAAAATGGTAAAGCGGGAGGGACTGATGAAATTCCGAACGAATTCCTCAAAAATGGAGGGGAGGCACTTATTGAAGTCCTGACAAACCTTTTCAACCTGGCTCTGCGAAAGCAAGAGGTCCCCAGAGAGTGGAGGGAAAGTAAGGTGTCGTTCATACACAAAAAGGGGGATAAGGAAGTTCTAGATAACTATAGGGGGATATCAGTTAGTAGTAACATCGGAAAAGTATTCTGTAAGGTCATATACGGTAGACTAGAGGAAGTTATTGAAGAGAAAGGTTTTTTAGGAGAAATTCAAAATGGTTCCAGGAAAGGACGAAGAGTCACTGATCACCTATTTACACTCACCCAACTGATAGAATCAACAAAGGCTGAAAAGAAAAAGATGTTTCTGGCATTTCTAGATGTGAAAAAAGCGTACGACCGAGTGTGGAGGGAAGGTATGTGGCGAAAGCTCGAGGGCATCGGACTGGGGGTGACTTTGTGGGAATCATGAAAGCACTGTATACAGATGTGCAAAGCCAACTCAGTCTAGGGAGTATCACTACAAAACGAGTCCCTATGGATATAGGCCTCAAGCAGGGGTGTATCTTTTCACCGATTTTGTTTGCATTGTATGTTAAAGATTTAGGGGACGAACTAATTCAGAGTGCGGAGGGGGTAAATGTTGGAGACATAAAGATACCAGGCTTATTCTTTGCGGACGACATGGTGTTAATGTCTAGAACTGAACAGGGGCTAGAGAAACTGCTGGAAATTGTTGGTAGATATGGGAACACTTGGCGGCTCGAACTAAATGAAAATAAAAGCAAGGTAATACCCCTTGGACGCAAGGTAGATATGACGAAGAGATGGAGAGTGGGGGAGTTCTCAATCCCCGAAGGGGAAAGCAAACAAATCACTGTAGGAGAAACGGGAGAGTATGAGTATCTAGGGGTAAGCATAAATATAACGGGAAGAGGGGTGTACAGAAATTACTCAGCCAAACTGATTCTAAAGGGGAAAAGAATTCTGAACCAACTAAAACTTTTAGGGAAAAATAGTTTCAATAAGGTCTTTGTGGGGAAAACACTGTGGGAGAGGGTGGGTTTACCAAGTATAACGTATGGCACGGACGTGATTCCATTAAACCAAACCGTTATTAAGAAGTTGGAAAGTACTCAGAATGATGCCGGCAGATGGATAACAGGGTCGAGTAATGCTGCAGCTTTGGAAGCAGTAAGGGGGGAGCTTGGGTTGATGAAAATCAAGGACAGGGTAGATTTGGGAAAACTGTGTTACTTTAACTACTTGAGAAACCTGCCTGACAACCGGTGGTGCAAATTGATGCTCGATACCATTTGGAATTCTAATATAGAAACGGGGTGGTCAAAACATGTGAGGGAACTAATGGACAATTACTCTATAGAGGTCACAAACATAGAAGTAGGAATGAAAGAATGCAAAAGGTTTGTCAAAGAGAGAGTCATGGTGATTGCAATCGGAACTGGCGAGCAGGGGTTAGCGTGAAAAGATCACTGCAGGGGTTACAATATAAAGAAAAGCCAGCTTTTGAGAAGTACCTAGATGGCACCTTTGGAGGGTCACTGCTGTTCAAACTGAGATCAAGATCACTTGAGCTTCGGGGAAAAATTGGGAGAGATGGGGAAAAGGGATGCCAAATGTTCCACTCTGGAGTAGTGGAGACCCTGGAACATTTTCTCTTGGAATGCCCACAGTATATACCTCATAGAATAAAATTTACTGGAAGAATAATGCAGAAGTGGGGTGAAGAAACAAAGGATAGATGACTGAAGGGGGACACGAGGGAGAGGGTAGGAATGCTTATTGAAGAAATTGAAAAAGAGGAAGTGAGGGACACTATTAAGCAGTTTATATCTGAATGCTGGGAGGAGAGGAGGGGAAGAGGGGGTGGGGTGCAGGGGGAATGATGGCCTTCTCTTATGAGGACCGCGACAAATCAGCGGCTGACCAAAGAGTTATTATTATTATTATTAAAATAATAAACTTTGATATCCTGTGCATTGGGTAAAGGGTTGTATAAATAATCCCCCACGAGAACGCGAGATCTCTGCTAGAATGATTTGTTCTGTCGCACCTGAGACACTCGGCTGTTCATAATTCTTGCACGTTTGATTATTGAGTATTTTGTTAGCAGCATTCTTGTACTTAATGGATACATTTATACCTGCTATTTAATGCACTAAATGCACTTTAATGCACAAAATATACTTACTTATCTCATCTTCTCAGGGAAACCTTTTGTTAGTCTTTGTTCTCCACAAATAAAAAAAAAGTCTTTCAATCTTGCCGAGATCACATTATGACATGCTATACAAAAACGTCGCCGTGGAGTGGTAATAATCCACGCGTGGGCAGTGATGTCCACGCATACGTTTACCAGGTAATAAAAGAACATCATCGGCAACATTTTAATTAATGAAGCACCGGGTTGATTATTCCTGTAATTAGTGTTTGGAATCTAACATTTTTTGCGTCCGTGGGAATATTAACCCTTTGATACTTTTGTACGTCATATGACGAAATCAAACAGCACGCAAACAGCACATTGATACTTTTGTACGCCTTATGACGTACGAAATCAAACAGCACATTGATACTTCTGTACGTCTTATGACGTACGAAATCAAACAGCACATTGATACTTTTGTACGTCTTATGAGGTACGAATTCAAACAGCACATTGATACTTTTGTACGTCTTATGACGTACGAAATCAAACAGCACATTGATACTTTTGTACGTCATATGACGTACGAAATCAAACAGCACATTGATACTTTCTGGTCATTTGCTTTGTTATTATTTTTCGATTTTTTAAAGTTTTAACCCTATTTCCTATTTTCTCCCGAATAATGCTCAGTGGCAACCGTTGAGCCAAATGTTATCGCAGCTTAAAATACTAATATAATCCTGCTGTCAAGACTTCTTAACTGGTTGAGTGCTAGAAGCCACTACCAGGGCTTTCACAAAATATGGATACCAGGGCAAAAGCCAACACTTTCCTTGCTTATATTTCATATTCAGTCAAACACAAATAATATTTTGTGTATATAAATTTGTTTTAGTCGCCATGGAGTGGTAATAATCCACGCGTGGGCAGTGATGTCCACACATAAGTTTACCATGTAATAAAAGAACATTATCTGCAAACTTTTAATTAATGAGGCACCGGGTTGTACCAGTCCACGTCGGCCGTACTATATATCACTAATTTAACCCTTTACCTGACGCAGACGATATCAAAATTTATTATTTTAAATATCAGTTTTTCAAATTTTTCAAAAAATTTCAACAAAACCACATTGTCAGGGCAAAGCCAGCCTAAATATAGGGGCAAGGGGCCTCATATTTAAAGATATTGTAAGTTCAAAATATATTCCGCATCAAGGCGAAAACCCACGTGAATTTCACTTCTCTGTGAAGCTGGACATAGAAAAAACACACGTGGTGTATATCCAGCTTTAGCGCAGGGACCCAGGGGAGAAACGGTATGTTAGATAAGGTTTAATCTCATTTAATTTATACAGTAGTCGCGAATCTTACGAGACGTAATCGGTTTTCGTCACGGCTAATTGAGAAACGAGATTCTAAAAGATAGAAATGTCGTGTCATCATTAGTTATAACAATGCGTGTCAGGAACGAATCACCGTTAAGTCACGCGCGAGATGACTTGTATTGATTCTGCCTCGATGTACGTCATCTCCCACCGTTTTGACAGGTGGACAGATGAGCGTCGGTCCACCTGACAGTTTAGGGTAAAAAGTATATATACCTTGAAGAGCAGAGCATTAGACACACTTGGGGTCACACACACATTGGTGAAGTCCAGGACAGGCGGACTCTGTTTCCTGGCATAAGGGTACCTTCGATCACAGGACCCTGAGACGGCTGGAATCGCCAGAGAGGGCATTCCATGATTGATTTAGCTTAACGTTGATAGGCGGCTACGGGGCCGAATTCGTGAGAAGGAACACCCCAGGTGGAACGTTAAAGTTTAGATTGTCGAGTCGCAGGTATCGGCCTGCAATAGTCAGAAGTGTAGGTTAATTGTATTGTGCGTATTAACCCTTTGAAGCGTCAGACTGATTGCGTTCTGAGTAGTTTGATTTGCTGTCGAAGCATCGTAATACCGACTGGAGATCGGTGTGAGTGACAATTTCGCCCAAGCACAAAAAGGGCATTTGTGAATCGTGAATTCAACCAGGAACGGTGAATATTTCAATAGGACTTTCACGGAGGACTTTCAAAAGGCACATAAGGTATGAGTAGACAATATCTGACCCAAATGAGAAGTACGGTGTCTTTATAGATGACGAACAGTGCTGGTCGGAACCCTCCGACAGCCAGAGGTACAGTTACGCGCAGACGTTGACGTTTGAGCCTAAGCGGGTGAAGCTCTTATGGCGAGCTCACAGTAATAACATTTCAGATTTGTGAAGCTCTTATGGCGAGCTCACGGTAGTAACATTTCCAGTGTGTAGACTATAGTGCCAGTCCAGGGCTATAGAATGACTATATGATTGTTTAGAATTATTTAAGCGTAGCGACCCATTTTCTGTGAAAAGAATCGAATTGTTGATTGTTGAAATATTGAAACGGATTTATTTTTATGTGTAAATAAAAGAATCGTTGTAACTCTAACTCATTCTTTCCATTATACAGCCTGAAGTGATTAGGAATCACACCTAACGGAAATCGAACCTATTTCAGGCCAATTTGGCAGAGAAGGAATCACGGCGTCGGTCTAACTCAGCTCTCTGCGCCGAGTTCGCGACACTTGGATTCCGACCCTCCACGTTGGTCTAATTTTCCCGCAACTTCATCAGCGGGACTAAATAACCCCACGTCAGCCCAGGCCTTACGGGGCCTCAGGTATCCCTGACACACATCATGTGAGCTCGTTCCAACGAGGGGTCACATTATATGGTTTTGTTAAAACTTTTTGAAAAATAATATTTTTTCAACTGCTGAATTTGCATATTATGTGGGCGGATGCGGGCGATTCGTTGGGTAAAGGGTTAAAGACAAAGATGACAAAGTACTTTTATTTGAACAAAATAGAAATAGAAATCTACAGTACGTGGAGAGTGTATTACCACTAAATCACCCGCAGTGTGGAGATTCCACCCAAGCAATAATTGCAAATTTCTTGCAAAGCATAACCAGCACAAACAAAGTTTCAGCCAATGGACCTCCGGGTTAAACCCGGAGGTCCATTGGCTGAAACATTGCTTGTGTTTTTTGTCGATATGTACAAAATTTGAAAGTTACAGCTTGGTGATATCTCCGCGGGTGATTTAGTTACAATCCACTCTCCACGTACTGTAAAAACCGAAATCTGTTTTCCCATTTATTACAACTGTATGTGCATTTCGTCGAAAACAGTGAATATTACATTAGGCCTTCTTCGTGGTTCAACCCAAAAAGAATCATGTGACTTTCAGGCTTTTAAGTTCCCTCAAACAGCGACGGCAACCTCTGTGCCCACATAATGTAACTGTGCCTAAATTATGCAGTTTTTAACGGCTGTTTCCAAATTGTTTAAGTGTTTTGGCCATATAGGTTAGTCAAGTTCCTCCGATGCACGCAATATAGTTTGTCATATCACAAACCAACAGGTAAACAAATTGAAAAACCCACAGAGTTCGCCAGTCGAAAGAAATTCGCGTCGAGAATGGCGAACTTTGTACGAGTATGAACTCGGCGCTGAATATCAAATGATCTCATCTGGAACCCTCGTCCTGTTCTTTCCCGCTACCCCTGTTCACAACAACTGGCCCATAGAATAAGGTGAGCACTTGGATTTTTTATTGGGGCCTAATGACACTTTTGACAGCCAGCGTCACCTCGTGTCGGACAGTTTGACGTGGAGAAAAGATGAGTACCCGGAGAGAACTATCGAGTGGTGGAGAACAATTGTCAGACTCTCCAACGTACTAACAAACCGGGCTAGCATTGGTTGATGAGCTGAACCAATCACTGCTATTTGGATCGGCATCCTTCCCCTGGGTCCCAATGTAACAGCAGAGTAACTGGCAAATCTAAATTATCTAAGATTGTGGGATCTGAGAGTTGTTCACCCAATCCACTCAACACGAATGACGATGGTGAGTGTTCCGCGAGTACGGAATTAACTGTTTCAACATTATTCTCACCAGTTACACCACCCGACGCGAGTGGTATTACACAGTCATTAACTTTTCCTCCTCTCAACATTCCCAATCTATCCGATACCAGTCCTCTGCTTTGTGTCACCCACAACCCACATGTCATTCATTCTCCAATCCCACTTCCCTATTAAGACTCCCAGTGAATCTTATTCTATTAGAATGGTATTTTGGACATACAGTACATGGAGAGTGGATAGTAAATAAATCACCCGCGGAGTAGAGTTATCACCCAATCTATAACTTTCAAATTTTGTACATATCGACAAAAAACACGAGCAATGTTTCAGCCAATGGACCTCCGGGTTTAACCCGGAGGTCCATTGGCTGAAACGTTGCTTGTGTTGGTTATGCTTTGCAACAAATTTGCAATTACTGTTTGAGTGGAATCTCCACTCTGAGGGTGATTTAATGATAATACACTCTCCATGTACTGTACTAATTGAAAGTGTTCCAGGGACTCCACTAATTTTTTCTCCTAAACTATAGCGACCGGGGCCGCTTGAACAACAGTGACTCCCCAAAGTGCCATCTAGATACTCTACAAAACCTGGTTCTCTTTATCACCCAGGCTACCCAAAGAGCTTTTTGCTTTAACCCCTTCTCGATAATTGAGGTTATAATCCCCCATGACTCTTTCTCTGATAATACTTTACATTGGGTTGTCTCTACTCTAAGGCCGAGATCTCCAGTGGGTAGTTCTCTATTAACTCCACCACTTTGTCCATTCATCCTGTGTTTGTGTTTGAATCCAAATATTCTGGAACATTAGTTTAATAATAATATTTATCATATGACTCGTCTGGTTTGTTCACATTAAAACATTTGATATTTTGCTTTCATATTAATCAGTGATAAATAAAGCCTTCCGTCCGTTTCATTGGTCAATTTCAAAACTAGACAATTTGATTGGCTGAACAAAATAAAACTGGGCCACATTTTCATAATTTGCATAATTAGAGTTGAGAGCTTTCATTGGTCGATTTCAAAACTGGACAATTTGATTGGCTAAACAAAATACAACTGGGTCACATTTGCATAATTTCAGTAGGGAGAATTTACGTTATCTGTCCTATTTAGGGTAGGTTATATTGTATTAATCTTTTACCTACAAGAAAAGCGCAATTCATTTTTTTGTATTTTCACTTTTTGCTTCCAAAACATAGGTTGTGACCCCTCATTGGAACGAGCTCGACGAGCTCGTTCCAATGAGGGGTCATAACCTATGTTTTGGAAGCAAAAAGTGAAAATTTTTAGTTATACGATGTTTTTTCCAAGAGCCGTCTGCAACTCAAGTTAGTTGATGGGTTAAAAAGTCATACTGAGTGGCTAATTTGTGCGTGTGTGTGTCATATGATAAATAGAATATGAAATGCGTGTTTTTCTCATATAATATTTATGAAACTCGTCTGAATTTTCTGTTTGGGCTCGCCAGAGGCTTGCCAAAACGGAAAATTCTTAGACTCGTTTCATAAATATTATATGAGAAAAACACTCATTCCATATCCTCTATATATGTATGCACACTCAGTTTGATATTTGTTTGATATTTGTTTGATGAGTCCATGGTATCTGTTCCCCCCTCTTTTCTTTTTTTCTCTTTTCTTTCGCTGAATATCTACCATCTTAACACCATTGCAATCTTGAATAGCGTATTGTTTATTATGAAGTGTATATATTGAAAAGATGCTGCATTTACTTGTTAATCGTATACAAAGGAGAGGACGTGTTTTAAGTGTTGAACACTTGTTGTCTAATCCTTTTTGTTTATTTTGACAATTAAAATATATTTCAACTCATTTCTTAGCAGTTCAGTTATCTTGAGAACATCGTGCCCTGATAGGTGTGGGTAAATCCACTACTATCTTGAGAGCATTGTGCCCTGATAGGCGTGGGTAAAACCACTACTGTTGCATTGTTGAGTTTACCATAACAGAAATCTCCACATAATACATGGCACCACTGTACTCAGGTCGTTGTTCTGTAAATGTGCGGATCGACGTGGCCTCAGCACCCAAAACACGTCGACCATTAGCATTGCCGATGTCTGTACTGCAACTTGTGGGCGATGGGACTTAATGTCGTTCTTAGGCTTTAGCGTTACATGGGCATACTACCCCACTCCTTTGTATCGCCCAGTAACCATATTTGCTTCATTCACTCATCCCACTTTCCCATTATATACCCAGTGAATTTTATTGTCAGACTTTTAATTTGGTCATTCTAGGAGAAAGAGTTGCAGAGTTCCCATAACTCCTAAGTCACATATTTGATAATCCTTTTCCACTCAATACCACCCAAATCCCACCACTGCCAAGCTTTAACTACATCAACCTGTTTGAACAACAGTGCGAACCCTCCCTTTCCCCAGCACCCCACCCCCCCCCCTTCTATGGTCGAGATCACTGTCGGATGGGGGCACGATGACGCTGTGTACTACGGCGTACTGCACGTCGAAGGTGCGCATGTCTTCAACCAATCTTACCCTGCCTGTGCCGCGGTGCAGAGTTCAGAGTTACGATGTTGGAGAGCTGACAGCTGCTCGTCGTTGCTCGGTGGTTCTCTCCGGGTACTCCGGCTTCCCCCACCCGTAAAACTGACACCGACATGATATAACCCTGGATGTTAATGTGTCGTTGAACCCTAATAAAAAAAAACACTGTCGAAATATTCATCATCAACCCTCTAGCGTGGGCAATTCACACCCTCTGAATATCGGAATTTCACATATTCTGAAACATCAGTTTACACCATCGGCAGTCATGGAGATATTCCACTATGTTAAGATAAAGTTTCACCAGGTTTATCCTGTCCTTAATTCTCATCCACTATTGTCCACTCATAAACTTCTTCCAGTGCTGAGGCATTACTCAAATCTGTAATCCATCGACCTGAAACATTTTGCAGAATTTCCAAACACTTTAGAACCGTTTGTTTATAGGGTTAGAGGTTTAGAAGGGTATCACTTCCGTACTATGCTTTATACTTCCTCCTCACATCATCTCCCATAAGAACCGTATTGAAGCTGTTCCTCCCTAAAACATTCAGTTCAATTCGTTTCCCATTCAGAGTTCGACAGATGCCTTTTCCCATGATGCTTATACTCACAGTAACCCGTCCCTCCCACACTAAGAAATTTGTTGTTACCCCACACCCAACATTCGCGAAAGCCCCATTTTACACCCAGGGGTATAACTTTGTCTTTTCAGGCATGCTGATTCTTTATTTGTTCCCATATCACCCAGCAATTGCCAGTCTTTTCTGGAGAACCACTTTTCTTTTGGACACTAGAACCACATCATCTGCTAAAAATAACCCAGAGATCCCCTCGTCCCCAACTCATAACTCCTCATCTCAAAAACGAATTGGTGAAAGGATCCAACTTGCTTGCGGCCTATCTCCGTTTTGTGGTTACGCTACACTGACTAAGTTCACCGTGTACATCGTTAAGCATTAGTTTCAAAATTCCAAAATACTCACCCCCCAGAGCATAAGTCTAAAACTATTTGTGCATAAATTGTTACGCATAGAAAAAAGTGATCATTTGGGAAGGTGGGTCAGCAATATGTTAATCCTACATCCCTTTATGATTAAACTATACTGAGCGTCCCTGTAAAATCAAATTGATTCTTTCATTCCTCTATCTACAGTGGTACATACAGAGTAATCCCATTCGAGGCGCCCGTGTTGAAAGGGCTAAACAATTTACACAATTATGACCGAGTCTTGATGTCTATAGGAAAAGCATGTGAGGCTGAGAATTTTACAACGATAGGACTCAATGAGATGGAAATAGAGATTTTTTTCTGTCGGTGTTATTTGTATCAGTATATATGAGCAGTGGAATTCAATACAGTTGAAGACTTTGATACTTACAGGTTATCACTTGGTTAGTTTCATATAGGCCGAGTTATCAGCGTAAAGTAACTTCGAAGGTCAAAGGCTGATGTGGAGTTACAGAGGGCTGCTATCTCGGCCGATGTGGAACTAATCAAGTTAGAACATCTTTATTTCTTCAACCAAAAGAAGATAATAGCAAATTCTTCGGATTTTGGTCCGACGTTACCTCGTCTCCCCGTCTGCTAGTTGAGCTGTCCGAACGTCTCGGCTTCCCAACAGGGGAAGCCACGACGTTCGGACGGCTAAACGTACCCTTCTCCCTCTTCGATGAATTTCCGCTTACGACTCTGAAATTTAGTTTGCGATGAATTTTCTGTACAACACTTTTCTTTCCTCTCTTCATCCACCCAATCCTTACTTCTTGCCGTCATTAAGTCCTCATTATACAACACCTACCCACTTTGCCTGGAAAGACAATTTTACTAATCGATTGCTTTAGACGAATAACGGTGAACGATTTCTCTGTAAACAAAATACGTGCTCCCAGTAACGCATCGAGAGGGGAAAATCTAGCTTAGTTCTTATCGGCCGCGGTAAACATCGTGTCAGCCGAGTTTGAAGTCATATCAACAGAACGTGATGCCAGGGAATTCTGGGAAAGAAATCATATCTAATAAACAATAAGATGAATCTATGTTCCAGTAAGAGTAAAATCCTCGCTCTCTAATCGGACGAGAGCTCGGTTAGTATATATTCTATGTTTACGGCTCAAGTGGCAAATGTTACCGTCTGACGTGACCACGCGAAATATTTGAAATGACGTTGCCCGTTTCGTAATTGCTTCACCAGCGGAGTGACGAGCATGCCTCTTCATTTTTCTGGATTGTTCACGCGTACAGCAGACGGTGTTCCGGATGAAGTGTTGTTTAAATTACAAACCGATTTAGGATTTGAACTGAGATGGAATGAGTCGTTGGTTTATACATTATTTTTTCAGTGCCGTCGTGGGACACACGAGAGGATTATTTACTAAACCTTCGCGTCTCGGTTGAACATAAGTAGGTGATAATTGAGAATACGAGCTCACCTGTACATGTACGTGTACGTGTACATGTACACCTCCATAGGATTTAGTGTTAAAATCGTGTACGTGTACAAGATTTTAACGGTTTTTTAGGGTGAGCTCGAATTTTTTTAACACTGAATTGTATCCTAGACGCCTGTAGTTTTACGTACACGTACATGTACCGTTTTGATTGAAATCGGCAAATGAGTTTTCCCCATAGGATTCAGTGTTAAATTGCGAGCAAAAAAACGTTTTGAGAATTCGAACACATCGTCTTGCCGATTCTAACAATCCGCGTCCGTACACGATTTTAACACTGAAACCCTATGTAGGCGTACACGGAGATCCACTTGCGTATTTTAGGTCTGAAATCGACTCGTGTGAAGAGGTTGTGTTCGAACTCTCAAACCCACTTTCGCATTTCTCGAAGTGAGACTAGCGCACGTTATTGCGAGGTGATCTTGATAAGCACTTGATGGAAATGTTTTGAGTGAAGAGTGTTGCCGGGTGTTAGAATCCGCAAACCCACTGTCACATTTTCCTGAAGTAAAAACTAACACATGTTATCGTTATGACTGTTTTCATTCAAAAAGAGTCGATTATGAATTATGATCTGTATTATAGAGATTCGTGTCTTGGTTCGATGCGACGAAGAGAAATTGAGTTTAGGGGATATCGTTCGAAAGAGTCGATAAAAATATGATCTGTAATAGATATTCGTGTTTTGTCTTGATGTAAAGAAGAGAAATTGACTTTTAAGCGTTCGTTCAAAAGAGTCAAACACTTAGCGGAATGTTTAAACGCATTTTCCGCTCAATTAGGTTTTGAGTGGTAAAATTTTTAATATATTCACGATAGCAATCAGAGAGAGATTTGAAAATGAATAAGTTCTCAGCGTTAAAAATTAGAAAACCAGTTTTCTTTTGTGTGTTGATATGTTTTAACAGTCATCAAAGGGATTCTCTCTTAATTCGACACTGAGTGAATGATTCTTTGATATGTGAATGGAAATCTTTTGACAAAACGTAAAACTACTATTAAAATGCGTTAAATCAGAAACCGGTTTGTCATGTACTGCTTAAACGTATTTTTAAACTTCTCCAATTCAATTAACAGTCAGATGAGATGCTTATTATATTAAAGACGGAAAGATTTTTATTACTTAAAAACATAAAAATATAATTAAACATTTAATTTTGAAAAATAATAAAACAATTAAAAACGAAAGATGTTTTTACAGATGGATTCTAGACACCGAGATCGAATTTTAGAAGAGTTTGAGCGTGCTAAGAAGGGCATTCAGTCAGCTGATAGAATCAGACGTCTTGGTGAGATGGAACTCAAACGCAAAGCCACAAAAATATTTAAACCCGTGACGGAGGGTCAAGAGCGAAGCAGGAAGGAGAGAGTCGAAGAATTGAGACCCATAAAGGAGAGTTCTTTGAGAATGGGTTCGTTGCCTCTTATTTTGGAAATCGGTATTCCGTTCAATCTACACCGGATTACGTTCCCACGGGAATTCAAACAGATTTGATCGAGACCGACGATACAGCTTCGACTATCACCACTGATAGCGTCGCATCGTCCGATGATGGCGGTAAGAGAGATCTGTCGTATGGATTTTATAAGGATTCGGAGGGAAGGATTTTTGTAGGAGACACTGAAGTAGATATTGGCGATGATGAATTGATCGTGGGTTCGAACAGATACGAATTGACTGATGGACGGCGCAGATTGCTCCTTTACGACAAGCCTAGCGATTACACGGATCAGGATTTTGACAATTACGGCGACATTCTGGTTCAGACCCACGCCATGAAGAGAAATAACGATACCAGAGAGACGAGACCCAAAGCCAACAGAGGTTACAAGTGGACGAAAGTGGTGAAACCCATATGGGATATGAACAAGAAGTTCATCGAATCGGTGACTGGCAAAGGGGTGAAAACCACTTTTCTTCCGAGCAATTCTGACGCTCTGTCTCAGAGATTGAGTTTGTTGATGGCGAGCAGACGGGCTGGTAACACAGGATTAGATAATCAGATAGTTACTATATCTGACGAATTGTTAAGACAGAAGGTTTTGAATAAAAACCACTATAAAAGGCTGATGAATGAATTGAAGGATTGATGTGTATATAATAAGTAGAGAGAAAGAAACAAACAAAGATAAAACAGTAAATTTTTACACTAGAATAATAAAAGTATTTAAAAACAACAAAACGATTTACCAGTGAAAAAAAACAAAAATATATTATAAAATATGTTGGTGATAAAGAACAGGGGATACGTCAGAACTTACGTTCAAGGCGGTTCTGGCATCGTCGATTCTATAATGCGAGCGTTCACGAGCGATGCGGGTAGAAAACTCGCATCGACCGCGTTTGAGGTCGGTAAGAATACGGCTTTGGATGCTGGTAAGAAAGCCGCTTCCGAAGCCAGTGGTAGGATAGCTTCTGTGGCTGGCAAGAGGGCAGCCGACGCGTTGATCGACAAGTTGATCAGTCCGCCAGCGAAGCGAGCTGCGTTAGAGCGAACGCCGAAAAGTTGGAAAGATTTTAAGGATGCTGTGGTACCCATACAAGATTTAGCTAAAATGACGAGTGGATCTGGATTGAAGAGAACTCGTGACGGTGTGATATAAATAAATAATAACATTAAAAACTGAGTTTGAAAAACATAAAAAATTTGCGTTTGAAAAGAATTTAAAATAACAAACAAAAAAAAAATAAAACAAAGATGAACATTAAAGATATGTCTTGGAATGATGCCGCAACCAAGAGGTCGAATAACGAGTTCTTTCCCAAAAGCATAAGAGGTTTGATAATGGGAAAATCGAATTGTGGAAAGACCAATCTGTTGATGAATCTGTTGTCCCGACCTGACTGGTTGGATTACGACAGATTGTTTGTGTTTGGCAAGAGCTTGTTTCAACCCGAATACAGATTGCTTCGAGAGTGCATGGATCGTAGATTGCCCAAGGACGTCATAGCCAGAATCTTTGACAGTAGGGAGGAATTCGACAAGAGTGAAGCTCCACTTTCGACCATTTTGGACGGTGCGGCGATGGAACTGATGAAGAGAAATGCATCTTCGAACGTCGAGTGTCGATTTTATGAGAACGCCAGTGACGTTCTGGATCCTAGAGAACTGAAATCGGAAGATAAGAATCTCATGATTTTCGACGATCTGCTTTTGGAGAGACAGAACCGATGCGAATCGTATTACGTTAGGGGTCGACACAGCAACGTGGACTGTTTTGACCTGTCGCAGAATTATTTTCGATTGCCCAGACAGATGATAAGGGAGAACGCTAATTTTCTATGTCTCTTTCGCCAAGATCTCAAGAATCTCAATCACATCTACGGCGTTCACGTCGCAAACGACATGAGCGCGGCGGAATTCAGGAGATTCTGCAAGAGGGTTTGGGATGGTGGGCTTTACAATTTCGTCATGATCGATTTGACAAGCGAATTTAATCGTGGAAAATATCGGTGCGGATTCGACAAGTTTTATGTTTCTGATGATAATAATAAGATAGAGCGTGAAAATAAAATTTAGAAAATAATAAATCTTCAAATAATTAGTTTTGAATAAAAAAAAAATAAAATTAAATATAATGTTCGAACATGGAGAATTGTTAGAACGAATAGCCGAGAATACGGCTGCAAAACAATCCATTCATATCGTGGTGAGTGGCGATTCGCTACGAAATTCGAACCTTCCATCGAATTGAATAGAGAGAAAAGATACGAGATGGCTTTGGTGAATCTGGAGACTTATTATTCCTTTCCCAACGTCACCGAAAAGAATAACTCGTATTCCGACGGAACGGATTGGTTGGAGATTCGAATTCCCAAAGGGAGTTACGACATAGACGATTTGAACAATTACATTCAGACGCAAATGAAGACGGATGGAAAGGGAAGCAACAAAATCAGACTCGCTCCCAATCCTAATACCTTACAGACGATGTTGGATTTGGAAGATAATTTTCGAGTGGATTTCAACACGGACGATTCTATAGGCAAGATGTTGAGATTCGATCGAAAGATGTATCGAGACCACGCGGCATCTGAAAATACGGTCGACATTCTCGCAGTCAATAGCATTCTGGTGAACGTGGACGTGATTGCGGGAAGCTACATGAATGGTAGCGCTCAACCGACGATCTATTCCTTCTTTCCAGATGTGTCACCGGGTTATAAGATCGTGGAGCGACCTCGAAATTTAGTTTATCTACCAGTGATTTTAGACACGTTGTATAGTCTCAAAACCACGTTGACGGATCAAAATGGTGAACTGTTAGATCTTTGTGGAGAGAGGGTGACGATACGATTTCACATAAGAGAAATATAAAAGCAAAAAAAAAAATATTGTGTATATATATAGATAACAAAAATAAAATAAACGCAATATTAATTTTACAAAATTATTTTAATATAAATAATTATTATTAAACAAGAAACAATTGAAGTAAATATATTTAAAAAAACAGAATTATGACAGGATACGTGATTAAAAACGTGAACATATCTGCAGGACAGAGAAAGAAACTTAAGAGATCGTTAACAACTTGAGGCGAGGTGGTGAGATTCAAATTCACTCACGAAGATCTGATGAGAGGTGGTCAGGATTCGATCGCCTGGACCAGAAGTCAAATCAAAAGGATGGAGAAAGCGATTCGCGATGGAAGAGGGTTGACGGTGAGATTGAGTCCTGCTCAATTGCGATACAATTTGAGAATGAAAGGTGGTTTCCTACCGCTATTGGCAGGAATCGCCGCAAAAGCATTACCCTTCACCACAAAAGCACTACCCTTTCTCAGAAAGACTCTCGGCGTGGGAGCTCTCACGGGACTCGCTAGTTCGGCAGTTGAGAAATTAATGGGTGGCAGCGGACTGTTCTTGAAGAAGGGAGGAGCCGTGTGTCACGTCCACGTAGATGACAGTGGTAAAGGATTGTATCTAGAACCCGTTAGAGGTGGCAATTCTCTGAGAAGAAACGGTCTCTATCTGAAGAGTGGACAGAACGTTGAGCGACTCGGCAAGGGTTTGTTGCTCGGTGAGAATTTGCCGTTTAAGAATATACCGATTTTGAATATGTTATTATAATATAAAATTATATAAAATATAAATCATAAAAAAGTATAAAATAATATATTTAAAATGGGTAAAAAGGTGGAGAAACAAATTTATCACCAGGATGAAAAGGTGGAGAAACAATTTGACGATAATGACGAATATCGCAAGACAGAGAGCGAAAAAATAAAAAAAATGGTTAGACGCTAATGATGGATATCTAAGGAAAGAACTGATGAAAGAGACAGATAAAGCACGGGATAGACGGTTGGGAATGAGACGCTTTCCACCGTCACCACTACCTTCTGAAGAGAATGGTGATGATGCGAGTGTTACCAAGAGATGTACAACATTCGTTCATAATTATGATTTGGATAAACAAAAATGTTTTTATAGACGTATCATATCACAAAAAAAAGAAAAAAAGAAAAAGAAGAATCGATGCTGAAAATTGAGAAAAAAGGAAACGTTATTATAATATATGGTAATAGTGAGGAAGAAGGAAAACAAAAAAAATGAGATCTAAAGATGATCTCATTACTTTTTTTTTTCACTTTTCTTCGCTAAAAATCAATCTCTCTATTGTTTATATTTCCAAGCGCGTTATTAGCATGTTGACACTCATGTTTTCAAGATGATCTCATCACGTTTTTTTCTTTCTTCTTCGCAAAAAATCAATCACTCTGTTGTTTATATTTCCAAGTCCGTTATTAGCATGTTGACACTCGTGTCTTCTCCTTTTTTCGAAAACGTGTTGAATGTTTATCTTTACTCTTTTGAGTTTTTTTACATCGGTCAACTCGCTCTCACCACCCAATTTCTTCACGAGTTCGAATGAGATGTTTGGAAATATGTAATTTCCATAGGGCAACGACAAATCGTCCTTGTCGAATTCTCTATCTTCAGCGAAGACGATGTTCTGCAGATCGCTTTGGTACTCGTAAATCAAATCGAGTGCGGCTTCGTCCAATTTCAAAGGCATCTTATATCTGTCGTATTTATACTCTAAGCCCTTCGTCTCGACCACGTTCAATTCGATGGGATCGTGTTGTTGAAATCTATAGATTTTATGACCGAATTTCTTATACGTTTCGACTCGTTTCAATTTCAATTCGCATCTTTTAGGTGTTGTTGTCCTCATGATCGATTATTTGTTTTTACAAATTCTTGCAAATAATGTATATTTTAAATTTTGTATTTTAATAATTTGTTTAAAAAAAGTTTTGTTTTTTTTTTTGCTCCTGATATATATATATAAAAAAAAGTTGTTTTTTTAATTTTAATTTCTTTAATGTGAAAAATTTTTTTGTAAAAGTTTTTTTTCTCTTTATAACATACGTCTGCTTCGCGGAAATTTGTTTTGAACCTCGTGCAAGACTTCACGTAAAAGTCGTAAGAGTTCTATTTGTCTTGAACCTTCTTTTTCAATAGTTTGAACGACATTGTCGATTAATTTTTGTTCACTAATAGTATTATGATTCGATTTTTTATCGCAAATCGTATCATTTTCTTTCGAAACGCGTAAATATAAATTACAATTTTTTTCTTCTTGGTTTTTTTGGAGAATAACGACTTATTAAACAACTTCGACGTTTATGTCGAGATTCCGTCGTGGATGTTGTCATCATGATCGATTATTTAGTTATTTTTTGTTTTACGAATTCTTGCAAATAATGTATATTTTAAATTTTGTATTTTAATAATTTGTTTAAAAATTTTTTTTTTTTTGCTCTTTATATATATATATAAAAGTTGTTTTTTTAATTTGAATTTCTTTAGTGTGAAAATTTTTTTTAGTAACAGACGAGCTATCGTCACGCATCGAAAACGAGCCGAGCAAAACGTTCGCGAAGTGTCTGCTCTGCAAAGGTGTCGCAAATGTCTTGTTTCTACCGTGTGCACACTTGCGTTACTGTAGAGAATGTTATTCCGAAGACAAGAAAACGTGTTCGTTTTGCAAACGAGAAATAAAAGTGATCTTAAATTGTTTTGAATAAAAAACACATTAAAGAAAAAATTGAATTTAAAAAAAATCTTTTTTTTTTTTTATATAAAGAGTTAAAAAAACAAAACTTTTTAAAAAAATTATTTAAATATAAAATTCGGAAAAAAATATATTCTTACAAAATGAAACAAACAGATAAAAAAAATTGGAAAATTTAAATGAGAAAACCATACCTCAGTTCAACGAGATTTGTAAAATATTAAAAATTTCACATTTCAGAAATCATAGAACTAATTCAAAAAAGATTGAAGTCATACAGAAACATTTGCAAAATGATGGAAAGGCAAACGAAATGCCGATAGCAACGATGTCAAAAAATGCATCGGTTGTGAAAAATGAGAAGAAGAAGAAGAAAAAGATAGTAAAAGGAATCGAAATGCCGATAGCAACGACGTCAAAAAATGCATCGGTTGTGAAAAATGAGAAGAAGAAGAAAAAGATAGTAAAAGGAATCGAAATGCCGACGTCGAAAAAAAAACCGAAAACGTTTCGATTGTGAAAAATAAGAAGACGACTAAACGAAAAGCTGTTGAACTTCAAGTTTCCAAAGAAAAGAAAAGAAAAACTAAAAAGAAAACGAGTGATGCACATCAGATTCTAGGCAAACGAGATATATCGAGCGAACTTCGACGAGCAATAGATGAAGGGAAAGGAGAAGAATATCTAGCGTGACTCGCCGCGGAACTATTTCAATCGAAGTCCGTAGAATGGGAAAGTGCGATCAAAAGCATTTTTAAAACTTTCGACGTGGTTCCCTCGTTGAAGAAAATCGATCTGAAATTGTTCATGGAACAGGTGAAGAAAAAAGTATTGGATTTGTTTCGCAAATACATGAACGTGGGACTAAAAATTAAGATGATACTCCATTGCGTGATGAATTGGTGAGAGCATCGTGAAAAATGCATATTTCAGATCTAACGTCGAACCCGTATTTCGAGGTTCAGATTTATCGGACCTTTTCGAAAAGATGAAAGACAAGATGTTGACGTCTCTCGTGAATTATCAACATGAAGGTAGTAATTGGACGTTCGATGAGGTGTTGAAACTCGAAATTCACATAACTAAAAACGATTTGTTGAAAGGGTCTTCCTACGTGAAATTACCATATTTCCTGGCTAAGAAATACGCCGTGATCAACGTGAAAAATAACGATGATCAGTGTTTTAAATGGGCAGTCACCTCCGCTTTTATACCCTGTCAAAATGAACTCCGATAGAGTTTCTCAATACGAGGAAACTTCTAAAAATCTCGATTGGACCGGAGTGACTTTTCCAATGCAGTTAAAACACATCGAACGTTTCGAGGCACAAAATCCCACTGTAGTGGTGAACGTCTTGGGATATGGCAACGAAAAACGAAAGATCTATCCTCTCAGACTGACTTCGTATCTTGGAAGAGAAAAGACGATTATTTTATTATTGATTTCGAATGGTGACAATCATCATTATTGTTAGGTTAAACATCTGAGCCGATTACTGTCGAAACAAAATAATAATCATAACGGAAAGATATGTTTATGTTACAATTGCATGAACATGTTTCACAGTGAAGACTCGTTGGCGAAACATCAGGAATATTGCAACGAAAATCAAGGTGTCGCCATCGAAATGCCCAAACCCAACCCCATCGTGAAGTTTGAAAATCACAATAGAAGGTTAAAAGTACCATTCGTCGTGTACGCCGATTTCGAATGTTTCACCGTGAAAATGAGTTCCTGTCAACCCAACGCTCTTCAAAGTTATGTCGAAAGATATCAAAAACACATACCTTCAGGCTATTGCATTTACGTGAAACGCGCTTTCGACTCGCAACACGACATGGGTCCCTTCACCTACACAAAACAGTATGAAGACGACGATGTGGCTCAAAGGTTCGTGGAAGAGTTAGAATGGAAACTTCAAATGTTATACGACAAATTCAAAAACTCCGGCAGAAATGATCATCATGCGAGAGCAGCAGGATGAAAATAACAGAGCCACCGAATGTCACATATGCAGACAATCGTTCGATGAGAATTCGATGGAAAATAAGAAGGTCAGAGACCACGATCATTACACGGGTCTGTATCGTGGTCCAGCTCACAACAAGTGTAATTTAAAATATCGAGACGCCGTTTTCTATCCGGTGATGTTTCACAATCTCTCGGGTTATGACAGTCATCTGTTCATGAAAAATCTCGGCACCTCACACGAAAAATTAAATTGCATTGCAAACAGCGAAGAAAGATACATTTCCTTCACAAAATGGAAGCTCATGGAGGAGAAAAGAGTAATCGACGGAGAGACGTTGGAAGAAAAAACGAAATTCATTCGTAGAGCCATATGTTTCATCGACAGTTTTAAATTCATGTCAACCGCTCTGGAAAAATTAGTCGATAACATGAGCAAGGATAAATTTAAAATCATGAGCGAACATTTCGAAGAACGAGTAGACATCATGTTGAGGAAAGGAGTCTATCCTTATGATTACATGAACGATCTAAAGAGATTCGAAGAAATCACACTACCTTCGAAAGAAGATTTTTATTCGAAATTATACGAATCCGACATTTCCGACAAGAATTACGAACATGCTGAAAACGTCTGGAAATCATTCGATATGAAAACCATGAGAGATTATCACGATCTCTAGCTGAAGACTGACGTTCTACTCTTGGCAGACGTGTTCGAAAATTTTTGAGACGTCTGTTATCGAAATTACGATCTGGATCCCGCTTGGTATTTCACCGCACCCGGTCTGGCATGGGACGCTCTGTTGAAGACCACCGAAGTCCATTTGGAATTATTGTCTGACGTGGACATGTTGCTCATGTTCGAAAGGGCTGCGAGAGGTGGCGTCTCGATGATCTCCCACAGACATTCTGAGGCTAACAATCCCTACATGAAAGAAGGTTTCGATTCGAAACGGTCGACTAAATACATACAGTATTGGGACGCCAATAATCTGTACGGTTGGGCTATGAGTCATCCTTTACCGATTGGAAATTTCGAATGGGTGAAGGAACCGGAAGAGATGCAAAAATGGAGAGACTATCCTTGCATTTTAGAAGTCGATTTGAACTATCCGGAAGAATTACACGATCTACACAATGATTATCCGCTGGCTCCCGAACGAATGGAACCGAACGAGGGAGATGAGGAAAAACTCATTCCCAATTTATTTAACAAACGTAACTATGTTGTCTACAGTGAGAATTTGAAACAATACGTTGATTATGGAATGAAATTAGTTGACATACATCGCATCATTCGATTCAACGAAGAGCCTTGGATGAAAAAATACATTGATCTCAACACGAATCTCAGAATTCGAGCTGAGAACGATTTCGAAAAAGATTTCTTCAAACTCATGAACAACTGCGTGTACGGTAAATCGATGGAAAACATCAGGAAGAGAACTGACGTTCGACTCGTCACGTCTGCGAAAAGAGCTAAAACATTAGTGGCAAAACCCAATTACAAACACCGAACCATATTCGACGAAAATATAGTGGCCGTTCACATGCAAAAGACGCACCTGAAGTTCGACAAACCGTATTATCTCGGACCGATCATCTTAGATGTCAGCAAGTGATTGATGTACGAGTTTCACTACGATTACGTCAAACGAAAATTTGGTGATAAAGCCAAACTACTGTTCACCGACACGGACAGTTTAGTTTATGAGATAGAGACGAAAGACGTCTACCAAGATATATCTCAGGACGTGGCCGAGTGGTTCGACACGAGCAATTATCCCGTCAATCACCCGTCCAACATTCAATCGAACGACAACAAGAAGGTGTTGGGTAAATTTAAGGACGAGAGCGGTGGTAAACAAATCATCGAATTCGTGGGCTTGAGACCCAAACTGTATGCTTATCGTCTAGAAGATGAAGAGATCAAAAAGTGCAAAGGAGTTAAAGCGTGTGTGGTGGAGAAAAACATCTCTTTCCAACAGTATAAAGATTGTCTGTTAGGAAGTGGTCCGGTTTTATAAGACTATGAAATCGATTCGAAGTGAAAATCACGACTTGTATACTGAAATAGTCAACAAGATTTTGCTGACGGCCGACGATGATAAGAGATTCATATTAGACGATAAAATAAGCACTTTGGCACTCGGACATTGGACTGTGGATCTAACTATAGACGATATGAATGTGGATGATTGGATTCCAGATACGATTGCGGATGATAAGATTCCAGATATGATTGTGGATGATAGGATTCCAGAAAATCAAGAGGAATTAGACGGATTCAAAATTATAGAAATCGATAGTAACATCGAGAGTCCAGAAAATCAAGAGGAATTATATGGATTCAAAATTATAGAATACGATAGAGACATCGAGAGTTCAGAAAATCAAGAGGAATTAGATGGAATCAAAATTATAGTAAACGACAGAGACATCGAGAATGTTAGTTTAAAAAAAAGAGAAAAAAACAAAAAAAAATAACGTCATTTTTTTAGTGAATTTTAATAAAATAAATAAAAAAAATATATACACATTATGAATAAGAAAATAAAGATATCTGTAGAAGGTGTCGTCTTACCTAACGAACCCCTATCCAACATCGATCTGTTGAATGCGGCAAAGGATTTGAAAATCAAAGATTTTCTAGGCGTGTTTTCCAGAGATGCCTTGCCGAAGAGAAGACCTCGACAATCGGAATGCGGAATTTTAAATCTAGTTGATTCATCGGGTGAAGGCACTCACTGGGTGGCGTAGATCAAGAACAGGAAGAAGAAAAATTATTATTTCGACAGCTACGGAATCTTGCTGCCAAAAGAAATAAAGAACTATTTCAACAAATCGATGGTTCGTTACAACACGGAACAAGTGCAATCACCAGATGAAGTGTTTTGCGGTCATCTGTGTCTCTACATTCTCAAGAGATGGTCTGAAGGAGATTGATTTCAAGACATTCTCAATGATTTACATTAGAGAGAGATTTTTTTTTATAGTATATATAAAGATAAAAAATTATTTTAAAAATTTTAATCGAATAAAAACAAAAAATAAAATAACATAGTTCATTTTTAATAAACTGCATTTTGAATATATTTTTCTAAAAACAAAAAAAATCCTCACAACAACATGCCAGTCAATAAATTTGGTAGAAGTGACAACGAAAAAGTCAATCCAAGAAAGAAGAGGAAGACGTTCGAAGTCGACGATGGTTACGACATTGCCAACTTGGACGAAAGTTACGTTCGGAGATATGAACCTCGAGAAGAACCTTTGAACATGAACGATAAGAAGCTCTACAATCTTCCCGAGCCGATAGATCTCGCAGATGCTGCGACTAAAAAATACGTTGACAGGGGGAACGCCGATTTCGAACGAATCCTGCTAGATAATTACGTGGATAAAACCATGACCGACGATCTCGATCTGAAATCCAAACGTTTGGTGAACGTCGCAAATCCCATAGATCCCACCGATGCCGCGACCAAGAAATACGCGGACGACTCTCATGCGAGATTCAGCAAACACCTGAGAAATAGATACGTTCAGAAAACGATGCACTCGGAATTGAACGCCAATTCTAACAAGATAACGAACGTGGCCACTCCCACGAATCCCAAGGACGTGGCGACCAAACACTATGTAGATCTGGAACCGAGAAAGTCTGACAGACGAGAAATGAAATCGGATCTAAATGCGGGATTCAACAAGATATTGAATCTGTCGAAGGTTGATGACACGGATGCGGACTCAACCGCGGTCAACAAGGGCTATGTAGATTCTGCCGTGATACGATCACAAGAATACCTAGAATTGCAAGTGGACGATCTCAACCTGAACAAACAATCTGGTGGAACCATGGAGGGTGGTATCGACATGAACGGTAAGAATTTATTCGGACTCAGTCATGATCCCGAATTCGATTCCAGTGCAGTCAGCAGGAAGTACATGGACGACAACTCGGTCTGGAGAAAGGGTGACATCATGGAAGATAAACTAGACATGGGTGGACACGTGCTCACGAATCTACCAGATCCCGTGAACATGACGGATGCACCCTGATTTTGGTGGTGGAGAAAGTCAAATATGCTAGACAATTGATCACTGTGTGGGCCGAAGAGGCCGGCACCTTAGATGAGGGAAAAGCTGAGTGGTCTTTCGGAAATGGAGGTAGCAGATCGAAACATGGTCAGGTGGGATATCCCATGCCGCTGGGAGGTGAAATCCTTCGAATGAGTCTGGCTTCCTCGGATTTGAATAACAGAGCGGTCGTCAATCTCATGGTGAATGGTGTAGAGAGTGATAAGAGATACAGCATCGAAAAGACTGAGAATCAACACATGAATGTTAGCACATTTGGCACGCCTCTCAAAGTGAACGCCGGAGACAGGATTAATTTCGTTACGAAAACCAATAATCCCGAAGCCGCCACTTCCGTGGTGAGTCTACTGATCAAACTAGTTCCTTTGAACAAACAGTGAACACGTGGAAAATACTGAATTAAAAAAAATAATGTGTGATTATTAAAAACAAAAAAACAAAAAAAAGTAATGAGATCATCTTTAGATCTCATTTTTTTTGTTTTCCTTTGTCACTTATAACGATGATTAAAATTGCATCCTTTTTTTTAATTTTCTGTCCATTTATGATTACAATTTATACACTTTGCGAATACGGTTGTTGGTTCATCACCAGATCTAGTTTGTTGAGATTCGATTTTTATTTGATGTTTCTTACATTTGCGACATTTTAAAATTGTATTTTTTATAATTTCTTCGTTAGATCTTATGAGATCAAACTCTTCTTTTTCTTTTAAACGATATTCGTCAAAATCACAACTATTCCATCCTTTTTTTGTGTTACGTTCTTCATATTCAATTTGAATCCATTTTTCCAAGTATTTCATTTTAACGTCGTAGTGATGATTTGTTGTTTTCGTGTTAGAAACATTCATTTTGTTTTCTAGATTTTAGTTTTTAATTAATCTTACATCCACATTTTTAACGTTTAATAATTTTTTTCACACACTCGTCTTTCATCGAATGATCGACATCTTATTTCCGTCCGATTCGAATTGTAATTCTCTGTCCGACAGGACCAGGGCGAAGGCTTCGGTTTTTCTCGGAATGTTCCTATCGAATTGCATCTTGATCTGAATGTCTAACACGCTACTCTTGAGTCGTTCACTCTGTTTACTGACGTCGAATACGAACATGGGATACATCGACTTGTATTCACTGGGAGACATGTTAGGGTTGCTCATCAATTCATCTAGACCGTGATACTTCTTTCTAAAATCAGCGGCGTCGCCGTACAGTCTGCAGAAATTGTTCTTGTTGAACGACGAGTTGTAATCAATTGCTGGATATCTCGTGGCGTTCAGAAACACTTGCATGTTTCTCAAATGGCAGTTATCGAACAGCGACGCATTCTTTTCCTGAGACCCATCCCTATCGGTCTGAAATGCAACCACGATGAAACGCGGTCTCTCGGAAGCGGATTTCACTGTCAATCTCCAATCGAAGTGATTCGAAGAGAGAGGAATGCTAGCCATGTCGCACTGTCTCATTCTAAATCCCACAGGTAATTTACTCTTGGATTCTATGATCTTGTAGAGATGCGCTTTCTCCACGATCGAAGGCTCCACGTGCGGAACGAACCATGATATCTTGTGTAGAGTTATCTTACCCGCATCGGTCGCTTTTTTTTTTTGAACGCCCCATCCGAATCGACGTTTCGCACCGATCAGATTGCCGACCAGCGAACGTTCCATCTTCTCTCTCCTGGTCGGATTCGATATGCCTCTCAATTTCCCCAACATGTTTTTATCGCAGACGTCGTTGCGAGTCTTGGTGTCGGGATGTCAGGCGTAGCACAGATCGTGATCATACGCAGCCGCGTCTACCCTATTCACAGGTTTGCTCCAAGATTTGGGTGTCAGATCGGCGTTGAGTCTCTTGTTCAATTTCGTTCCGGGTCCCGTGAAACTGTGACCGGGCAGATGCATTTTGAAAGGTAGATTATTGATCATTTTATTCACGATGCCTTTACCTTTGCTCGCGTTCTTTTTTTTGACGAATCTAGTCTTGACAGAACCAGACTCGTCACAAATTCCGTGAAGCATCTGTCTGTCGTTTTTAGTTCGCACTTCTCTAGAATTACTCGTCTCGGTAACTCTCTTACACTTTACGCAATACATTTTTAAGAGTTATTTAAATTAATTTCGTTTTTTATTTTATATATAAATTTAATAATTAATTCTGTTCTTATTATATATATTTTTTTTTCAATCGCTGCTCTTGAGTTCTATCATCTTACTGAATTCCTCCCTGGCCTCTTTCCTTCCCTTTTCCACGAGAGAATCCTTCATCTCTTCCTTGATGATCTGACGAGTCTTGATTCTCACGGCTTCTTTCATAGCATCGTATTTCGTTTTCTCGCTCAATATCGCGAAGTATTCTCCGTCCGATATCCTACCGTCTTTCAACGCCATAGAGATCATTTCGGATATCGTGTCGATCTTGGAGTCGGCCAAGACGCGAATCTTCTCGTATTTCCTCGCCTTCAGATATAATTTCCTACTCAAAAAGTTTCCGAGCGTGCTAAACAATCCGGCGGCGAGAGCCACTCCTTCTACGGTCAACACGATCGGAATGCCTACCGCGGTCGACAACAATCTGATGCCGGCCGCGTGTAAACCCATGGAAATCGTGATGAGTGTCGTATCGATCGCGTTGACGAATTTCACGAAACGCGAATACTTCTTCTTGAGGGAACGACGAGAATCTCTCTCTCGAGTTAGATACTCTTGGATTCTATTGATTTGATCGATGCGATACCTCTCTCCTCTTTCTCTTTCTTCTAGCGACGGTGCCGTCGGCAAAACGTCGATCGGCTTCAAATCCTCGTCGTCCACTAACGTCGGATACAATTTATTTCTGGTTCTCATTTTTGTTTTTTTTTTCTTTCTAATATTAGATATGTGTGTATTTATTTTTATTTTCTATTCTCCCTTATTTATATCATCGAGAAAACTTAGACGTATGCTTCATTCATCGACGTGCAGTACGCCTTAGTACACGGCGTCATCGTGCCCCCATGTGGACAATCGGGGTTAAGTGCTTTGTCCAAGGATACAATGCGGGAGTCCGAATTGATCGCTCAGACGGTCACCCACCCAATGATTAATCCGGCCTCGACGTTGCTTAACTTCGGTCATCTGACGAGAACCGGTTACCGCAACGCCACCGCGCCCCCTTCCGGTGTTTGATAGTTCTCTCGAAGATCGGGGTCATATTTGGGTCAGGTCGTGCTGATTGCACAGCGAAAGTCCTGGTGTTATTTCGGCAGCTGATCTGTGATGTTCTTTGTATCACATCTGGAACGTTTCCGGTCATATTTGGCGTTTATTACATTGAGGGTGAAGGAAATAATCTTTGGATATAGCCTGAATTGTCGCTTGGCCATCCGGTACATGAAAATAAGATGTTGCTGTTTTCGTATGACCTCAATCGGATCTATATTCATCTCTCACATCATCTTCTTCACGCATCCTTCTACGAGTCTACAGTCTTGTTTGATGATTCTTGCGGCACGTCTGTGTATTTTGTCTCGCCCCTTGGTGTCTTGTTCAGTGTAAAGGTCCCACACTATAGCCTGGCACTCTAGAATTTATCTTACCAAGGAGATGTAACTGTCTACAGTCTCGTATGTGTGGTTTTATGTTGGGTCGTGGAAAGCCTACAATTATGGAGTTTGCTTTTTTGCTGTATTGCTGATATGGTTGCTCCATTTTGAGATCTGATATTTGTAGGCCCAGGTAGGGGTTGCTTGGCGTATGTTCCAAGATGTGGCGATTCACCTGACAGAATTTTGATTGATTCATTTATTGGTATTTAGCGCCACGTCAGCATCTAAAACTGCCACGTCATCTAAGACAGGTACGTCAGCATCATCATGGCGAGAAAACTTTAGGAGCGTAAAACATAGCATATCATGGCTTACAACGGCTTAATTATTACAAACTGATATATCTTTGCTGTTGTTTGTCTTATGCTGTTATCTTACACACTGCGTGGGAGGGGCTGCTTAAACTCAATGCGTGTGTCACATGACAGCATATGGCATCAGCCTAACATTTGAAAACATGCTTTATGCGTTTTATGAGCTGCTCGGTTCAGCCTCGCACTGAGGAAGATAACCAGAGATGATATTTCGTAATTGGAGTGTGCTAGTTACGTACCAGAATATAATGAGTCGGGTGTGAATTGATACAGTTGGAACTGGTTGTCTACCCGCCATGAAGATCGAGCATTCCCATTTCTTACCAGGATATATTTATATCGCACCTTTTGATAAGTAATATTCCAATTCTTCAAAGTCCACTACTTTTCTTTTAAGTGGGATCACCTCACGTATTAAGAACGTAAATAATCATAATTATTACTTTCCAAAGTGTGATTTACTGGGATTTCCGGGTTTGATTATAAACGATAACTTCACAAGTCAATTATGCAATCAACAATTGTGTCATGTATCAGTGAGCGAAAACGAAGACGCTTTGCCGTGGGTGTAATGGGGGGCTTCCTTGTTTTTTAATCCTTTACTTAATATGAAAAGCAGACGACACTCGCAAAACAAAAAGCTCGTTCCAATGAGGGGTCATAACCTATGTTTTAGAGACAAAAAATGAAAAAATAATGAAAATTAATTGGCGATTCTTGAGAATAGCGTTGGCCGTTACGTCAGGTAAAGGATTAAATACTATAATTATCGTTAATAATGAAAAATAATAAACAGAGTAATCGCTTGACTGAACTGGTTGCGTGAAATAATTCATTCGAGGCGAGGGACTATATTGTAAAACACTGTGTGCATTCGCGCACTCGTGTTTGTACAACGTCCGTCACTTTTCATGAATTATTTCACGTAACCAGTCCAGTCAAGCGAGTACTCTCTATATAATCATAAATTCATTTGTAGTACATTCACTAGGCAATTCGCTGTGACGTCACTCACGCTCTGTATGTAATCATGAACCATTGGTTGTACAATATTACAAGTATTTTTATGTAACGGTGAGATATTTATACAGGCATTGGCCTATTCACTGAACCTTTTCAAGCGAATAAAATATTGTTTAAAAATGGATTTATTAGTTATGAAGTGGGGAGCGCGGTGGCTCAGTAGGTAGAGGTGCAGGCTGCAAGCCGAGAGGTCCTCGGTTCGAATCCCACCTGCGGCAACCGCGTTGTGTCCTTGGGCAAGACACTTCGTCTCCATTGCCCGCGTGGGGGCACGATGACGCCGTGTACTAAGGCGTACTGCACGTCGATGGTACGCATGTCTTCAATCAATCTAACCCTGCCTGTGCTGCAGTGCGGAGTTACGATGTTGGGGAGCTGGCAGCTGCTCGTCGTTGCTCGGTGGTTTTCTCCGGGTACTCCGGCTTCCTCCACCCGTAAAACTGTCACGGTCATGATTAGCCATTGTGCATAAATATGTGACCTTAAACACCATAAAATAAATAAATAAATATTAGTTATGAAGTAAAATTATTGATTAAAACAGGAGAACTTTACAATGGAAGTTAAAATGGCATTTTTAATTATGAAGTAAAATTATTGATTAAAAACAAGAGAACTTTATGACAGAAGTTACAATGGTATGACAAAGAAAGGAGTTGTTTAGGCAGTAATAAGTTATGATACATGTTATGTAATGAATACTATAAAAAATCAATATGTTGGCTTGAGACACAACGTGTGTAGTTCAGAAGAGTAAAAACAATTTTAAAATTTATTAAAAATATTGATTTGCTTTGGAAACGACAGAAGTTAGTGTATGCTCGTATGATATAATAGATCTCTAAGAGATCCTATAGTGACGTATTGCCTTCTGATATGATTAAAATCCATTTTGTGTAAGAGAATGTGCTCCTCAGTCAACGCCTGTAGGCTGGGAACACACTCTGGTCGCATATTACCCTCTAACACAAAATAATGTGAAAGTCGTATATGGTCAATATATCATCCTGTCAATATCACATGGTATTTTATACAAAGGTTACTAGACTCATATTTAGTATGCGACCTCTCGTTCTATCCTTCCGCGCTGGCACTCGTGCCATATATCGATTAACCCATTCACACACGCGTGTCGTTCTGTGTATTTATTCTAATTCCCAAATGGAGGAAAATGTTTCTGGTTTCTGCTAAAAGATGAACATTTGAGGGATCTGACTCTTAGTTATAGGATGGTTTTGTTTGATTAGCCAACAGTTTATAAATATACTGGAGTGACAGTTTAATTGAGCGCTTCTCAGGAGAAGGTAACTCTGCATCAACGAGCTTTGAATCTCCTGGCAACTAGACTAATTCTAATATCACTATTATGAATCGCAACAAGTGGGTTGAGATACGTCCTTCCTACAGAACAGTAAACAACAGAACTGTTATCTAATCTTGATCTATACAGATTATCACCACAGTGTGTGTCTCTGGGAATTCAGATCAAGTCGAGTTGTAGGCACAGAATAGTATTTCGACGAGCCCGTTAGGGCGAGTCGAAATGCGATTCTGTGCCTACAACGAGACTTGATCAGATTTTCCGGAGACACACACTGTGGTGATGATAAATTTATCTCACAATGTTGACCACAAAATGTGTTATAAAACTATTTTAAGAGGAACTTTTTCATTTGCCTTATCGATGGAAAGACGCAAATTGAAAAAATAGAATAGCGTTCATTGATATCCATATTGAGGTCAGTGATGACGTTACAGTTCAGAGAAAATTACGTCACTGGGATTCACTTTACTGAATACTGTCTTGCGAAGTGGAGCAACTGTGTGTTTCGTCAAAGTGAATTTCGTTATTACTTTTGCAATAATTCTTGGTGTAAAGGTTTATTATATTTTAAAATATGCCGTTCATCGTTTATTAAGGTGGAGTTTTCCACATTTCATAGCGAAAGCTAATCCTGAACTTCAAGAGTGAAGCCTCGACTCGAGCGTTCAGGAAAATCCCAATAATAGGTTACAAACCAGCTCAAGATGCCGAAAAGTGCGCATAATTTAACAATTCGTTGCGTTAACTTCCCCAGTGACATTTTAGCATAACAAATACGTTACAGGGCGTTTACGGTTTGGTTGGCAGATAGAGTGTCATATACGGTTCAGAGAAAACAATATTAGGTTCGGCTTCGCCTCACCTAATATTGATTTCTCTGAAGAGAAAAACGCGAAGCGATCGAAAAATGATATTAATGCCGTTGTTTGGCAACAGCAGAATCACGCGCTTGTATCAGGGGCCCTTGATATTGATTCGAAACAAGGGCCCAGATACATCAAACTTTAGTTGCGTAACAGTGCAAAAACGCCCCGATTGTGAGATAAGACAAATGATCTATACAGATGGAGTAATGTGTCTTTGGTCACTACCCGTATTAGTGCAACCACCTACCATTAGGAGGTTAATAACTCTTTTACATCTCAGTCTTAACTGTTTTATATGGAAATTAAAATTCAGTTTATTGTCAAAGAATAAACCCAGGACTTTCACTTTTTTAGCAACGTTCATAGGATGCACATATATTTTAGACTCCAGGTCGAGGTGATGCTTCCAGAATATGCAACAATGGACATTAGCCTCTTTCTGAATTTTGTTTAAACACACCTGATGTTTACGCTCGATGACAGTCATGTTTTTGCTGCTATAGCAGATTAAAAAGTCACTGACAAACACTGAGGAATCTACCCTATTATAAATTGCATCAATGGTGGCTTTTCTTTTAACAGAAAATAGAATAACAGACAGAATACTTACCCATTGGCACCCCAGATTCTTGTGTACATGAGATCATGTAGACTCAACTCGAACTTGAAATTAACGGTCCTTTAAATTTGTTTTACAAAAATAGGCGTACACCCTGCAGACTATTGATAAATCTTTTTTATCATTGCTGTATTCTAAATATAGCATTCCATTTCGTTCGACCTCATGTCTAAGTTCCAGTCGAATCCTCAGGATGGTGAAGATATTTCTGGAGTATGAGATGGTCATTTTGGCTGTGAATATCTCTGTAGAGCAGGCAGGTGTCTTCAAGAGGTGGACGTGGAACTTAATTGTATCTGGTAAGTTGTTTTGATGACATGTTAGGAAGGTCGGTCCCGAAATCGCTTTCTGTGAGAGGCCTGAGAGATAGCTACTTCCGAAACACTTTCTTGTTTAGTACAATTTTCATATTTCTTTTGGTCAGAATGTCTATAAGCCATTAGTGTATTGATCCATGTATTCCATACTGGTGGACCTTGTGGAGCAGTTTGCATGAGGTACAGTATCAAAAGCGTTTAGTAAATCCAATGTGGCAATATGGTCTTGATTTCTTTCATCACCAAAACACGAATTTCATATTCTTTTTATCATATGACACCACAGTTGTCAAAACACATGTTTTAGACAGAAAAGAATGGTTAACGAAAGGAATTTCACCTTTAACGTCATGCATTTGAGTGTGGCGGGTCACAGCTGCACGCAGTCATACGACATAACCGCATTAATTTGACACAAATCTTTTCGGTGATAACCAATCAGAAAGTGTTCATTTCAAATTGACCAATCGAATCAACTGAAGGTGTTATGAAGCACTAATTAGTATTTATTGGAAATATGAAAGGACAATAAGCCGAGAAAACGGAAAAGTCATATGATAAAGTTATATATTTCCAAATGGAACAAAATACTGTATTTTGATTGGCTGAGAGGTACGGTGTAACTTGCAATCCACAGTGGCTTTTTTTACACCGTGTTTAACCACGGTGTAAAAACAAGAATATACAAGAGCAAGCTATATGGCTAAAAAAGTACCCATTTTTAATTATTAATTCATACCTTCTGCTCGGTTATGTTAGAACAAAAATAAAAATACAGGAAATTTAATATTTATGTGCAATAAAATATTACAGATATGGATTGAGCCAGTTCCAATGGCATCCATATTTGTCTGGTTTTATTTATTAAGAAACTGACAAAGTACACATTTTCTGTCAGTTTTTGCTGACAATGTAGGTTAAAGTATAAACTACACCAAAATTCTTGGAAATAAATCTGTTATCCTTGTGTTTTGCCCCAGGGTGTATGAGTTCCCAAACCGGTGTAAATTCCCGTACACCATGGAAAACACAAGGATAACTAAAAGAATTTAGCGTACTTATCCTTTGGTGATGGTTGCACGGTTGCATACATCGAATACATAATGAACGGGACATCTTCAAAGAGTACGTCATCATCAATATCACAAATACATCAAAACATACAGCATCAAATCAAGCATCATTACAAGTTCATGGTTGGTTCTCGAATGCCTCTTTCCGCTGAAAACTCTCCCATGATCCACAGGAACAATCAGATTGGCCAATCAGACCCGTGTCTCGTGGAATCACCACTCGTGACGTCATGAAATATAATTTTAGATTTCCTGAATACACTAAAGGGGAGATAAATTTGCAATGTTTATAGTCCGACTGAGTTGAGCTGAATGAAATGAAGCAAACAAGCAAAAATTCATTCAACCCGCCGCCTGTGGGAGAAAATGAACCGATCAGGAGAAAGTAATTTCCATCTAATTCGCAAAGTTCGAACGAAGGAAATAACATTTCCAGTCAATGAAAATTTGCGAATTTCAAGGGTGAAGCATCGGTGGTCTCGATGGAAGAATGTTTTAGCAGTAATAGGTACAGCAAAAGAATTATTGTTCTGAAATGCAGGAACCCCACCACCACCCCTCCTCCTCCCCGGATAGCCGTGGCGTTCGTTTCCTTTACTGTAAATGCCTATTTCATTTGAAATATTCACCAGGAATTACTGACTGTCTGAAGCAAATCGCCGCTCTCTAGTGAAGCTTAGTGATCGCTCGAACAACAGGCTGAGAATAAATTAATATGTGAGCGGTATCATCAAATAATTGTCTGCTCAAAACCAAATATATCATTTTATCATATTCTAGGATATGAATTATCGCAAATTAAGATGGATATCGAGAAATATCCCTCAGTAGCTTCATAAATGACGTCAGGCTACGCCGCTTCACGTCGCCTTGAAGGAATGATCAGCTGATCTTTGTTATTGTTTTGAAAGGTACGCATTTGGGGGTCGCAGTGGGATGAATATTGTGCAATAAAATGTCTCGTACCATATAATAAAGAAGAAAATGTACTCTATTTTAGTCAGTATCTGGAATTATCTTGTGAGTGTGGACCTGGAAGTTTTATTTTTTACGAGCGCTTCCGCGAGTGAAAAATAATATTTTCAGGTCCACACGATGACTTTTTCAGATACTTCCTAAATGACGTTACGCTTCAGCACATAACGTCGCCTTGAACGTCTGCTTCAAGGAACGATCAGCAGCTTATTGTTATTGATATTCCCCAAAATAGCGTAGATATCCTCTATATCTGTACATATAACGGCATTTAACGAATAAAATAATTTATTACTTTCCAAAGTGTGATTTACTGGGATTTCCGGTTTTGATTATAAACGATAATTTCACAAGTGAATTATGCAATCAACAATTGTGTCATGTATTCGTGCGCGCAAACAAAGACTCTTTGCCGTGGATGTAATGGGGACTTCATTGTTTTTTTGTTTTTTTAACCCATTACCTAATATGAAAAGCAGACGACACTTGCAAAAACAATTCTTGAATACCTATTATTTTCATTTTTTGTCTCAAAAACATAGGTTATGACCCCCCATTGGAACGAGCTCGACGAGCTCGTTCCAATGTGAGGTCATAACCTATGTTTTAGAGACAGACAATGAAAATAAAATGAAAATTAATTGGCGATTTTTGAGAATAGTGCTGGCTGTTACGTTAGGTAAAAGGTTAAATAATATAATTATCGTTAATAATGAAAAGTAATAAACAGAGTAATCGCTTGACTGGACTGGTTACGTGAAATAATTCATTCGAGGCGAGGGACTATATTGTAAAACACTCGTGCGCATTCGCGCACTCGTGTTTGTACTACGTCCCTCACCTCTCATGAATTATTTCACGTAACCAGTCCAGTCAAGCGATTACTCTCTATAAACATACAATTTGGATCCCAATTTAGTTTAATCCAATTTTAGTATAATACATACTACAACGTGGCATTAATAACAAAATGAAAACAACAGTATACTATGCGTTATAGGGAAGTATGGAATATTCTCAAGTAGTATCAATCTGCAATGTAATGGACAGGATTTTTTGGTTCAGATGGTTAATAGTCGGGATTTCATTGAATGTCTTCAGGGTGTTCCACGATGAACGAGAGGTTGCTTGCAAAAGTTACTCAATGTGGACTGAACTTTTGATATATATGCGGTTTTGGCCTTCCTAACAGCTGACGACCAACCAAACAGAGACAGCCTGAGGCAGATTATACTTGCCAGTGATGGCCATCACTCAATATCATCTCCGAAGTGGCAGATTATACTTGCCTGAAAACCCAGATCGACTGCACCCTCGGGGAGAGGTAGTACCTTTGTGAGAGGACCCAACCTCCTCACCCGAGGGTTCAACCGACATCAGTCAACGAGGCTATCACGCCGCAACCAAAGACACCTGCCGAGTACCGGAACCTTTTCCTCCTTCAACACGCCTAGACATGTGACACCCAATCACATACAGCCACTGAGAGCCGAAAGGGGCTTGCTCCCCAAAACCGTCCCAGCGCGACTTGGGTGCGTGAAACCATTTTCGTTCGCAGTTCATTCTTCAATCCGTTTGTGTTTATAATTTGTCCGGACAAGTTGTAGGGCAAAAAGCTTAGCTGCACGATATAAACGGTTCCTCTGTCTTATCAACAGGCGTATCCCACCATGCACCCATTTGGGATTTGTCTTAGCCGTAACGGGTTAATTTGGAATGTATTGGAATTCGTTTCGAGGAGCTTAGCACTGAAATTAGAGACCAGACTACTGTATTCAAATATGAATTATCAAAGGGAGTGTCCCAGTCTTACTTACGCCTCATAATTGTCCAGAGGATACAACAATACACGCCTCTTAAAACTTACAGGCTGTGGTTTTGTAAATGTAATTTCAACTGACTGGTCAGTGGTAGTGAATTAGGTCAGGTGGTATTGGGTCTAAAACCTCGCACCCAAACACATTGTATTGGCTGATGACAGCAAAGGAGGCTTGTCGAGGAAGCAGACGACTCAGTAAAACCTGTCTTAGGTTTAAATAGTCAGTTATGTCATTGAAATGGCTCCTCAAAAGAAACGTTTTGGTTATCGGTAAAATCACCGGTTGTAATTAAATCCGACGTTTCTTGACGCATCTTTTGCTTTTTCGATAGGAACAGTAATCGCATCCAATATATCCACCTCGTGTCGGTTTGTTTTACAGGTGGAGGAAGCCCGGAGAGAACAGTAGGAATTAGCTGTGCACGCACGCACGCACGCACGCACGCACGCACGCACGCACGCTTTTCTGGTGACTTGTTTTTTCGTTTGTTCGCTGTGCCAAACAAGTCTCCACAGAATGAGGAAGACAAAATGACTCCTATTCTATTATTTTTCTCCGCGAAAACACGGAACCCCTTGTAGGAACCGGAACACTATTATCTTCGTTCTCACAATGAAAATTAGCTTTCATAAAGACTGTTTAACCATTTACCCAACGAATCGCTCGCATCGGCCCGCGTAATATGCAAATTGAGAAGTTGAAAAAATGACATTTTTCAAAATATTTCAACAAAACCATATCATGTGACCCCTCGTTGGAACGAGCTCGTTGAGCTCGTTCCAACGAGGGGTCACATGATATGGTTTTGTTGAAATTATTTGAAAAAATTAAAAAAATGATATCTATAATAATAAATTTTGATATCGTCTGCGTTGGGTAAAGGGTTAAGCGATGTCAACGTTGTTTCCCCGATATTCTTGAATCTCATTTAAATGTTTTAATGTATTCGATTAAAATGTGTCAATCTGCCAGAAGTTATTATCAGTTCATATGGATTTTCCGTTCATGTGCGCTCTCATCTACTTTACGCTAAAACCACTATTAATGGATGTTTAGAAATGAAATTCTTTCACGCTAGACAAAGCAATATTCAGTGCTAGTGTCCCATATTTCGGGGAAGCAGAGATATAGAAAAGGGAACAGGCTTTACATGGGCCGCAGGTGGAAATTCAGGGGGCACTTGAACCAAGACCCCCTAAAAACGACCCTGCTTTTTCGAAAACTTGCCTGTAAACGATCGGAAAGTTGGAAAGCTGCAGTTGTCTCTGGGTACTTACACTATTTCACGCGCACATTGTACATCATGATGAGATCCTACCTGCAATACGTTTCCGTGTACCCTACAAGCAAACAAACAACTAATACAGTACTGTCGCAGTAGACTGGTCGCTTTCTACGGGTCGGAAATATGTTCACGGACGAAATAATATTAGATTCCAAACACTAATTATAGGAATAATCATCAAAAATTTAATTAATGAAGCACCGGGTACAACACGATTCTTCATTAATTACAATTTTGCTGATGACAATTTTTATTACCTGGTAAACACATCTGGGGAAATCACTGACCACGCATGTACCACGACCAGTCAAAAGAGACTGTACTGTATAATACCTACCACAAAACGCTGGTTGGGGTTGAGGTGGCTCCTTTATTGACGCATTAGATTGCAAATTGAAAGGTCGTTGGTGCGATCCTGACCAGTGCTATCTACGTTGAGTCCTTAGGCTAGACGATTAATCTCAATTGCCTAATTGGGAGCACATTGGCTCATGAGGCTGAAGCGTATTGCTCGCTGACGCCACACGCGCCTTCTGACAATGCCCACCCTTCCTGAACCAGATTAGAAAGTTTAAGAGTTTGAAGGTTACAAGTCGCTGATTGGTGGTTCTCGCCGGGTACTCTGGCTTTCTTCAACCGCGCAACTACTTTTTAATACGATATGACCTTCATTGTAAAAAAAGAACAAACAAACACACGCCACTGGCCTTATAAAGTCACATTCAGGCAACAAATAATCCCTGTTAGTGTGCTTGTGTGGTGTGGAAGCACCCTTACCTTGTTCTTTCATCGGTACAGTTTTTAGTCAAACCAGGCCACAAAAAACTTTTTCTGTTAGCTTTCCAAAAATAAACAATAAAACAAATTCTTTGGATCAGAGGACTGGATATGGATACGCGACATTTCAGTCGCAATGCCTTTTAACATCTGTGGGATTCGGAAAAGACACAGATTATATATTTGGATTCTTCTGATCTTTTCTGCAGGACCTCGTGAAAGACATCTTCATTGTGGGTGTCGCATGAGTTACCGCGGGAGACCGCATGGGCCGTAATATTGTGACGCCACTACCATTGGGCAATTAGGTAGATAGAATCGAGCATACGTTCCGAACACACAGCTTTGATGTGACATGAGACGAATGTACCTACAAAGAAACTAAGATGGCGACATCCATCATACAAAATGGACGACTGAAATACATGTCACCCTTACAACACATGCTGCGAATATGCACTACCACCACATATCACAATGGCAATGACCTTCGAACATAGGCGCTCATGCGTGCTACCGTGACATGACGTCACTCCCGATGGTTTAACTCGATGTCCTGCGTAAGCATTTGTACATGAAGCAATTGTCTAACATCGAAACTACATGTTGTTACGGCATCTGCAAAGAGCTGGAAAGATAATTTGTGCTTCGAAATGTTACAGGGGCGAACATGCTGATATGCGCCGTTCATCCCGTCTATTTCATTAAGAGCCATGTTCAAACATGTTTGGACAAGGCACTTCATCTCCATTGCCCGCGTGGGGGCACGATGACGCCGTGTACTAAGGAGTACTGCACGTCGATGATACGCATGTCTTCAACCAAAATAACCCTGCCTATGCTGCAGTGCGGAGTTACAATGTTGGGGAGCTGGCAGCTGCTCGTCGTTGCTCGGTGGTTCTCTCCGGGTACTCCGGCTTCCTCCACCCGTAAAACTATCGCGGTCATGATTAGTCATTGTGCATAAATATGTGACCTTAAACATCAATAAATAAATAATATATCAAACATGTTTTGCCAAGTACGTAACACGAGGCCCCGTTTAACACTTACGCTGCCTAAAGCGACTCTTGTCATATACTTTATGATTGCCTTACGTTCTGGCATGCGCAGATCAAACCTACCATCTGATTACTTGTTGGAAAGGGCTCAGAGAGCCCTTTCCAACAATTAATCTGATGATAGAGTTTCCAGTATGTCATAAATTTTATTAAACTTCCTCGCATACAGGCGTAAATAGAAGTCCTCCTAATATGGATAAAGTGGGCGTGACAATAAAATGGTTAATTCCTTAAAGTGAGGTAAAGAACAATATGAAAAACTACTCGGAAGCGTGATTGCTCGTATGACTCGACAACTCATCTCGGTATCGATAAACTGCTAGAGATCAGTATTTTATGGATCAATGTGCACTGAATCCTAACTCCTAGACCATCTTAAACCCTTTATGGCTCCTAGCTACTATGTAACCGATGGTTTCATTGCTAATAGTACTACTACTACTACTACTACTACTACTACTACTGATGACTGCTACGCCTTCTACTCCTCCCATGGTGCGCGTTCGATGCTTTTTCATTAAATCTGATCATCTGAGTTGGGTATTTTTGTTGTGATCCCCTCCACAAACACAATATACTGGAATAAATCACGCGATGATTTTGAGGTGATAATTTAATTAAAGCATTACACTTAGTAGAGTATAGGGTTGATCTGAATTAGTAAAAGTCAGTTCCTCAATAAAGGCGATCAGGATTCATTGCAAACAGCCATTATAAACTTAAACTGACGCAGACATTTTCGAAGAGTCTTCAGGATCTGGTTGCGGCCCCCTTTCCCAATGCAATTTAGTCTATTTTTCCCAGTCACCAGCCAGTAAGGCAGTATAGCTCGCACACCTAATCCCTCTGCTTAGCCTATTTTGGGAATGACGTCGCCATCATCCACGTGACCAGGGATGTCACGCTGGTTACCATAGTAGTCCTCGGGAGCGGCCATATAGTGACGCCATTTACGTCCAGCACACACCACTTGCAGCAGTTCACAGGCAGCACCCGAATATCGCCACCACTATCTTACAACGGACTGGACATAGCTCTGGTACATTCTTAAAAAAGCCTAACTGGGCAAAGCAAATAGAAACAAAAAACAGTAGCAAACCCCTCCGCAGAGAGGATGGCCCATGGCTCTTGATGATATAGGAAAGCCAAAACCTCCGCCGAACTGTTCAAGAAGATCCATCGTCCCCAGGAAGGTGGTATATTCGATGACAAACTTAAACTTTCCACTGGTGGGTAATATTTCACGGACGCAATAATATTAGATTCCAAACTATAATTATAGGAATTCTTACCAAATATTTAATTAATGAAACAGCGGGTACAAGCCGGTGCTTCGTTAAAAACAAATTGCTGGTGATTTTTATTTCTTGGTAAACGCATGCGTGGACACCACTGCCCACGCGTGGATTACGACCAGTCCACCAGCAATTTATTTCCTCTTCCCAGTTTCAAGATGCAGTAGTCACCAAGCACAGAACTGATAAGGCCTAACGGTGGTAAGGATAACAGATGAAGCTATCGGCAGTGCTGATAAAAGCTTGGTCCGTACTGTCACAGTAGAACTGATATTATTATGCCTCACGTTTGTAACATCAGCCGTGATTGGCTAATTTGACACCTTCTAAAAGTCATAGTACTGGAGTTTGGGGGCAAAACACGGGTACTATCGGAACGTTTTTCCCTGGAGACAAGAGAACGAAGAAAATGTAAGCGCCACTTCCATTGATCAGCGTCGATTGGAATTATCTCAACACCAACCGAAACGCTGGCTCCGTGTACGTTTAACTTTTTTCAACACCGGTAGACACAAACTTACCAACAAATATATCATCTTCAGTGGGTGTGTTTTCAATTTTAACTGCAAACAATGAATTCAAAAGAATCAGAAATATTAAAAACTCACTCAAGTGTTGTTCACCACTTCAGTGAATCCTGAATATGAGTCTCAGTTATGACTTCAATCAATATTTCCACAAGTTTAGTACTCCTCGACCCCACTGAGCCTCCGCCTCAAGTTCAAAATAAATTGTTTCACTCCGCTTAATTCTATGAACTGTTGTCATTCGAGAAACATGAATTTATATTCCATTAATTTATATCACTTTTAACACAAGCATTAACAATCAATTATAACATGAACAGCATGATGCAGTTGTAAACACTTGCATTTGGTGAAATAGAAACTCCCAAAGCGACGGGACTTGTGACAAGTCATTTTCGAAGAGACGTCATTCGTTCGAAATGACGTCATGTTTTTGGATTCGACTACATTGTTATTACAAGATTGATGACATGTTACAGTTAACACTTAACAATGAAAGTTATTTTTTGTTCGGCATAATAAAATAATTAGAACGTTAGTTTGTGTGATTTTTTGTTCGGCATAATAAAATAATTAGAACGTTAGTTTGTGTGATTTCTGAAATAAAACCTTCAACAGCTTTCGCTGCTGAAAGTTTTATTTCAGAAATCACACAAACTCAGGTTCTATCGACCGATAGAACATGAAAAGAAACGTTGTCATTCGAGAAACTTGAATTTATATTCCATTAATTTATATCACTTTTAACACAAGCATTAACAATCAATTATAACATGAACAGCATGATGCAGTTGTAAACACTGGCATTTGGTGAAATAGAAACTCCCAAAGCGACGGGACTTGTGACAAGTCATTTTCGAAGAGACGTCATTCGTTCGAAATGACGTCATGTTTTTGGATTCGACTACATTGTTATTACAAGATTGATGACATGTTACAGTTAACACTTAACAATGAAAGTTATTTTTTGTTCGGCATAATAAAATAATTAGAACGTTAGTTTGTGTGATTTCTGAAATACAACCTTCAGCAGCTTTCGCTGCTGAAGGTTTTATTTCAGAAATCACACAAACTCAGGTACTATCGACCGATAGAACATGAAAAGAAACGTTCTAATATTATAATAGTATCTGGAGACAATGATAGTCATATCAGATGAAGGAATCTTCAGAGATAGTGTTAAAATGATAAAGAGTAATGACAGGAGAAGAAGGCATTGGTAGAAGTACTGCTACTTGGAGATAGTGAGAAAATATGAGATATCACACTATATTGATGACGACGTTCCCAGAAATCCCTCTTTCCATTCCTTTTTCTCCGATAAGATAGTTCAGCACATCTTCACAAACAGGTAATCAAATCTTCATCTGCAGCCCGAAAAACGGCATCGATTTTCTCCTTGTCTGCAAAATTCTAAAAGTACTTTATTCCGATCAGTCATTGATCGCAGGTCTTCGGTAGCTCTCTGTAGATGGTCAATATGACTGAGTTCTGTTCTTCTTGAGTAATAATATTATTTAGGCCTCTTCCTATTAAATGGTCGAAAAAACAACTTTGTATAATATCTGCATCAGTGGCGGCGCTACGGGGGGAGGGGAGCATGGGGGGCATTTGCCCCTCTCCCCAACGAAGGATTTGCCCCCCCCCCCCAGTTGCCCCCGCCCCCAACCATCTCGCATGCATTTCCATCCACCCTCACACAAAAACACATTCAGTCACTCTCTCTCACACACACACACACCCCTCTCTTTTTTTATTCCCAATAATTTCCCATACACACTTAGCCCAAAGCCTCAGGCTAGCTGATGAACGCATCCAGGCAGTAGAGATTTAAAGACCCGGATGCAGATACTTATAAGGTATTATTAAGTTATGAGCCAACAAAGGCATGTCTATCCATATCGCTTGTCTAAAAAAATTCATGGATTTCGCATTATGACAGACGGGCATTATCTCCCTTGCACTGTTCAATTATTTGAACTCTCTCTCTCTCTCTCTCTCTCTCTCTCTCTCTCTCTCTCTCTCTCTCTCTCTCTCTCAGACCCACCAGACGCGGATCCAGGATTTTCTGAAAGAGGACCGCTAATTACCATTACATTTAGTCGAAACTTGGACCGAAAGTCCGTAATATACTTTTTTGGTTTGGTACGTCCACAGGACGTACCAAACCAAAAAAGTATATTACGGACTTTCGGTCCAAGTTTGGACTACCTCATAACAAAGTAATGATATGATCCTTTACGTATTTGCCCCCCCCCCCCCCTTCATGGGAGTCTGCACCCCTAGTTGCCCCCCCCCCCCCACACACACACACAAATTTCTGGCGCCGCCACTGATCTGCATTTGAACCGACTCTTTTTCTGGCGACAATGGTTCTTCTCTTGTTTTCGGGCATTATCTTGGAAATAACTTAGAACAGTATCTGCACCGAACTGGTAACATGTCATCATTCGCCGATACTCAGGACACAAATGGGCTCTCACCCTTCTTATAACTTTCCCGACAGAAGTACTCAGATGTAGCGTGAAGTACCGGAACGCAAAAATCTGAGACACCTATCCTCCAATAGTCTTTAAAACGTATCCTCCAATAGTACATCACTATGTTGTTATAAGTATCCTCAAATACCCGTATGTGCCTATGTCATGTGCGTACATTGTGCAGTGGCGCATATCGTCACATCCAAGATGTGCCAATGTGATGTGTGTAATGTGACACAATGTGTACTATCATACAATCGCATTCCAATCAGTCCTACGTTCCATGGAATCCATTTCCAACTATCTTTCTAGAATCCCCTTTCCATCGTATTTGCCTACATGCTGCATGCGATGTTTACACATTGTGACGAGATGTGTACTAACACATAAGCACATCTCCGTACGATCAACATCAAGTTTCTTATATGTAAGGTACCCTAGCTTGCACTAGGTCTGGGCATTGTATAGACTGATACAGGCTTAGATGAATGGGGTGATCTGATTGAGCCTAAAGTTGGCCAAAGGCAGATGTCGAGACAGAATCGGTGGTAGTTACTACGTTTGCAGTAATGCTACAAGTCAATAGTAATAGTACAAAGCAGTAATAGCAAAAAACTGCAACGATGATGGGAGACTATAATATTTGGTGAATACAATGGTATTGGATCACACGACAGATGGTAGTGACCATGATCAAATGGGGACCTCGGAGCTATGAAGTGTGTGACCGAACAGGTACTAGGAACCACAACTATCTTCAGACAGATATTCAGCAGTAGGTATCCTATAACAGGTGTCCCCAAAGGGTATCTTCAAAAGGAATCCTCAAATGATACATTACCATGTATCCCCAAACACCAGTATGTGTCTACGTGATGTGCGCACATTGTGCTAAGCACGCAAGCATATATTGGCATATCCGGCATTTACCTATGAGCTACTTGCAATGTGTACACATTGCGCACTAGCACAAAATAACATCTGGGGATGTCAGAATGCTTTATAACGAGTTGTGGGAAGTCATAACATAGCTTGTAGATACTCAGGTAGAAACCGTGAAATTGGGGACAATTTACGCCAGTACTCTTATACACATGAGCGCGCCTTATAGCACTATGTGCTATTCTTATAACCCTAAAATTGGGGAAATCCAAGTCCATTTCTGTAGTTTTAGGTTTTCGACAATTTGGGAAAATTGTCGGCTCTATTTGGGTAAATTAGATTTACTCTTATACAAATGAACACTACACACAGAGCACACCCCGTCCTAATAGTGGGTTTTTGGGTCACATAGCAAACACGTGCTATCATAGAAACCAAGAAGATGGAGGGCTCCAGTTAACAAAATGGACGACAGAAACACGTATCACGCTGGCAACATGCGCTGCGCATGCGCACTGACAAAAAGTATCACTATGGTAATGATGTCACAACGTTGGCAACACACACGGGCTACCACTACAGCGTAACATGGTGCCACTGGGTCACGTGACACGACGTCACTTCCGTTGTCCCCCACCGAGTTCCTCCCAAAAGGGGTGAAACATATGAGGAATACTGCTGTTACGTCACATGAGATCATCCACGAGATCATCCAACCTAGGGGTGAAACATACATGTAATACTACTAAGAGATATTCGGCATAGTCCGTTGCGATTTTATTCGACATCAGCACAATTGAATAGTGCCGGTAAACACCGGCTCCTTCGCCTGGTAATGACGAATAACTCTGTTGACTTTTACGACCCTTCATTTAACACAGCATATTTCCAAGTGATCGGTGGTACTCCGGGTGTATATAATGAGCGAAAGGGAACACCCAGTGTCTTTCTAATTTCACATACCCTGCGGTTAATACTCATTGTAATTGCGATTTTCCGACTTTGTGTGGGAAATACACCGGAACAATGACGTTACGGTTTCCTATCTAGGATGTGTTCAAACTTATTGGGGAATTCGTAAAGTCGAATCCGTGATAACGGATTCGATTCCGAATCAAATTCTGAAACTTCGCAGGGCCCTATGGCTTTCTGACTGAGTTGGGAATGCAGTCCACGTCCATCTACATGGGAACTGTGTAGATGTACAAAGGTTTGCAATGCGGGGAAACAACTGAAATTCAGTTATAAAAAATGAAATGGATTATATGTCGCTTTGTCCCAGTACGAACGCACCCTACACCCATACTCCGATAAAGTGACGACACATAATTCAATTTAATTCAGATTGTTTCCGTGTATTATTAGTTACCCCGTGTCTGATCAAGTGGTACGGGTTTTTACCTACCCGAAGCCAGCCGTATCCCATCAGACACGGGGTAACGATTTATCTATTGACTTTCCGTTTTAGAAGTACAATCTATTTCATGTGTGAACACACACAGCATGAGATCTTTTATCTTCCATTGTTGAGCCATACAGGTTTCTGTGGAATTTTTGTGCAAAAGAGTTTTTGTGAAAATATGCCGATATGACTAGTATAAAAAAATCATTGAATTTCTTTTTTTCTTTTTTGTCTCAAAAACATAGCTTATGAACCCCACATTGGAGGGTACTCAACAAGCTCATTCCAATAACGGGTCATGAACTATATTTTGGAGATAAAAAATTAAAATATAATACATGTACACTGTAAAACTGGAATGACGCGTCTTCTACGGGGTATGGACAATTTGTAGATTTCGGAACGAGGCTTCCACTGGATATGGGAAATTTGTCAGTGGCTGGGCGGACGTATCGTGGGTTTCAATGAATATGGTCTCATACCACGTATCTATCAACCAATCAAATCAAAAAATTCACTTTAGTCAATAGATAATATACTGTATGTCTTAGATGAGTAACAGTTAGGAAAGAGGCTGAAAAATACGGGAACAAGTAACTTTGCGAGTAATTTTTAGAAATATACAAGATTCCCGTGTGAACTCTGTTCTCAACGTAGTCAGGGCCCTCTTTCACGCCATGAACGTTCTTTAATACAAAACGAATCAATAGACTTTTATGTGGCATTAATCATGGTACTCTCTTAGTAAAAGCAAAACATATTGATCAAACAAAATATAAAACTTCATACATCATTCCATATTGTCTACAATACCGTTATCAACAACGTTCAACACATGTCAGCAACGCGATGCAACAAATGATCACATATTTCAATGTTTTGCTTTATTTAACAATCTTCAAAGTTGCACAGGGTATCGCAACATCTAAATACAAGGTGTGTCCCTCACGAAGACATCAGGACATCATAATTGGAGTGACCAGAGCAACGAGTAAGATACACTGTGCAGAGCAATGTAGTTTTACAAACGGTTGTACCGTCGCTAATTTTCGAAAACAGAACGGGGAAAAGGTTTGCGAGTTAATTGGAGGAAACTTGTTTAGTGGGACCTGTGGAAGTTTAACTGCCGAGCCTGGGAGTGTAACATTGATTCAACGACCGGTGAGTATGTTAACTCTTTACCCAACACAATCCGATATCAAAATTTATTATTTTAATTATTGTTTTTTTTCAAATATTTCAAAGAATTTCAACAAACCCTATCAAGTGACCCCTCGTTGGAACGAGCTCGTTCCAATGAGGGTGCACATGATATGTTGTTTTTTTTTAAATATAATTTTTACCTGTTCAAATTACGCGTTCGGATACGAACGATTCCTGGTAACTGCGCTGTGTACTTGAGCAAGGCGCTGCTTCTCGATTGCCCACATGGAGGCACGGTGGCGCCGTGTTCTAAGGCGTACTTCACTCCGATTGGTGCACTTGTCTCCAACCAATGCTAACCCAGCTCGTGTGGAGTTAGTAAGTTTGGGGAGTGTGACAGATGATCGTCGTTTCTCGGTGGTTCTCTCCGGGTACTCCGGCTTCCTCCAAGCATAAAACTGTCCGATAGGGGTGGCCATAGCTATCGAGAAGTGCCGTTAAACCACAAAAAATAAATGAATAAGTACGTACGATTCCTTGTGTCAAGGGTTATTGTGCTTTTGTCTTTAGTTCGAAGTACGAACTGCCATAATATCGGACGTTTTTCCAGGTGACCGGCTTCTTTTCGTGGTTCTCTACCTAGGTCCGTCAACACCAACCACGCGAAGGTCAGTGTAGTTACCAGCTATACATGTACATAACCTTCATCCATAATTTAGTAGGTTAGTAATTATAGTTTTTAGAAATGTTAAGACGCAGGATGACAACTTGACTTAAGGTAATGGTCAAAAACAGCCAGTGCAGTTCACAAAAATCTTTATTCTTGCTTTATAATTTTCCCATTTTTTGCCTCGAAAATACAACTCATGACTCCTCATGGCGCTCGTTCAGATGAATAGTCATAATATATTTTTTTGAGACAGAACAATTTTAGCTATTGTAGTAATATTTTTCTTAGTGTCTATTCGTTTTTGATGAAGGGTTAAACATGATACATGTAATTTTTGTCAACTTGGGCTGCTTTGTATATGTCACTGTGGGTATAAATTAGAGGTAATGACTTGTTTATTTTCATATCGGCCGAGATATTAGCACGAGGTACCGAGGGCTGATATCTCGGCCGATATGAAACAAACCACGTAATAACTATGACGGGCAAAGAGGATCATAAATCCGTGAATTAAGCATGATGCTTAATTATTTTAGCATCATGCTATATTATTCAGGCATCATGCTATATTATTTTCTATAGCGTGATGCTTAATTATTTGAGTATCATGCTTAATTCACTAATTTGTGATCCTGTTCGTACGTTATGTAGAGAGTAATCGCTTGACTGGACTGGTTACGTGAAATAATTCAGAGGTGAGGGATGTTGTACAAACACGAGTGCGCGAATGCGCACGAGCGTTTTACCATATAGTCCCACGCCTCGAAGCGATTACTCTGTTTATTACTTTTCATTATTAACGATAATTATATTATTTAAACCTTTACCTAACGTAACGACCAAAACCGGCCTATTCTCAAAAATCGCCAATTAATTTTCATTACTTTTTCATTTTTTGTCTCTAAAACATCGAGCTCGTTCCAATGAACGGTCATAACCTATGTTTTTGAGACAAAAAATGAAAATAATAGTTATTCAAGAATTTTTTTTTTTGTTTTCCAAGTGTCGTCTGCTTTTCATGGTAGGTAAAGGGTTAAAAAACACAAAAAAAACAATGAAGGCCCCATTACACCCACGGCAAAGCGTCTTCGTTTGCGCGCACGGATACATGAGCCAATTGTTGATTGCATAATTCACTTGTGAAGTTATCGTTTATAATCAAACCGGGAAATCCCAGTAAATCACACTTTGGAAAGTAATAAAAATAACCTCTTCATTTATTAAATCAAAACAAACAAGTACAAAATGTTTTCAGATCGGTTACAGTTTTCTGACATTATTATTGTTTCTAATTCTTTTCATGAAATCCAAAGTTTCCTTTTCACCAAGTTCAACTATTCGAAGGTCTCGGTTTCTCCACCGACGTTCGAACAGCGGAACTATCTCTTCTCTCACTTCGACGAATGTTACGTTTCCGACACCGAATCTAAGTTTCGTTGAATTTTGTGAATACTCTCTTCCTTTTTCACTTCATCCACAAAATCGTTATTCATTGCCATCATTAATACCTCATCATACAAAAACTCGGCGTCATACCACTTTATCATACCTGGTAACGCAAATTTTCCCGATTGTGTTCGACAAATAACTCGTGCCCTGAGTTGCAATGTGTTCTATGTGCCTACTGGCACATAGAACACATTGCAATTCAGGGCACGAACTGTGAAAGATTTCGACGCAACCAAATTTGTTGCACCCAGTAACGCATCGGGGGGGGGGGGGGGGGGGGCAGCGGAGGGAGGGGACAGCGGGTGGTGGGGGGGGGGGCAACTCAATTCCAATTTGGTTCATATCGCTCCAGATCGGGGTCATAATAGCCAAGTTATATCTGCGAGTTTCATAATGGGCAATTCTTGGAAAGAAAAGCCTATCTACAGTACAGTCGCGTGGACTGGTCGTAATCCACGCTGGGGGAGTGATGTCCACGCATGCGTTTACCATCAACTGCAAAATTTTAATTTATGAAGCACCGGTTGTACCCTTGCTTCATTGATTAAACTTTTGATGATTATTCCTGTAATTAGTGTTTGGAGTCTAAAATTACTGCACCCATGAAAATATTGTCCACCCGTGGACAACGCCCGTCATGTAATAAATAATGTTTGGTATTCTTGGTTATCGAGTGTTCCCATGTGAACGGTATTGATATGACGACACTTATTTGAGTTTCTTCCTCTTGGAAGTCGGCACGTTAGTATACTCATCTCGGAGCTTCCTTTAATCTCAGATGGAAGGATTTTCTTTAGATTTGAAATCGCAAATAACCCTCATAGGGACAAACCATAGTCCTGACTTGGGGAATCTTATGTTTGATCCCATGCCTTGTTATGAGTCTTGCGATCTGCGTTGTCATGTGGGGTGTTATGAAAGCGCTCATGTTCGGACATATTGCGACGTGGTTGTCATGGTGATGGATGGTATTAGTGCACAAGAACAGCACGTTTTATAAGGCTATATGTTATTGTATCCATTCTATTTGACGGAAGCCGCCATCTTGATTTATTTTGGGTACAACGAAGCGCAGAAATTGTACGAAGGCGCGATGGACTCGCCCAGGGACTTAAATACAGTTAGTAGGGGCATATTGGGAACAAATGAGGGTAGCTAGTCCTTGTTTTCCCCTACCCATGCATGATTCTATTCTGCCTATACCATGACTTCTTTTGGCTGCCATCTTTTAGTTTGGGGGATGACATGAGTAGCACATTGCGCGATGCGCCTCGTCGCGTGATATGTTTGTGTGTGCTCAGGTCAAAGGGACAGTACTTTGGGTGCTCGGAATCTCACAAAATCCTTGGTTCATCATACCTGATCGTACTCTGTCTACTTTGGGGACTGTTTTGAGGCCGCCGATTAGGGCTTCATTAAGCTTCGACACTCTGTTGGACTGGGTAGAAAACGGTACTTGAGATCCAATTAAGTAGTTCCTCCACTCTGTGGCGGACTATGTCTAGTTTCTATTTCTTTTAATTTTCCCGGCAGTTTTGTCTACACTTAGTTGTTTTTTGCTTTCTGCAATCCGAGCTCGCTATCCCAGTTGAATTGAGCAACGAAATTGATCTTGACTTATCAAACAATAACCAAATCGGTCCATTACCACAGCCATACACACTGTTTGAACATAACGAGTTATCTCTCTCGGAGACATATGAGTTACGTTTTCTCATACTTGCCACAACTACTGGGAAGTACCATTACTTTCCACTACAGACTTCATCAATACTGTGTCCAATCATGACTTCCAATATTACGTCTTCTATGGCTATCGCTAGCACTCTTCCTAGGTCTCGTTACAGTTATTCTGTTGAAAATGCATGTTTTCACCAAGTGCCAAATGTGTTCAATGGAGCAGCGTAAATGAATTCAGATTTGAGTTATCTCCCTTACACCAAATGTGCACACAATTGTACATTTTCAGAAAGATCTCTTTCTAGGCTACCCAGCTGATTATATCACAATATAGAACCCTTAATACATCATTCATATACACCTGTCCGAATGAACCAGTTAATTTCTTGAAAAACGTGTAAAATTGGCAAAATTCACTCATTAAAGAGCAAAAGTCTCCCAATTTCGTGCATGCACAGTGAGAAAACAGTGTTATAGACCTTTTTCATTATTCCTCAGTTGTTTTATGGCATTAGCAGCTCAAAATTAATCAAGAAAAAAGAGGTGGTTTTCTTATTCATTTTTTCAAGAAGGCACACCAAAAGAAGTTCATGAAAAATTGTCCCATTTCTCACCTGTGAAAAATCAGCCCACAGGATGGCCTTGGTTACACAATCAACAAGCCTATGTAAACTTGACCTCTAACCAAAATGCATATAACCGTACACCACTTTCAACTCCCCAAACAGTAGATTTAGGGGAGCATATAAACACTGATGGTCACTATTTACTAGATCCACACTGTCATGAAATCAAATAAGGTCCTAAATTCTCAGTTCCAGGAGGGTATTCGATAACCCGGAAGTGCTAACTTTTGAAGGAAACGAGACCCTATCTCCCCTCACTGAACCACTAGCTGATACAGCTGCAGGTTCCGATTTGAAGTAACTCCACTGTCACCACCACGATTCGTAATAATTAGAAGAAACCGAGAATTCCGTAAAACTTCGAGCATATGAAGTATTTCCATTACGACGAACACGTACATCCATTCCCCGTGGCGGTATCCATAGTCTACGTTCTACTCGTGTTATCCTACTGCTACCCCTGACATCACAGATGAAGACCAAAAACAGTCTAGAAGTTGACATAATAATAGCGATCATAAGCAAAAACGAGGTTTTTGATTAAGGGCCAACCAAATCTTCCGGGATGCACCATTTGAAAGGAAAACACCCTCGAACCACACAACACTCCGTTGAGGGTCTATCGAATCCATAACAACCACACGTCACCATAGAAACCAACATGGCGTTTCATCTATCTATAAGTAATGCCAACAGGCGTCTGCCAAAAAGATCATTTGTTTGAGAGAGAAAAGGCGTATCATTTGTTTAACGAGATTATTCTTCTCATCCTGTATAACTAAATAGAAAATGGACGTAACAGGTATTACTTATTCCCAGTTCCATATTCCCAGTTTCTTATTTGATAACGAATGCTGAATAAGGAACTGGGAATAAGTAACGGTTATCACGTGCCCATATTGAAACGGGTCAAAGAGAATTATTTAGAGTGGCTGACTCTATTCCGTGTGCACTAAATGTAGAAATGATACGAATTCGGTGGTTTGCATCTGAATGGGGGAATTATTGCTACACACACTAAAAACTAAAGTGTTAAAACTGACACTTTCTAGGTGTTAAACCCATTCTAACTCTTAGGGTTTGATTTTAACACGCAAAGTGCAATGCTTTAAGCACTTAGACATTACAATCGTCAGACATCTGAAACTTTAATGGATGGAACTTCCCATGTGTCTAGCATTGGTTGTTCTTCCAGAATCGTCCATAATTTGATTTGCGCTTGGTGGGTACATAATTAAAAGGACACAACGCAGATGACGCGCGCGGATCGGGCTCGAGAGTTAGAGCCTGGTCCGCGTCATCTGCGTTGTTTCCTTTTAAGTGTCGCGACATTACACTTGTCAAGTGGTATTATTGTAACACCTGTCAAGTTCTTGGATATCTACACTTGAACGAAGTGCTAGTTCAGCACTTAGTAAGTGTTAAATACAGCACTTCAAGTGTAGTTTTTAACACTTTAGTTTTTAGCGTGCATTATCGCTATCCATCTGTTTATCTGTGTCACTTACCCTTTGAACACTGTCGTTTCTTCCATGTCGCTTCCATGGCACCAATTGGAAGAGTTCCTTTTTATGATTTGGGAATTGATCAATTAAAATTTTCAATATTGATCCTCCCCATACATTCACTTAGCAGCCATCATACGTAATGAAATTATGACGTATGTTCAACGGCCTGAAAGAGGACTCCCGTGTTCAAAGGGCTAAAATCATTCAGTAAACATATATTGATAGCGATACCTTTCTCAGATGAGATTTTTCGGAGAACATCCTATTTTACACTGATTTATAAACAAGAATACAGACCTTATTCACCACAACAAAGCATACTACTCGACAATGGAATAATATTTAAAAACATTAAGACGAACATTAAAATGGAAATTCAAAATTTAAATTGAGAAGGGATAAAGTATATGTACTTCTTGATCCCCTTATTTAGTTACAACAAAGCAAGATGGCCACCAGAACGAAATTGCGGCAAACCATGTCCAAGATGGTAACCGGAAACAATCATTTTAATTAGATTAAAAAGAAAGAAAAATAAATGGAATTTAAATTAACATTCATTAAAATAAAAAAAGTTCAAGGCCACATGAGGCCGCTGGAAAACACTGGCGGCACTCTTAGCCGAGAAGGCGACCGAAAACAATAGCCTCGTGAAATAATCCGCGCGGACCCCGATTCTAAAATCGTGCTCGAATCCGAGTAGGGAACTTTTGTTTTGTATTTATTTTATTATTTTTTTTATTATTTGCTTTCCCAAAACAACCCTTTATAACTGATTCCGTGGTTACATTCAATACATGTCAAAAGAATAGAAAAAATAGTCCGCCATCGCTGAGAATGGAATACGATGCTGGGAGTAGAAAAGCATTGTGAATGTGAATGGGAATACGATTTGTTTTGGAGGAAGAAAAACAAATGAAATTGAAATATATAAGTAGGTTCGATTTTCGGACCAAATGAAATATTCCAGACGAATGAATCTAAGCATACAGTTAAAACTAGAGGTCCTGTCACGAACTGTGCGCTTATCTAGGCTTAAATGCGCGTAGGAATTGCGCGCAATTGCCATATCGAATGGCATCCAAAGCACGCCAGGTTCTCCTGGTTACCAATCGCAAACACAGGCAATGTTTCTGCCAATGGACCTCCGGGTTACCCGGAGGTCCATTGGCTGAAACATTTCTTGTGCACAGGCCATATGTACAGAATGTGATAGCCTTACTATAGTCATAACGCGTAGATTAACGCGCATATCGACGTGTTATTTGCGCGCATTTCATGACAGGACTTCTAGTTTTAACTGTAGGCGATGTACTATTTAACCCTTTCAAAACGGGGTGCATACATATTTGCGTAAAGAAAAAATGGTAGTGGACGAACAGACGATATAAAGAGCAAACAATCTGAAGCGAGGCTCAGTAATAATTTAATACCACAGCTCGACAGAGCTGTTGGATTATATTATTACTGAACCTGCCAACAAACCAGGATGGTTTCGCCCATTTGCCGTTGACAGTATTGACTGAAATGATACCTTCCAGGGCGCCAATTTTGAAAGGGTTAAGGGTCGGACTCGTCCCTGTCCATTACAGTTTCGAATTCCTGATAGAATTTCACTGATGATCCGAGAGCTTTATCCTATCACACATGAAATGGTTACCGACGATATCCCGCATTTAGTCATTCATCATTCAGAAAATTTCCGAACTTGATAAATTCTCTAAAAGCATTTACACCCTATATGCGATGCGAATGTTGCGAAAGTTACGATAAATAATAAAAACATCAATTTTTAATCTCCTTTTGTCGATGCAATGGTTTGGGTATGATTTTTAAGTTGTCTCACACAAAGACAATAATCTTTTGGAGTTAGTCAAAATTCCATTGTCGGATTTAGAATTTATAATCACTGAATTTAATTTTGACGCAACGATTCGAAATTAAGTCCAGTGATTTAATATTTCACTTTGAACATTGGTCTCATTGTAGATAGTATTTGTCTTTGTTGTACAGCGAGGCACACATTACAGAAATCACACCATGTAGAGATTGCAAACTGTGGTATATTTATTACTTTTTCGAAAACACTCAGAACGCTCGCATCACCTTTACATAAGGATTCGAGACTATAATATTTATGGCAGAATTTGGTCGTACTAACGCCTGGAGAGCGTAACTGTCTGACAAACTCCTAATATTGATTAAAATAATTTCTATTCGAACAATCCACACGTATGATTGAACAAGTTTCTGCGAGCTGTTGCCACCACCATGGTTGATTATCATTATATTTAATTGTTAAAGCATTTTACGTATATAAAGTTTGAAACTTCTTGTAATTCAGCCTAGATAAGAAGCATCGGACAGCGTTTTGGTAACCGTCTCTCGTCAACGCTTTTGTTCTTTTGTGTGTCCAGTTAACTGTGATTACATTTTTAGAGCGTTAAAACATTAAGTTGTACCCGGTGCTTCATTAATTCAATTTTTGACGAGTATTCCTATAATTCGTGTTTGGAACCTAATATTATTGCGTCCGTGGAAATATTTCCCACCGATGGAAAGTGACCAGTCCACGGCAGCCATACAATACGTGAGATTCACGATTCAAAATACGTTTGTGGCCAGTTCCCCGGACATACAGTTAAAACTAGAAGTCCTGTCACGAACTGTGCGCTTATCTAGGCTTAATTGCGCGTAGGAATTGTGCGCAATTGCCATATCGAATGGCATCCTAAACACGGCAGGTTCTCCTGGTTACTCATAGCAAACACAGGCAATGTTTCTGCCAATGGACCTCCGGGTTACCCGGAGGTCCATTGGCTGAAACATTGCTTGTGCACAGGCCATATGTACAGAATTTGATAGCCTTACTATGGCCATAACGCGCAGATGAACGCGCAGATCGATGTGCTATTTGTGCGCATTTCATGACAGGACTTCTAGTTTTAACTGTAGTTCTTTTCATCTATCGTCTCATTTATGAGTTCGGGCGTGTCCTCCACTTACCTGGACACCATGCCTACAAGTAAATACCTATCATCCAACTGTCTACTTCACTCCGTTATTCCAGACCAAGTAAATCAGACATGGTTCATTACCCTGCTTCTCTTTCAGAAATGTGTAGCTGGTGCTGGTGATTTGAATCTGGACACAAACGACTGTGTTTGCAGAGGCGACTTCTACGGAACGTTGTGCGAATTGGGTATGTATACGTTAGAGTTTTGATATGAAAAAGTAATAGAGTATTGTATTGTGAATGAGAATTTTTGTCACACTGCCCACAGCTGTCCACAGAGTCACAGACATCCACCAGTCATTGGTTTCCATCTGCTTCAGTTGACTTTTACGATGGCGTATTATGACAGGAACCTTCTTGCGGGCAAGTGCAGCAAGTAACTTAATTAAAAATTCCGGTGGGAGCGCGGTGGCTTGGTAGGTAGAGATGCAGGCTGCATGCCAAGATGTCCTTGGTTCGAATCCCACCTGCGGCAACCGGGTTGTGTCTCTGGGCAAGGCACTTAATTCCAGTCGCCCATGTGGAGGCGCGGTGGCGTTGTGTATTAAGGACGTAATGCACGTCGATGGTGCACTTCTCTTCAACCAATGCTAACCCTGCTTGTGTTAGTGCATGGTGGAATCTGGCCGTTGCTCGGTGGTTCTCTGCTGGTACTCCGGCTTCTTCCACCCGGAAAACTGTCCGACACGAGGTGACCCTGGCTGTCGAAAGTGTCGTTAAACCTCAATAAATAAATAACATGGTACGAGGCCATCTTGGCATACCTAATTTCTGTCGAGTATTTTGCATTGCGAAGACCCGGTGTCCTTTGGAGAATTTAATGGCCGACCCCTTACGTGTGAGGAGGTGTTTTCAATCGTTTACTTAAAAATATGTCTCAAAAGTCCCGTATCTTTGTCTACAATTAAATGATCGCCTACTGGCACATAGAACACATTGGCACTCAGGGGACGAGATGTGGTGTCGCGAAAAGACGATCGTGTGAAAAATCAACAGCCTTCGAAATGTAAGACATCGTCCTTCCAGTGTGTTCTATATGCCAGTAGGCCACCAGTAGGCCAGTAGACACATAGAATACATTGGAACTCAGGGGACGACATGTCAGTTTTAGCAGAAAATTGATTCGAACCAACTCTCTTGCACCGCTCGGAATGGAGGAGGAGTACATTTTTCAATTCATTAGTTCCGGGAAATCGACGTGTAATAAAGAGAATATATTCCACATTTATTCTAGGAGTACTCTAACACATTTTAGTTTATAAAATGAAGTACATGCGTCCTGTAAGCACAATAAGTCAATGGTAATTAAATGGTTGATTTGAGTCAAGTTTATCCCAAAGACAATACCGTTGGGAACTACAGTTTCCAATTGTCTTAATTCGTATCAGAGTATTCCCGACATTCTGAGTTTTCCTCGTGGAAACGACGGGGGAGGAATTGGGGGGGGGGGGGGGGGGTCATCATAACCCGATCCATCTTCTAAGCTCGAATCTGTAGGGAAGCAAAGGCGTCAGAGGGTATATCTCTGCATTCCTCTAGAGTTTTCCAGGCAAATGTTGCACCCAACCCTTTTTCTTTATTTCAATACTAGTAGTATGTAATGTGGGTTTCACCCCCATTTGGATGACCCCGGTGGATGACCCCGGAAGTGACGTCATGTCACGTAACCTAGTGGCACCATGTTGTGTTGTCATGGTAACCCGCTTGAGCGGCCATGTTGTGACGTCATCTCCATAGTGATACGTGGGGTTAGTGCGCATGCGCAGCGCGTGTTGTTAGGGTGATACGTGTTTTCGTCGTCCATTTTGTATACTGGAGGCTGCCATCTTGGTTTTTATGGTAGCACGTGGTTGCTATGTGACCCAAAGCCTCCTAATAGGACGGGGTATGTTCGGAGGGTATGTTCCTTTGTAGAAGAGTAAATCTAATTACCACAAACAACCCGACAAGTTTTACTATTTCGAATTCTTCCAGAATTCTCTGCTTCTATCTATATATGCAATAGTTATCGTTTATCTGACCTTGTAACTTTGTTCTGGAGTATACTCCAGTAGCGCAGAAGAGCCTATTAGTTGGAACAGTTTTGCTTATTATTACTATATTTAGCTATTTCTGGTCTATTCTTGTTGGTTTTGACCCTATTCTAAGTACTCTTGTTGTTTCATTTATCTAGAACATTTATAACCAATCAGACTGCTTGATTTCCCATAACCTGTATTTAATCATATAGAGTTATCTCCCTTCTGTATAATAAAGGGTATATCCAATGGCATTGTCCCCGGGCACCCCAATTTCGGTACCCCTTTTTTGAAAAACATATGACCTTCGGCACCTTTTTTGTCATATGTGCTTATGTGAAAAAGCACAATGTGACCCAATGTGTCCTAGCACAAAGGCACATGCTTTATGTGCCGATATGTGCTTATGTGAAAAAGCACAATGTGACACAATGTGCCCTAGCACAAAGGCACATACGGGTATTTGAGGATACCTATGGCCCGGTATTGTATTATTTGAGGATTTGAAGAGCAAACATGGAAGAAGAAAAAGTACATCGATTGCTTTAACTTTGCACTCAACGTCACACTTATATCAGTTCATCACTATTCACAACAATCACCATACAAACTATATTTAGAATAAATACATGTAAGTACTAGGACTGGTAATCAGATTTAAACCACGGGTACGATAAGGTTTTTGACCACGAGGATATGCCGAGTGGTTAAAACCCTTTTTCTATGAGTGGTTTAAATCTGATTACCGACATTACTACCTATTTGTTTTATTTATACCATGATCTTAATAAATAATCGACTTTGTATCTTAAAATGAAAAAAAAACGATAATTTCTATCGCAAATACATGGGTTTGGTTTGTTTAGATCTGCGCCGGAGGAAAGTAGTTCCCGCTGCGCGTGAATGCTTGATGGACAGCTAGAGACATCGTCAAAGTTGATTGAATTTACCTTGCTTTTTCAGTCAAATTATTATTAACAATTCTTAAATTTTATGTTAGATATTTAATTGTAGGTATTTTAAACTTAATAAGTCATTGCACGTAGTAGATAGTACCGCGAAACGTCATATGTTACACTATAGGTGTAAATTTGTGTGATGGATTTCCCATTGAAAACGTTTCAACCGCAGTAGACGTTTTGTAGTGCGGGGGGGGGGGGGGTTAAAAGCTAAAATTTAAGATACAGCATGAAGCTCCAACGAGGGGTCATATCCAGTGCAGTGTTTCAGAGGCAGAAACTTGATATTTTCAGTTATTCGACCATTTATTGAAAGTGTTGTCCTCTAGTGATGTTAGGAATACAAAAGTCCTGGAAAGGTATAACGAATATCTCTGGGAATGGGTTAAACGACCTGAAGAGATGTAACAAATATTGTCATGTTCTGGTACATTTTGTTATAATATTGTGAAAACACATTTCTATTTCAGTATGTCCGTCCACTCTGGGATACGTTTTAGATGTTACAACACAGGTTTGCTACCGTTTTGACAAAACGTCTGTAGTCTGGAGTGTTGCTCGTGCTCGGTGTCAGGCTGAAGGGGCACATTTGTTGAGAATTAACAACCTAGAAATATGGACAATGATAGAGGCCGAGGTTTCACAATCATGTAAGTGTTTTTAAGTTCGGTGTCAGCAGAAATAAGCCGAATCTTAACCACAAGAACATCGTTAGCACATTTCCCGTTGCTTTTACTTCCAACACTTAGCATCCTTTATTGTTATTCCCTCGAGGATAGCTTCCTCTTTTCCTTTGTTTTTTTAAAAAAAATCCATGTTAGGCCTAAAAAATAAAAAATCTGTTTCTCAGGCCCTCCCGCCTGGTCCTTTTGGCTGCCACATGCTCTCTTTTTATAACCAATGTAAACTTGGTTTATGTCTGATATTTTACCTAAGTTAAAAAAATTGAAAATTTGTCCCTTGAGTGCAAGAAGGCTTTGCAATGCCTTGGCATTGCAAAGCCTTCTTGCACTCAATGGACGAAATACACCACCACCTATACTATTCCATAGATTATGAGGCCTAAAACATAAACCAAGAACATGATTTTTTGATGGCAAAGAAATAATTACAGAAATAAAAAATAAAATAAAAAACCGCTCGCCCGCATGCTATTTTACAAATAATGGCTTGAGAAACAGGAGATCTACTTTGTGTAGCCTTAAGGGGTTTAATCATCTTCAAAAGAATGACTGAAGAAAAGTTTTTCTTGCTGATACCCCACATCGTATTTCAAGTGGGATTGTGCTTAACTTTGATTCCAAACTCCTTAACCCTTTCAACCCTCGTTTCCTGAAATGGTGTCGACTTTGTGCACACTTACAGTGAGATGGGTCGGTCCAACACCAATATTACAGGGAGGATAAAATAATAACTGCAGTCTGAAGCAGTCTGGCTGCAGACTGTAGTTATTATTTTATCATCAATGTCCCGTGTATAGAGCTCTTATAATGAGACAAAAATGGGACGAAATTATGTTTTGGACCGAAAAATTGGTTTTCGAGTTGTTCGGGGTTAAGCCTTTACCCAACGTAGACGACATCAAAATTAATTATTTTAAATATTTTTTTTTTAATTTTTCAGAAAATTTCAACAAAACCATACCATGTGACTCCTCCTTGGAACGAGCTCAACGAGCTCGTTCCAATGAGGGTAACATGATATAGTTTGTTGAAATTTTGGGAAAAATTATATTTTTTCAACTGCTGAATTTGTTTATCACGCGTACGGGTACGTCCGATTTATTGGGTAAAGGGTTAACCACTTCCCCAATACGCACAGAATAGACACCTGTACAATTTCTTGAAAATTTGTGACTAAAACATTTTTATCTCGAAAAAGAGAGCTTTAGGCCTCTTTTGAAACGAGCTCAATAAGTCTGTTCCAATGAGTTGTCACAAGCTATTCCTTTGAGGAAAAAAAATCGAAAAACACTGTTATGGCAATTTTTGTGAATAGAGGGGGACCGGTTTAGTTTGTTACGCTTTGAAAAGGGTTAAATTAAGACTGTAATGGGAAGCAACGAAAAGTAGATCCAACAAGAACAGGGAATTCTCTTTTATCTGGGCAGTGACCAGGTGACAAAGGTACTTTTTCCGGATTTGGAAGGTAATCGCGATTTATTCATTTGCGTTACGGAACATGTAGAGTATACTGTTGTGGAACACAAGGCAGTTTTCACTACGCTATTATTGTTTTTGAAACAGAAAAATATTTCCCATAAAGTTATTTTTGTTTGAATGTTTTTTGTGTTGGTGTGTAATATTTTACAGAAAAAGCGTGGACCTGTAATACATTTCACCTGAATTTTCTATGGAAATTTTCTTTCGGAAAACCCTAGCCGCACAAGTTTTGTTACCTTGTCTATGGAAATTTACTGTAGGAAAACGTGAACTGCGCTGGTAGCTCTCTTGGCAAATAAAAATAATATTGGAATTCCAATACGAATCTGGGCGTGCTTGTGGCTCCCTAATCTATTTTTATCGATGAAAATTCAAATGTTGTGAAATTTCATAGAAATAATGTCCCAGCAGTTTTTGTATTTTTTATTCACTTCTTTGGTTTAATATATAACTATTATTTGATTTAACCCTTTGAACCCAAGTGGTATCTTCCATTTCAGTACAACTTCAGCAATGGGAAGAGTCCATATTCATTATTTGGGGGTATTTGGGGTAGACCAATTAATATTTTCAACTAGCAGCCTTTGGAGCTGCACGTTGAAAATACTAATTACAATAAGTGAGAAACCCTTCTCATGGTGAATGTGTGGTCTACCCTGTACATTCACTATGAGTAGGGTATCCTACTTAATGTAATTAGGAAGTATCATTTGTCGAGTCGGAAAGGGGGCATTTCGTGTTCAAGGGGCTAAAATTGCCATTGTACAAGGTCAAAGAGCGATATTGTGGACAAGGTGATTTCATTTGTTGTAGAAATGATCTCTGGTATCTTTTGCTGACCTTAGAATGTTCTCTAAATAGTAGGTTTTCTGAAGTGGTGGCCCTTTGAACTCCAGTGGTATCTTCCATGCTAGTTCGATGGCAGCAATTAGAAGAGTCCATATTCGTTATTTGGGGTAGACCAATCAGTATTTTCAACGTGCAGCCTGAGGCTGCACGTTGAAAATACTGCTTGGTCTACCCCACAATATTTACTGAACAGCCATCCTATATAATGACGTTTTGACGTATCATGTTGCTGGAAAAGCGGCCGCTGGGGTTCAAGGGGTTAAATTGATATTCGTGATGTCTCATAACGCCATAAACTCGCTCATCTTACTTTATCTTCTTGTTGGGATCGGCGAGGGAGTGGGGAACGAGGGGAGTAATCCAGAAGACTTTAGATTTGGGGGAGGATGCCCAATGTTCAAGACTAGCAACAGAAGGCGCTCATTGAATGAGAATAAATACAGTAAGTTAAAAATACAGACAAAACTTTGAGGTCACCGTGGATATCTGTTTTCAGACCACGATCGCGGTGTGTATTCAACGTTGTTTAATACATTACAGCCATTGAGAGGAATTCTAGGAACACTACGCGTGGAATTCGGTCCACGTACGAGAACGTCATGTAAGAAACCATCTGATTGGTCATTACGCGTCTGAGTGACATTTTGACATGAATGAAATTTATTTATTTATTTATTGGTGTTTAAGGTCACATATTTATGCACAATGGCTAATCACAACCATGACAGTTGTACGGGTGGAGGAAGCCGGAGTGCTCGGAGAGAACCACCGAGCAACGACGAGCAACTGTCAGCTCCCCAACATACCAACTCCACACAAGCAGGGTTAGCATTGGTTGAAGACAGGTGCATCATCGACGTGCAGTACGCCTTAGTACACAGCGTCACCGTGCCCCCACGTGGGCAATGAGGGTGAAGTGTCTTGCCCAAGGACACAACGCGGTTGCCACAGGTGGGATTCGAACCGAGGACCTCTCGGCTTGCAGCCTGCACCTCTACCAATTGAGCCACCGCGCCCACACATGAATGAAATACTTCGTAACAAAATAGTGTCCAACAAGAATGTAAACAGACCGCCGAAGGTGATGTTTTTCTTTAACCCTTTACCCAACGCAGACGATATTCAAATTTATTATTTTAAATATCATTTTTTAAAATTTTTCAAACAATTTCAACAAAACCATATCATGTGACCTCTCGTTGGAACGAGCTCGACGAGCTCGTTCTAACGAGGGTTCACATGATATAGTTTTGTTGATTTTTTTTAAAAATAATATTTGTTCAACTGCTGAATTTGCATATTACGCGGGCGGATGCGGGCGATTCGTTGGGTAAAGGGTTAAAAATATCAGCTTCAGTCCCTCAATTCAAGTTTAATCGTGGTATAAAAACAGAACCCAACTCGGGTAGTGTACGGGGGACAGGAACCAAGGACACTTGTTGGAGGTTTTTCCTGTATACAGGAAAAACACCAACTCAGGCTGTCGATTTCTATCCCCTACACTCCACCCTCACTGTGTTGTATCTTAATAATTTACTTTTCTAATTTGTAATCGCTGTGAAAAGTAAATTACGGTGGAAACTGTCGTTGATGCCCAAAGTAGATTTCTTATCGTTTCTCCTGCCGATGTTTTGCGGTCATCAAGTTGTCAGTACTGTCCAAATCTCGTCAAGCCTAAACTATCTCTGTTTGGCAATTTTGGCAGTTAATGGTGTAAGGAGAAGACCTCTAAAGGACGTTTGGTGTAACATTCTGTCCCAAACACATGTGGTTACTTGTTTAACAGGGATGTTTGTTGCAAATTTGCCCGTCGCCAGAGGGACTCGTTTTCGCGAAAACCAGTCATCTGGTTACTACGATCTGATCCTTTGAGGACGCATGGGATACAAGCTGGTTTGCTCAAGATTTGCAATCCACTGAAATCGCGTACGCCAGAAACAAATGCTAGAAGACGAGTGACGACTTTAGGGTCATGACGAACCAAGACACATTGATGTTATTATGGAGCCCTTGTATTTGCGAAACAGGTTTGGGGTTTCCAAAACAGTGCACGATTGTGCATTTTTTCACGATATTCGAGAAAGACCATATACAACGCTTTCCTTGCAATAACATGGCGGCGTTTGCAAGGGTCTTTATGCATTATGAAAGATAGCATAAGTCAGTTCCGGTTATGTTGCTGAAAATATATAGTGGGTCTGTCACAAGTTATTATTCATTTTTCTTTTTCATGTCATGCTATTGTGATTATATGTATACTACTCACGATTTACCAAGTATCCCCGATTTATCTCGCCATAAAAATATACTTTCGATAAAGTTATCTCCCTTGAAGTTATGAGAGAGTTTCCTTTTGTTACTTATAATAAACGAAAACAACAGGCAACTCTCGGAGTTGTCTGTTCTTTTCCTTTACTAAAAGTAACAAAATGAAACTTTGCTTTTTTATCGCATGCCTATTAGAAGCAACTAGTAGAGCTGTAGGTTAACCGAAACCGAACCGAGGTTTTTTGGGTTTTTTTTAAACCGAAACCGAAACCGTCGACATCTCGTAATCTAAGGTTTTTCGTTTTTATTAAAATACTCTCTTGCTGCAGAAATTCTCAGTATGTAGCCATCCCAGAGTAGTGAGGGTACCCAGACACTGCCATTGGCAGTGTCGGGGTACTCTCACTACTCTGGGATGGCTACATTCTGTGAATTTCCGACATTTCAACTTAGTTGTGTTCGCAGCTTTCCCCAAGTTGCGCGTAGGTGTCAGACCTCGAAAAATGGCCAAGCACAATAAAAGTTCTGTATATTCAGGTAATTATTATATTGGCCTTCCTGATTCTTCATGTATTATAGCTTATTTCGGGCATTCATTGAGTTTCATTCAATTTCACTGCCATTCAGTTATGATTCCAGACATATAGAATGAGTTTTATTGAATTTTATTTGGCCTCATGAACAAACCGAAAACCGAACCGAACCGAGGTTTTCTCAACATGAAAAACCGAAACCGAAACCGAACAAGAAACTTAAAAACCTACAGCTCTAGCAACTAGTTAATCTTTCATCAGCTACATCTATGAGTATCGTAGTTACCTACCAACACAAAGTAAGTGCCCATTTTGGGCTCCTCCTTATTTAGCGAATGTGTCATTACAGTAATTCGCAAGTTAAAATTCTTCCCATGAAAAATAATTAGCGAATCTTACCTCCTAGACTTGTTTATCAGAGGAAAGGACAGGAGCGCGGTGGCGTTGCGGTAACCGGTTCTCGTCAGATCGCCGAAGTTAAGCAACGTCGAGCTCGGTTAGTCCTTGGATGGGTGACCGTCTGGGCGATCGGTTCGGACTCCCGCGTTTGTGTCCTTGGGCAAGGCACTTAACCCCGATTGTCCACATGGGCGCACGATGACGCCGTGTACTAAGACGTACTGCACGTCGATGGTGCGCATGTCTTCAACCAATCTAACCCTGCCTGTGCTGCAGTGCGGAGTTACGATGTTGGGGAGCTGGCAGCTGCTCATCGTTTGTCGGTGGTTCTCTCCGTGTACTCCGGCTTCCTCCATCCGTTAAACTGTCACGGTCATTATTAGCCATTGTGCATAAGTATGTGGCCTTAAACACCAATAAATAAATAAATAGTGGAAAGGACAGTGTCGGTATTGTATGTCATCATACGTACATTGTTGATATGAAATCAGAAAAAGAGTTACAGAACATCAAAATATGGTAAAATATAGAATAAATAGGTACGAGGGCCAGTAATCAGATTTAAACCACGAGTAAGATAAGGGTTTTAACCACTCGACTTGCCGAGTGGTTAAAACCCTTATTCTCCGAGTGGTTTAAATCTGATTACCGGGGGGCGCGGTGGCTCAGTAGGTAGAGGTGCAGGCTGCAAGCCGAGAGGTCCTCGGTTCGAATCCCACCTGCGGCAACCGCGTTGTGTCCTTGGGCAAGACACTTAACCCCGCTTGCCTACATGGGGGCACGATGACGCTGTGTACTAAAGCGTACTGCACGTCGATGGTGCACATGTCTTCAACCAATCTAACCCTGCCTGTGCCGCGGTGCAGAGTTCAGAGTTACGATGTTGGGGAGCTGACAGCTGCTCGTCGTTGCTCGGTGGTTCTCTCCGGGTACTCCGGCTTCCTCCACCCGTAAAACTGTCACCGACATGATATGACCCTGGCTGTTAATGTGTCGTTAAACCCAAATAAAAAAAATAAAAAAAAAAAAAAAAAAATCTGATTACCGTCCCTAGTACCTATTTGTTTTATTTATACCATGTTCTTAATAAACAATCGACTTTGTCACTTAAAATGGAGAAAAAACAACACTTTCTATCGCAAATTAACACAGAGCTTTGGTTTACATCTGCGCCGGTGGGTAGTACTACCGACTGCACGCGAATGCTTGATTGACAGCTATGCACATTGTCAAAGTTGATTGAATTTCCCTGGCATTTTCAGTAAAATTTTTATTAACAATTCTTCAATTTTATTTTAAATATTTAATTGCAGGCATTTTAAACTTAATAAGCCATTGCACGTAGTAGATAAAACTGCAAAACGTCGTATGGTTGAATGAAACAACGCGAAGTGTGAATGTATCGAAATTAGCAATTGCGTCATGTCAACAGTCAAGTTGGATGAGCTTCCTACTATAGGTGTAAATTGTTTTAACCGCAGTAGAATCTTTACACCGATAGTGGAGTAAAATCTAGAATTTAACATACAGGCTTTTCACAGGAAGTAACGTATGAGGGCATGGTATAAAGTCCTGTTTTCTAATTTTTAAATAGGTTTCAGCAGATAATAACAGTCGAACGTTCAAATGACATGAAAAAATGTGAAAGAAAAGCTTCTGTATTTGAACACCACTCTACAGGAAAATGCCTGAGTTGAGCACGCGCGACTCAGACATTCCCGAGTTATATCGTCATGAAAATCGACTTTCGATAAAGTTACCTCCCTTGAAATTATTAGACACATGAGAAAGATTCAAATTAGAAGCAAGTAATTGTTAAAAACATCAGTAGAAAATAAAACCAAGTTTTCCTTTGTTTTTTTTAAAGAACTAAAATAAGTAACAAAAGGAAACTTAACTTTTTATGGCAAGCTTATGAGAAGCAGCAACTCCACAAATAATCCTTCATTAAGAATATCTCTAAGTTTTACACTTACCAACACTAATTGGGCGTCAACTAGGACTCGTTGAATGTGTTTTTACAATAATTTGCAAGTGTTTATTCTTTCCAGGAAAAATTATTGATGATACAAATCGTCCCTTGAGTTCCAATGTGTTCTATGTGCCTACTGGCCTACTGGCCTACTGTACTGGCCTACTGGCCTACTGTACTGGCCTACTGGCTTACTGGCCTACTGTACTGGCCTACTGGCTTACTGGCCTACTGTACTGGCCTACTGGCTTACTGGCCTACTGTACTGGCCTACTGGCTTACTGGCCTACTGCTGTCCTGCTGGCCTACTGGCACATAGAACACATTGGAACTCAGGGGACGAAATATTCTTACAGTTCGAAATTTCAGTTTTTATATGAAATTTCCATACACATAGTGTTAAATTTACTAACAGTTTAGGAAATTAAGGTGAACTAACTTTCCCGTCAATCTCTAACAACGAAAATTATAAGACATGACAAAACCACACATTAACCCTTTAAAACCGTAAGACCGATTTTTCGGTCCAAGGCATAATCTCGTCCTATTTTTGTCTTATTATAAGATACACGGGGCATTGGTGATAAAATAATTACTGCCTGCAGACTGCAGTTATTATTTTATGCTCCCTGTATATTGGTATTGGACTGATCCATCTCACAGTAAGTGTACACAAAGGCAATACCATTCCAGGAAATGAGGGTTGAAAGGGTTAAAATAGCCATAAATTAGTAGAATATCCAAACTTCGTTGCATATGATCTTAGAATGTCCAGGAGTTAAAAACTGTTTATTTACAAAACTGAAGAGTTCATAATAAAGGACGTTTGTTAATTCGAATGACGTTTTCACCTGACTACCCCAGTACCACAAATAGAGATGGGCAATATATCGAAAAACCGAACCGATACCAATATCACGGGATACCGAAAAGCCGAACCCAACCAATAGTTGAATACCGAACCCTACTGGATTTTCAAATTGTCCTACATTCGCTATTTATAAATACCTGGTGAGGCTTGATAACAGTTGAACTCCTTACATGACGTTTGATGACGTCAAAGAGAGTTTTTAAAACAATCTAACAGTGGTGAATGTTTTGGTTTCCCAGGAACACCTCATCGCGAAAATGTGGACTAGGAAATTGCAAGTTAACAGTCAACGAGCGGGCAACTATAGGAACTAAATAATAGAAATGTGATACGACAGTGGTCAGCATAGACGCCACCTAGATTGATGATGTGGTCTGTTAGATTTTTGGCAGTCTTGTCAAATGCAATTTAACCATTTGCACACCAGAGGCCATTTACCAGCCCAGGGACATGGCACGTCATCCTTTCATTAAGTAGGATGCCTTTAAGTTAAGGGTAGGGTAGACCGATCAATATCTTCAACGTGCAGCCCTAAGGCTACACGTTGAAAATATTGATTGGTCTACCCCCAAATAATAAATTTTGCACACTGCTTCACAAGTGAAAGAAACATTTTTGGTTACAGAAGTTTGGCCAGCAAAGATTTTGTGATGCCAAAATGAAACGTTTTAGTGCAATTTAAATTGGCTCCCGACAGCGAGTACACTCCCCAAACGTCTCTGGTAAGAAGACACATACACATATAGACTACAGACATTGTCCAACATTATAGGTCTGCTGCTTTTAGCGACCATCTAAAAACCGAACCATGTCAATTATATATTTATATATGACACATTTAACGGCCCAAGGAATAGAGATATCCCAGCGGGCGGACCCGCCTGTGGAAGGGCAGAAAAGTAGCCCAATGCATATCAAGGGAGAAAATGAAAGCTGGAATTTTTAGCTGGACAGAATGGACGCAATCACAGACATTTCCTATTTACATAATTAGGGGCCCACCCGTCCCAGGACGGGAAAAACCGTCCGCGCGACGTATAAGTGCGGTTTTTATCCGCGATAGTACATGGACACTCGTTACCTCCGGTGGTGGATACGCATGTGTTATCGCGTGTAATACCGTGATATCGCTACTTGGGAAACAAATTGAGTTACAAAAATTAGCATCCGCTTTTGTTTTGTTTGTGATAAATATTTATATTTGCTTAATAACTCATTCCATTCTTTATACGTTCATGTATTTTTATTAATTTTATTATTTTTTCAATAGTTGTCTCATAGAGCCTTACTGGCCAAAGATAAATGAGATCCAAACTTTTTTTCTTTTTTTTTGGGGGGGGGGGGGGGGGGGGGGTGGGGGACAAAATATTAATATTTTCGTTCTTCAGGAATATTTCATCAAGCAGGCTGTGTTATACGTGCTGGTATTGGTTTAAACGAAGTGGAATGAGCTGATCCAATATCTATTCTTTAAATTCTAAACTTTAATTTCAATTTTACAGTTTATTCAGATGTAGACATTTTTTCTATTGATGGGACCGAAGAAGGACATCCAGGTCAGTGGTTAAACAGCGATGGAGTGGAAATCCACTGGATAAAATGGAATCAAGACCAACCATCTACTGCACAACAGCAGTGCATGATGATTAATCGCAATATGAACTGGAATGTAAATGATGGGTATTGTTACAACGGTCCTCAGGGATTCATTTGTGAAATGAATTAAGTGTGATATTGTGAGAACTGAAGACAGTACATCATCTTCAAAATCACTATTGGGTTCCTTGAACATTCACCCATTTTACTAATCTTAGAACCAATCTATGTGCATATACAGTTAAAACTAGAAGTCCTGTCATCAAATGCGCACAAATAGCACGTCTATCTGCGCGTTAATCTACGCGTTATGACCACAGTAAGGCCATCAAATTCTGTACATATGGCCTGTGTACAAGCAATGTTTCAGCCAATGGACCTCCGGGTAACCCGGAGGTCCATCGGCAGAAACATTGCCTGTGTTTGTTATGAGTAACCAGGAGAACCTGCTGTGCTTTGGATGACATTCAACATGGCAATTGCGCGCAATTCTTTCGCGAAATTAAGCCTAGATAAGCGCACAGTTCGGGACAGGACTTCTAGTTTTAACTGTAGGTTGCTTGAACGCTCATTGCTCACAAACGAAAGGTTTGTGGGTTTCCGCCACCATGGATTGGATGGAAAGGGTGGAGGGTGAGGGAGGGGTGGGTTCGTCCCTGCAAATAGGCAATGCTAAACAAAAACTTTATTTTCGATTTTTAAAAAAAAATAGCATAATATTTTTTAAAGAAAACTAAAAGAATTTGTTTATGATGTACACATTTTTCACCGTCATTAAAATTAAATATTTATCTCATATTTTAAATATTATTGATAGAAATTTTCCAAAAAGAGAAAAGATGGTTTTGGAAGAACGATACTGCGATGCCAGAATCGTGCAAGACTTTTCGTCCAACAACGTGACTTTCGATGGTTGGAAGCCAGTTGCAGCGTGACATGTTTCACGTCATCAAACGTCTCCCATGGGAGGATATCGGGCATTTTCAGAATTTTGTTTTTCAGGGTTTATCGGGATTTTCTCCATCTCACCATCTGGGGCTATAAGTAAACAACGTCCAACAAAAAAAAAAAAATCTCGAGATTTTCAATTTCTCGACGTCTCTCAAACGTCGACGCTTTTTAACTTATATACTTGGGTGTCTAAGAAGGTGAATGTGTTGATGTGCACATTGTTTGCGTATTTCGAGTCATTGAGCCTGGTAAATTACGTGACGTATGGTGACGCGATAGCTGTTAGGCCGTGACTGTAGTCACGGCGTAACAGTTTTCACGTCATCGACTGGGAGGAGTTATCACGTTGATTGACTTGACGTCATCGTGGATAGAGGGTTAAGTTAAGACGGTTTTTCATGACGCCCCAACAATCAAGTTGTATAGAGATCAGTGTTTGAGGGGAACAGAATGAGTTGCAACGTATAACGATGACGTTCCAGCAATTCAGTAGTATGGTATCCAGTATGATACAATCAGGACACAGACAGCCTCACTCACTAACAATTCCCTATGCACGGCACGACGTGTACAGAACCTCCACAAATATAATATGAACTTTGGTAAAACCAAGAAGCGCGCGCAACTCACAGTGTTTTTCAAATTATAATGACATAAACTTAACAAAATTTAAAACAGTGTTTAAGGGGTCGTCCAACAAAACATTTTGCGTTGTGAACTAATGCATGTACATGCTGTCTTGTAGATTTATTTCCCCCTAAAAACATATCAGACCTACAATATAAAAATTGGCCTCGAAACGTATTGTCGAAAATTTATTGTTTTTGTTTCGCTGGGGTGCATACAATGTGGAACGGAACTTCTGTTTTGGAAATGGTAATTCGTGGACCTTTGTCAGACAGTATGTCACTTCGACATCTTAGGTTCGTAATAACTGAATGAAAACGACCTTTGCCACAATCCGACCGGTGCGTACTTTTAAGTTACAACAAACGGACGTGTTGTTGATGCTTTTCATTTGGTAACTCTGTTCTAATAACACGGACTGTTGGTTTGAAGTGAACAGCGTTTTGCACTTGCAAATGCAAAACAGATAAATCACGTGACAGAATACTCCGCAGAATCGAACAACAGCGGGATCCCAACAGCCAGCCAGCAGACGATGAAATCCAATGTGCATATATGGGAACATTTAGCTTTTCGACAATTTCTGTCATTTAGTCAGCAAAGCAAACGACAGTTGAGTTTGTTCGGAAAAACTTTAATTTTGAAAAGCATGTTCAATAAATTATTCACAGTCTGCATGGAATGATCTAAGGAGAAATCTCGCATTACACCGTTCGCTTTTTAGGGGGCGTCATTCGATTTGTTCGCTTCTGAAAACGAGAGCTGGGGTTCCCCATGTTTTTACTTCCGGTTTTCGGTTTAGATTCGATGGCATAGCATTCCTTGGTTTTTCCAATTGCACGTACACGTTGTCTATTAGGCTTGCTTCAAAGCAGCCATTCGGGCTGCTTTTGCGCGCGCTATTAACCAATCTCAGATGATGATTGTTCATTTATCAAGTGACTTGCGCGTTTTTTTTTACTTTGTTTCGAGATTCCGTGTTTCGATTGGTTAATAAATGCTACTCAATATCCCTCTCGCTTGTTGAGTTGGGCCGTTTTGGTGTGTCGTCTCAGTTTTACGCATCTGGGTCGGATTCATGAAATCTAAAAAGAACTATTTCCAAGAGACAACAAATGCAGGATGTTTGATTTCATTCGAAAGCGAAAATGAAAAGTTTATTTAACCATATTTTATTTCGAAATCAAAATAGTTTGGTAAACATGCTAATCCTATTTAAATACCTCGCTATTACATAAAATAAATTACAAACAATAATGGTACTTGAATGGGGCATTGTGAGGAGCTAACAGTCTTCTGTGATTGCTTGATGCATGATGCATTTGTGACTATATAAATATCCTCGCCACTTGTCCAATAAATACACGTCACCGTCAAAATATCTCACCGCTTAATAGCGAAAACTGAGTTGCCGCCCTTGCGTCTGCCGAAGCAGGCGTTTTGCAGATAAACAAAAAAAAAAACAACGTGTGAAAATCGGTCAGTTGCACCATGAAACGTTTCGGAAATTCGTCGGAACAATGTGTAGCGGAGAAAAAATGGACAGAAGTTTGAAAACACAACAACATATCGAAGGGTATTTATTGGGAATCCAAAATCTACTCACACTGTAGGAGGAGACTTCAATCCGGAAGTTTTATAAACTATCGGGTGATAGCCTCTTCTCACATCTCTTCGTTTCTTCAATATACTTTTGGAAGGCCACAAAGACTCGTTGATTAACTACATTAGGGCATTCTGGTTTACCGTACAATATATAATTGATATTGCCTGTTAGGTTCCCAATGCTTAGAAGGAAAGATTGACGCTGGATGCAGACGTTGGGACATGATGAGAGTGAACTGCATCCTCATAATCGTTTCTGCACGAACATTTAGGGTCGTTTGTTAAAAGGCGTTCGACTTTATTAACATTCAAGTCACTGCATCTCAGTCGAAGTTTCCTGTGCAGTATTTGACCCCTCCTTCAACCAGCATAGTAATACTCTGGAACCACCCTGTCATTTCTTCGAAGAGAAAAGGAAAATCTTTAATAAACACAGCGCAACAGTTATTACAAGAATTCTTTCGAGTAAAGAAACGATGGGAGCTAGGTGGCTGGTTGGTTAGAGCATTAACCAAGGATGTTTCAGGTTCTGTGCCCCCCTGGGCAAAGCACTAAATCCCGATTGCCAAGGTAGTGGCAAGGTAGTTTTGTGTACAAAGTCGTACGGCACGTCAATAATACGCCTTTTTCAAACAACGCTACCCCTGTATTGCGGAGTTAATACCTTGGTGAGTCTGAAAGCTGCTCGTCGCTGCTCGATGGTTCTTACCCGGTACTCCGGCTTCCTCCGCACGAAAAACTGTTCGACACGACGTCCCCCGAGTTCCAATGTGTTCTATGTGCTTACTGGCACATAGAACACATTGGAACTCGGGGGACGACGAGGTAACCCTGGCTGTCGAAAGTGTCGTTAAACCGCAATAAATAAATAAATAAATAAATAAATAAATAAATAAACGATGTGACAGGTTTCATAATTATACTAGCGAATATTGATACTCTGATCCCACTTACACCACTACTGAGATATTATAAGAGTTATGGTGTGCTTATTGGTGGATACGATGGCATATGGGGCGAAACAAACAAACAAACAAAAACAAAACAAAATATTGGGCGAGGCGGACCGCCAAGCGCAATATTGTTTTTGCTTCGCCTCATATGACAATTAAGCCGCATAAGCTTAATCAAATCCAACGCTGATAAGATACATACTTGTAATTATCCAATGTATTGTTGGTGGAATTCGCTTCAATACTTAGGCTATACTTACTCACCCCACTCTACCCCACAACACCCCACCTCTGTCTATCAACCCTGTTACTGTAAATGATTATAATAATGTTAATATCCATAAGAGAGAGAGGGGAGATAGAAAGAGTGGAGGGAGAGAGAGAGAGAGGGAGAGGCAGGGAGGGTGGGAGGGTGGGAGGGGGTGTAGTGAGGGGACTGAGCGAGAGAGGGATGCGTGAGGGAGGTAGGAGAGAGAGCGAGAGAGTGGGGGAGATAGAAAGTGTGGAGGCAGAGAGAGAGGGGGAGAGGCAGGGAGGGTGGGAGGGGGTGTAGTGAGGGGACTGAGCGAGAGAGGGATGCGTGAGAGAGAGAAAGAGGGAGAGAGAGAGAGAGAGACGTACCACTCTAATATGTATATTTTATAACTACCACAGACATGTATCTTATTTAACTGGTAGAGTGCTAAATTATTTCTGGCCATCAAATCTTGTACACATGTCTTTGCCGGGTTACAATTGATGGGAGAGTGCCTATGGGCACTCTCCCATAAATTGTGACAAGGCAAACCCTTGCAGACTAAATAATATCACTTCAAAGATAATACAAAGCACATGCACTGAATATGAGCCTTCAAGTTGTGGCACCGGCACTTCAGAATAAAGCACAAATATGGGCTTCCAGCACTCTACCAGTTAATGTAAAAGACAAATTATGTTATTTTGTATACCTCATCCGAGGTGAAAAGTAGAAATAAATCAAATCAAATCAAAATGGTTGCGCCATCTAAGCACACCATGACGTATTTAATTTACCGGCTGTCTGTTTCACTTTTACTAGAACGTATTTCCAGCCCAATAGTTCGATTTTGAAGTTCGAGTTGAAGTCACCCTCTAAGGGGTGAGTAGATTTTGGATTCCCGTTAAATATCCTGCGATATTTTGTTGTGTTTTCAGACTTTTGCTCATTTTTGCTCCGCTATATATTGTTCCGATGAATTTCCGAAACTTTTCCAGGTCCAACTGACCGATTTTTATACGTGTGTTTTTGTTTATCTACAAAACATCTGCTTCGGCTGATGAAAGGGCGCTAACTCAGTTTCCTCTTGAGTTGTACAATAGTCATTGGTTTATAAATAGCTCAAGACTACGGACCGTAATGGGCTTCCGTACAAGACTATATTAAGCGGCTAGATATTTTGACGTCGTCCTCTCGGTGACGTGTATTTTTTTGGACAAGTGGCAAGGATATTTATTGGGAATCCAAAATCTACTCACCCCGTAGGGGTTACTTCGACTCGAGGTGACTTATGTGGTCAAGTCTTGAGTGACTAATACAACACGCTGATTGGCTAAAAAAAACTTACTTGTAAAATAAAGTAGAGAGCGGTGCCCAAGATCCCAAAAAGTCATACTGATGTGATGTGGAAAGACAATTTTTCATTTTGAATCAAAGCAATAATATACTTTGGTTAAAACAAACATTACAGTACGAACCTTTTGAAATCCTACATGAACTCTCACGGAACTGACTTAATATTTACGCATGCTACATTTACAAGTTCTACCTTTGCAAGAAAGGGAAGCCCTTTGACTCCGATTATGAACATTCTTCCGTGGGAGAATTTATTATTTACTTTAAACATTATCTATTGCTCATAATCATATCAGGGAGCGCAGGTTCTCGTCAGATTACCGAAGTTAAGCAACGTCGAGTCCGGTTAGTCCTTGGATGGGTGACCGTCTGAGCGATCGATTCAGACTCCCGTGTTGTGTCCTTGGGCAAGGCACTTAACCCCGACTGTCCACATGGGGGCACGATGACGCAGTGTACTAAGGCGTACTGCACGTCGATGGTGCGCATGTCTTCAACCAATCTAACCCTGCCTGTACTACAGTTAACCGTTAAGTACCAGTTAATTAAGTTATTGTACTATTTAGCAATCGTTAATCGAATAATTAACAGGACTTATTTCATCAGTTATAAATTTCGATCCCCGCCAGGGGTAATTGCCTTGTGTCCTTGGGCAGGACACTTTATCCCGCTTGCCCAGTTGGGGCACGATGGCGCTGTGTACTTAGGCGTACTGTCTTCAACCAATGCTAACCCTACATGTGTGGAGTTAGTGCACTGGGAGGATGACAGTTGCTCGTCGTTCCTCGGTGGTTCTCTCCGGATCCTCCGGCTTCCTCCACCCATAAAACTGTCCGGCACAAGGTGATCCTGGCTGTCGAAAGTGTCGTTAAAATAAATAAATAAATAAATAAATAAATAAATAAATAAATAAATAAATAAATAAATAAATAAATAAATAAACTGATCTTTGTTTCTATGGATGCGAAGTTCGAGAAACTGAATTAGCTCCAATTATGGCTGATCTCCCCGCTGCACCAGAAAGTCTGCTCAAGTTTTTTCGACGCAAATGTACAGTTCTGCCGCTGTGGACAGGTCTCTTTCCACGAGTGGACAATATTCCTATGGACGCAATAATATTTAATTCCAAACACTAATTATAGGAATAATCATCAAAAATTTAATTAATGAAGCACCGGGTATAACCCGGTGCTTCATTAATTAAAATTGTGCCTGTTATGATTATTATTACCTGGTAAACGCATGCATGGACTCACTGCCCACACGTAGATTACGACCAATCCACGGCGACTGTGCTGTAAGCTATTGGATAAGAATCCTTGTGCGATGATTTTGTGTTCTTATCGCAAAAGCGGCATTAAGTGTGTGGTAGCATGTGGGAACTGCCACGGAAAATGTTGTAAATATTATGAAGAAGCAGGTCTCTGCCTAAATCCATGGCACTATCGTAAAAGTCGTGCACCATCAGAGACGTTTCAGAGTTCCAATCGTCGTCGTCGTCGTCGTCGTCGTCTATGCGAATTTTGAGTGTTTCACGGAAGAGACACCTACCTGTCGACCCGATTTTAGCGATGGTTTATAAAGCCTTGTTGTGCTATTACATCAAATCTTCTTTCGACGATGTGGAAGGCGTTTCTATATATTGTTTTGTATATTGGCAATACCAGACCCCATTTAAAAATTTTAAATGTTTAATTGCAAGAAAGACTCTGAAACACAAGTTAACGAAGTTCTTAAAAGTGTATCAACACATGTCACCCCATTTATTTCCAAAATAGAGCTTTTTTTGAAAAAATTTCTCCGCTGTCTCATCGTTGAACACATCACCCAATCTCCGCTCTTGTCAAAATCACAGAGGTCCATTTTGTCGGTCTCATTTGTGCCACTTTTCTTTTATCCCCAGCGTTACAGACCAATCCATGTCCATGGCATTTTCATTGGCCAGCTTCAAAACGTTCCTAAATGATGGTAACAAAAGATCACCCGCGTTTTACAGTGGTGTGGAGTGTCGAACAGTCTATATATGCCATTGTAGGTTGTGGTTATTTATTTATTTATTTTATTGGTGTTTAAGGTCACATACTTATGCACAATGGCTAAGCGTGACCGTGACAGTTTTACGGGTGGAGGAAGCCGGAGTACCCGGAGAGAACCACCGAGCAACGACGAGCAGCTGTCAGCTCTCCAACATCGTAACTCTGAACTCTGCACCGCAGCACAGGCAGGGTTAGATTGGTTGAAGACATGCGCACCATCGACGTGCAGTACGCCTCAGTACACAGCGTCATCGTGCCCCCATGTAGGCAATCGGGGTGAAGTGTCTTGCCCAAGGACACAACGCGGTTGCCGCAGGTGGGATTCGAACCGAGGACCTCTCGGCTTGCAGCCTGCACCTCTACCTACTGAGCCACCACGTCCCCTGTAGGTTGTGGTTCCATCGAAGAAGCCTTAACCCTTTAACACTGGTGGTATCTTCCATATCAGTTCAATGACAACAACTGGAAGAGTCCTCATTAATTATTTAGGGGTAGACCAATGAATATTTTCAACGTGCAGCCTTCTGGCTGCACGTTGGAAATATTGATTGGTCTACCACACGCATGCACTAAGCATCCATCCTATTTAATGAAATTATGACGTAAAATGTTCCTGGACGAAAAAACGACCACTCGGGTTCAATGGGTTAATTCCCACTTATACGATAATAATTTGTCACCTGTCTATTCATGTCAGTGTGGCATGTTCGAAACACCCGAACACTTCTAACATTTTCCAATTTTCTCAAATGTTCGCATTAATACATTCTATTACTTTCCAAAGTTTGATTTACTGGGATTTCCAGGTTTGATGATAAACGATGACTTTACAAGTGAATTATGCAATCAACAATTGTGTCATGTATCCATGCGCGCAAACGAAGACGCTTTGCCGTGTGTGTAATGGAACTTATCTAATATGAAACGCAGACGACACTTGCAAAAAAAATTCTTGAATAGCTATTATTTTCATTTTTGTCTCAAAAATATAGGTTATGACCCCTCATTGGAACGAGCTCGACGAGCTTGTTCCAATGAGGTGTCATAACCTATGTTTTAGAGACAAAACAATGAAAAAATAATGAAAATTAATTGGCGACTTTTGAGACTAGCGCTGGCCGGTTTGGGTCGTTACGTTAGGTAAATGGTTGAATTGTATAATTATCGTTAATAATGAAAAGTAATAAACAGAGTAATCGCTTCACTGGACTGGTTACGTGAAATAATTCATTCGAGGCGAGGGACTATATTGTAAAACACTCGTGCGTATTCGCGCACTCGTGTTTGTACAACATCCCTCACCTCTCATGAACTATTTCACTTAACCAGTCCAGTCAAGCGATTACTCGCTATTAATTTACTCGCATTCGATATAGTTAGATCTACACTTCCTTTGACTCCGATTTTTTTAGTATTGAGGAGAACTGTCTCATCTTTGAAGTGGTACATAATTTCATCTTACAAAGAAGGCGTTTCCAATGAACTGAAAAGCATCAGTAAATTGCGTAAACGGCCCAATTTACCTACGTTCCCCTACAACTTTCCTTCCAGTTCCACTCTGCTCACTCTCAACAGCGCCAAGACTGTACATATATGTACGTCATTGTTTTCTTATTAAATAGCCATAAGCTGCTAACTTACATTTTCGCACGATAACTCGAATACGATTTGTCATATCTCATTTTTGACAGACAGGCATAAGTACTCGACCACCAATGTTTTTCAGGTCGTTAGTATCCTTCAGTATGACCCAGTTCGCCACAGGGCTTTCACACCCTCCAATCTTTCTTGTAAATGTAAATTATCCTGAAGCAATAGCTATATTATATTTATTCACACTGGAGAACAACGTAAACAATCAAATTACAGAAGTGGAGTTAGCTGTCAAACATTAAATGTTATCAGTTATTTTAATCAGGTGTCAGTTTCATCCTCAAACCAAGTTGAGAGAAACCCTTTGTCTTACAAGGAAATGTATATATTATTCAGTTCTGTCTAAAGACACATGATTAATTCTATGCGATGTTAGACGCCTTTTCAGTGTACTTTCCACAGTAAGGCATTATTAATATAGAGTATTTAAAAAACATGCATTTTACCCTCTCAAGACTTCCTTAGGGGTTTCAAAACATTTTATTTCATGCAATGTGAGAATAAACCTTTCCATACTCATAGTACTCCTCTAAACACACATGGGCATTGATTGTATCTCAGTATTTTGCCAGTATCAGGCAGCAGGCTTTCAGGGGAGCTCTTGTGGCCTTAAAGGCCCTTTTATGTCTGTATAATGAAACCTTTTTTCTGTTCATGCATTTTCAGGCAAAATGGTTGGCTAAACTATTTCTTATTTTTTGTTTCATAACACAATGAATTGGTGTTTATCCCTTTACCTGACATGAAAAGCAGACGACACTTGCAAAAAAAATTCTTGAATAACTATTTTTTTTTATTTTTTGTCTCCAAAACATAGGTTATGACCCCTCATTGGAACGAACTCGACGAGCTCGTTCCAATGAGGGGTCATAATCTATGTTTTTGAGAAAAAATGAAAAAATCATGAAAATTAATTGGCGATTTTTGAGAATAGAACTGGCCGGTTTGGGCCGTTACGTTGGGTAAAGGGTTAAAGGAGGATGTATCTCAGAGAGGAAGATGTTAACCTGTTGAGCGTCAAATCAGTCAGTGACATCGGCTACCAACTTTTCTATGCACTGCAAATGGTGTAGATCATACAGTTTTTATGTGCGTCTGTATGATGTAGAATATGCAGATGTATGTGGTTATTTTCGTGTAGATACTAGATATGATTTACAAAGTTTCGGAATTTTTGGGGAAGAGGGTAAATATTCCCCTTACTCCCACCCCACCCCCTCCCCCGGTTTCTACGCCACTGCAGGAAACCTACATAAGTAAACATAAGTAAGTATACTGCTAAGGCGTAAAAAAAGTAAAACATCTGTTTTTCAGCCCTCTTCCCCCGCATGGTTCTTTTTATAACCAATACAAACTAAAAAAATAAAAATTAAATGGTTTATGTCTGATATTTTACCCCAGTTAATAAAATTGATAAATTTCTTCCTCGAGTACAACAAGGCTTTGCAATGCTTTAACATTGCAAAGCCTTCTCACAATCTACGGACGAAATACACCACCACCCATGTTATTCTGTAGATTGTCCGATCTAAAATATAAAACAAACCAACAACATGAACGTTTGATGGCAAAGAAATAATTACAAAAATTAAAATTAAAATATACAACCGCCCACTAACATGCAATTTCAAAAAAAAAATGGGCTGATAAACAGAAGATCATTTATCATTGAGTCCAACCATTGAAAACAAGAATGAGCAGACGACATATTAGACTGACAAAATCAGCTCCAAAAATAACCATGAAAATGACATTAATTTCCGTAATCCAGAAACATTGTCACCCAAATCATATTCAGACTAATTTGTCTCCAGATATCCAGATATGGAAGACCGAGCCGCACTCCAGCCAAACAAAAAAGATTATGTAAGAAATTAAATCTCGCCAGACTTTCGAAGATGCGTTTTTAGCTGCGACTAGCAGCTCTATAAGTGGCAATGTCGGTCTATCTGTCGGTCTGTCTGTCTGTCGGTCGGTCTGTCTGTCTGTCGGTCTGTCTGTCGGTTTGTCGGTCGGCCAGTCGGTCGGTCGGTCGGTCGGTCTGTCTGTGACCACGAGTTTCAAAACTCAATAACTTTTGAAATACTTGATGGAATGACTTTACATTTGGCATGTAAGTGTATCTTATTGATGTCTAGCCACTGTTCAATGCATGTGTTGTTCCAAATATTTTTCTTGGAGTTATGGCCCTTGATGAACTTAGAATTTTGTGACCAACGCGTTTCTAACATCACCCGTCGCAGCTACGGCGATTATGTCGCGATTTTTTCAAGATTGTATGCCTTGTATTCTACCTTACAATCTGCGAAAGAAGGGGATGTGATATATGAATCATGATGACTTCGCTTGCAGCTAATAAAACACCAGTATGGCTTTTCTATTGTTAGTGTCAGAAATGCTAATCGAGTTTACACGGAATACATTGAGACAGGATGTACTCGAATAAAGAAGCATTGAAGTTATTGTTCTCTTAATTGTGCTACGGGCAATGGAACAGCATGTCCATGTATTGAATTTGCGAAGTTATCAATTACCAATTTCACACCATTCGTTGAAAGCTTATTTCGACGGATTAACAGGAGCGCATTAGTCTAAAGTATGTAATTTTTCAGTCTAACTTTGATCCGAGATGAAATTGGTTAGCCCCCACATACATCTCGTTTCTCATTTTCGTTGCACACGTGGACTTTTTTAATGGATAATACCGTGAAAGTCGGTATACCGATTAAGTTGAAAATTGCTCGGTATTTACTCGGTATCGAAAAAAATACAGAGTTTAGGTAAAATACAGAATCACCGTGCAGCCCTAGAATCATCACATTGAGATTATGGTCAGATTGTCTCCCGTTATACCCTTAACAGTTACAGATATGCGAACAAACGAAATGTAAAATTAGAATACGGAAAGCGGTGTTTTGAGAGACGGGCAATTTAAAAATGTGCCTTGATAATATTGGTTTGTTATTGTAAACTGTTGGTATTTAACCCATCAAACTCTGCTGGTATCATCCAAATTAGTTCAATGGCATCAACAGGAAGAGTCCATGTTCATTATTTAGGGGTAGATCAATTAATTTTTTCAACGTGCAGCCTTCGGGCTGCACGTTGAAAATATTGATTGGTCTATCACACACATGCACTTAACATCTATGCTATTTAATGAAATTATGACGTATCGTGTTCCTGGCCGGAAAAGCTGTCGCTAGGATTCAAAAGGTTAAATCACTAGACCGGACATCACACATGACACGTAGCGACTCCGCGCGTTTTCGGTCGCGTCATCTGCATTTTGTGCCCCTGACTTGTTTATTGTTGACGAGGCATGATGACACGTGGCGTCCCCGCGCGTTTTGGTCCACCGCCCATTGTGTCCCGGTCTGTTGTCTAGCAGGCATTGCGTCCTCAATTATCTTGTTTAAGGCACAGAGCCCATATGCGCGGCACTGACGCATCGGAAGTTTCTCGAACTAGATTGGGTTAATGTGTGGGTGGGCGGTTCGTTTGGTCAGCTGTAAATTCCCCAAGGGTTGGTAACAATAGTGTCCTTTGTTAAAAGGGACCTTTGAGTGGGACAATAAATAAGAGTGTTCTCAATAAATAAACTAAATTGTCGCACCGCTTCAAATTTGTTCAACATGTATTCATTAAGAAGGAAAATGTGTTTTTCGTACCATGATTAAAGCCTTGTTTCCAAACTTTGTGATAACGAAGTTTATTTCACTGCAAACGCATTCGGCACATCAAGGGAGACCACTTGCTGATATCTTAATAGTACATCAAGGGCGGTCATTCGCGTACTCAGTTGTGAGCTGCTGTGTCATTTTGGTTACAATACAGTGTTTTTTTTACATTGAAGACAGTACAAACCTTTTAATCTCTCTCCACCCCATCAAGCACATTTTCGGAATAACAACCCTATATCCACTAAGTTTATCACCTCATGAAAAAAATATACCAAAAAAATGTATTGTTCGCCATGGGATTTTTGCCTTCAAAATTAGTGCTTCCTGTACTCCTGTCCAGTTTCGCACTGAATAAAATAGACCTACTTTTACTTGCCCCCACCCAATTTTAATGTTCTCTCACACTTTCCAGAAGACAGTTATCACCAATATTTTATAATTTTTTCAAAACATGCACTTTAATATTTTATTCACACTTACAAGCTCAGTTCACTTTCCACCAATTGCATAAAGCAGGAAACTTTTATCCTCCATTAAAAGTAACCCAAAGTCAAAGCGAAACTAGAAAAACAGAATTTACAGCATCCAATAAATTCAAGTCTGTGTGAAAAGGGTTAAAAGTATCAGCAAAAAACTATGTAGAAAGAGAATTTATGGAGGCTTATTTTTGGGAGAAAAATAGTTTTTTTAAGTCAGAAATGGGTTTTCGTTAACAGTATTTACAGATATTCATACAGAAATCAGAACAATTTTTCTAAGAAACCAAAAAAGGCATGTATGTGCACAGCATTAAAGGGTTCGATCAAGGAATCAGAAATTGACATCACTGGCTCTGCCATTTATTTGAATGGTGAAATACATGGGTAATCTTCAGAATTGCATTATTGGTATAAAATGCAAATCCTAATAGGTCGGAAAAATATACTCTTAACCCCTTACCTAACCTGAAAAGCAGACGACACTTGCAAAGAAAATTCTTGAATAACTAATTTTTTTCATTTTTTATCTCAAAAACATAGGTTATGACCCCTCGTTGGAACGAGCTCGACGAGCTCGTTCCAACGAGGGGTCATAACCTATGTTTTTGAGACAAAAAATGACAAAAAATGAAAAAATAATGAAAATTAATTGGCGATTTTTGAGAATAGCGCTGGCCGGTTTTGGTCGTCACATTGGGTAAAGGGTTAATGAGTTCTGTTGACCGCATTGAGGTAGACCACATTTTGAACCTCCAGCAAGTTTCAACTCATTCGGTGTATGTTCCATGTCCATAAGTCACACCAAGCCTCAAGAATGAGCATATACCACTTTACAATTATTGGTTCCACCATCTCCGGATCTGCCATACTTGTAGACGATGGCAAATATTCATATTAGCTAGAAATGTTAAGGTACATGATACCTCTGGAAAATATATTGCGAGCAAAAGAGTTCAGTAATGTTGGAATATAGACGTAAAAAGGCCTTAAATGCCCCCAAGAACGTACCTGAATACTTATTGGCATTGGCAAAATACCAACGTCCCATCTATGCCCATGTGTGTTTAGAACAACGTTGTGAGATTAGAAAGGGTTTTCATTATTCTCGATTTTGCATAAAATAAAATATTTGGGACACATATTAAGATCTTGATAGGGTTAAAATACTCCCTTTAAATACGCTATTTTAATACTTTAAAAGGGGGCGTGGTGGCTCAGTTGGTAGAGGTGCAGGCGGCAAGCCGAGAGGTCCTCGGTTCGAATCCCACCTGCGCCAACCGCGTTGTGTCCTTGGGTAAGACACTTCACTCCATTGCCCACGTGGAGGTACGGTGGAGTTGTGTACTAAGGGATACTGCACGTCGATGGTCAACTTGTCTTCAATCAATGCTAACCTTGCTGGCTTGTGTGGAGTTAGTATGTATGGAAGCTGACAGTTTTTAGCTGTTGCCTGGTGGTTATCTCTGGGTACTCCGGCTTCCTCGACCCGTAAAACTGTCGTGGTCATGATTAGCCATTGTGCAGAAATATGTGACTTTAATCAACAAAAGATAAATCAACAAATAACCCTTTATAAGAAGAGTTCATTCCACTGAGGGGTCATAAGCTATGTTTTTCAAGCAAAAATGAAAACATAATTAAAACTGAATAGACATTTCTGTGAATAACGCTGGCCGGTTTTTGCCGTTATGTTGGGTAAATGATTAAGAATGCCTTACTTTGGAAGGCACACTGAAAAGGTGTCCCATTCCTCATGGAATTAAATGTTACAGAAAAGAAAGCGAAAAACATTCTGTAGTTATATTAAATATGCTTGTACTCACATTGAAGTATTAAGAGGGTTAAAAACATACCATTCAAATATTCCATTTCATTACTTTATAAATGTGATAGATGTTTCCAGAAAGATACACACCACTCCATTCCAAAATCTGTCGGTCCTGAGTTATGACTGAGAATAAATAAATTTTAAAAATGCTTTGAAAAGTAAAGGGTTCTCTTTGTTAAACATAATTTGGGAGTTAAGTTTGCAGCATGATACTAAATAAATATATAGAGGATATGGAATGAGTGTTTTTCTCATATAATATTTATGAAACAAGTCCAAGAATTTGGACGAGTTTCATAAATATTATATGAGAAAAACACTCATTTCATGTTCTATTTATCATACGACACACACACGCACAAATTAGCCACTTAGTATGAATTTTTAAACCATCACCTAACTTGAGTTGCAGACGCCACTTGGAAAAAACATCCTCGTATAACTAAAAATTTTCATTTTTTTGCTTCCAAAACATAGGTTATGACCCCTCATTGGAACGAGCTCGTCGAGATCGTTCCAATGAGGGGTCATAACCTGTGTTTTGGAAGAAAAAAGTGAAAATATAAAAAAAATGAATGGCGTTTTTCTTGTAGGTAAAAGATTAATACAATATAACCCACCCTAAATAGTACAGATAAATGCTCCCTACTAAATTATGCAAATGTGACCCAGTTGTATTTTGTTTAGCCAAGCAAATTGTCCAGTTTTGAAATTGACCAATAAAAGCTCCCAACTCTAGTTATGCAAATTATGAAAATGTGGCCCAGTTTTATTTTGTTCAGCCAATCAAATTGTCTAGTTTTGAAATTGACCAATGAAATTGACGGAAGGCTTCAATTATAACTGATTAATATGAAAACAAAATATCAAATGTTTTAAAGTGAACAAAACGGACGAGTCATATGATAAACAATATTATTCAATGTAACAGATACAGGATTCTCTCTGACCTTTGTTTATGAGAGATTCTCTTCTGTTTTAGATAATGGCTATTGCTTCATCGCACTCATTTACCAGTATATGTTGTAAACATTGTTTAGCCTCTAGAGCTCCAAGGCCCCACATGCCTCAAAATCATAGATGACCGAGTACTACCAGTATACCAAAAAACATTGAGATAGGATTGATTGTATTCGGGTTATCGTGTTGACAAACAGTGCACAGAAGACCGAAATAGTCCAACTACACCATCAAGGCATGCCTTCTATGAATGTTATTTATTTATTTATTGGGGTTTAACGATACTTTCGACAGCCAGGGTCACCTCGTGTCAGACAGTTTTACGGATGGAGGAAGCTGGAGTACAGGGGAGATTCACCTGGCAATGGCAAGCAAGTGTCAAGCTCCACAACATACTACCTCCACACAACCAGGGTTGGTGCAAGGGCTCCATCTGCAGTATGCCTTAGTACACAACGTCACCATGCTCTCGTGTGGGTAATGGGGGTGCAGCGTTTTGCCCCAAAGACACAACGTGGTTGCCGCAGGTGGGATTCGAACTGAAGACCTCTCGGCTTGCAGCCTGCACCTCTAACTACCGAGCCACCGCGCCCCTCTATGAATGTAATGGGAATACTTTGGAGGCTTATTTTGGGGGCTAAAATAGTTTTAAAGAAATCAGAAATAGGTTTTCGATAACAGCATTTAAAGATATTCATTCTGGAATCAGATAAAGTTTTTAACTAGGGGGTCCAAAAATGTGATTTCCAGCAATTCTGGAAAATGCACTCAGTGACCCTGGGTGACCTCAGTGACTTTGACCCATATTTTAAACCTCCTTCGAGTGTCCACTTGTTTGTTGGTGTTGGTCCCAGGTCCATAGGTCATACCACGCTTGAGATATGAGCGTGACCCACTTTCAAAATGTTTGGCCACGCCCACATTTTCGTGAAAAAAATGCATGTATGGACTTCGAGAATGCATAAGGGGGTCAAATAATCTTCATCGAGTGTCGACTCATTTGGCGTTGGTCTCAGGTCCGTAGGTCATAGCATGCCTGAGATATAGTCGTGACCCACATTCAAAACACCCCTATGGTCACCTCTGATGCCTCAGGAAGCTGAAAAATATAGGTGGCCCAGAATTTGTGATTCGCTATCAGTATGCCAAAAATCAGCAAGATAGGGCGATTCGTTTTCGAGTCATCATGCGGACAAAGAAGTAAGAAGTGCATAGAAGAAGAAGAAGAAGAAGAAGAAGAAGAAGAAGAAGAAGAAGAAGAAGAAGAAGAGGAAAGAAAGAAGAAGAAGAAGAAGAAGAAGAAGAGGAGAAGAAAGAAGAAGAAGAAGAAGAAGAAGAAGAAGAAGAAGAAGAAGAAGAAGAAGATAGAAGAAGAAGAAGAAGAAGGAGAAGAAGAAGAAGAAGAAGAAGAAGAAGAAGAGAAGAAGAAGAAGAAGAAGAAGAAGAAGAGGAAAGAAAGAAGAAGAAGAAGAAGAAGAAGAAGAAGAAGAAGAAGAGGAAAGAAAGAAGAAGAAGAAGAAGAAGAAGAAGAAGAAGGAGAAGAAGAAGAAGAAGAAGAAGGAGAAGAAGAAGAAGAAGAAGAAGAAGAAGAAGAAGAAGAAGAAGAAGAAGAAGAAGAAGAAGAAGAAGAAGAGGAAAGAAAGAAGAAGAAGAAGAAGAAGAAGAAGAAGAAGAAGATAGAAGAAGAAGAAGAAGGAGAAGAAGAAGAAGAAGAAGAAGAAAGATAAAAAAAGAAAAAGAAACCGTACAAAAACAATAGTCTGTGTGTTTCACACAGACTAACAATCATTTTTTTTTCACTGAACAATTTCAATATTAAACTTACCTTCATTGCTTCAAGGCAAATTTCGAGGGTTGGACAAAATAATTACTGTTTCCGTTGGTCACGATAGCAAGTGAAAAAAAACTAAGAAAACAGGGTTTGCTATCAAATGTGCACATACTCAGTCCATGTTTAACCACTTTGACGCGGTATGCATAACTTTGGTAGTGGACGAGAAGATGGCACAATAAACAATAATTTGATGGCCCAGAATTCTCAGGTCCGTAGGTCATACCATGCCTGAGATATAGGCGTGACCCACATTCAAAACACCCCTATGGTCACCTTTGATGCCTCAGGAAGCTGAATTAATGCGTGTTTTTAAGGATGGATTTGTAAATAAAACTTTCATTCTGGAATCAGATAAAGTTTTTAACTAGGGGGTCCAAAAAGAAATCACATTTTTGGACCCCCTAGTTAAAAACTTTATCTGATTCCAGAATGAATATGCGGCAACCACGTTGTGTCTTTGGGTAATTTGTGATTCGCTATCAGTATGCTAGACCAGTAAATCTAGCGATAATTGTATTTTTGAGGACCTGTTGCAGAAACAACTCATCTGATTTGCTTCATTGAACCTCACGTACTCTGGCAAGAAAAGTCAACATGGAGGACATTTCGATTGCGTTTTATATCATCTTCATCGATCATTCGGCAAACATTGTTCTACCAGGTGGAGTGGGGGTGGAGTGGGGGGGGGGGGGGGGGGGTCCCTTCGCGAAGACCAAAGTTTGGCCCAATCGGTGAAAGTTTTGATATTTTGAAATTGAATGAACGCTCTTTCCTTTCTATTTATTTATTGGGGTTTAAAGTCACATATTTCTGCACAATGGCTAACCATGTCCGTGACAGTTTTACGGGTGGAGGAAGCCGGAGTACCCGGAGAGAACCACCAAGCAACGGCGAGCAACTGTCAGCTTCCCAACATACTAACTCCACACAAGCAGGGTTAGCATTGGTTGAAGACAAGTGCACCATCGACGTGCAGTACGCCTTAGTACACGACGTCACCGTGCCCCCACATGAGCAATGGGGGTGAAGTGTCTTGCCCAAGGACACAACGCGGTTGCCGCAGGTGGGATTCGAACCGAGGACCACTCGGCTTGCAGCCTGCACCTCTACCTACTGAGCCACCGCCGCCCCCCCCCCCCCCTCTTTCCTTTCATCTGAGCGATTAATGGCAGACTATATTGATGGTATACTGAAATGTCCTCTATGTGGACTGCCAATGGCAGTCCACATAGAGAACATTTCAATATACCGGCAGTCTGTGCAATCAGATCCATTTCGCCTTTTGGTTATTTTCACGAAATGTCACGCACCAACAGGTGTTGGGCTGCATCAGTTTGGGAGGGGCCCGGGGGAAGGCAACAGGGGGCCAACTGGGAACTTTCCCTGAGGACTATATAGCCGGGCCGCCTCTGTATCTTTTCTTTGTCTGGGCCTTACCACTATTCATCATTGCAACCTTTTTTTCCAACACACGCGATGTCAAAATTTGTTCTATTAATTTTCTTTTCAAATTTTTTACAAACTTCCAACAAAAGAAAACCATATCATATGACCCCTCATTGGAACGATCTCGACGAGAAAAGTTTTTCCAAAATGCGTAATTTGTTTATTACGAGGGTTGATCCTCAGATTCACTGGATAAAGGGTAAACTACCAGTTACTGTTTGTTATTGTTGTTACTCCTGCTGGCTACTACTATAGATCCAATCAGTTCTACCACTATCACTGGCTTCTACCAGAGGCGGACTGGCCATAATGGTCCACTGGGGAAATCTCTGGTGCACCCAAGACTGATACAGCCGAACAACTTTTGGTGCGTGATATTTCGTGAAAATGACTAAAAGGCGAAATAGACTTGATTTATTTATTTATTTATTTATTTATTTATTTAATTATTTATTTATTGGTGTTTAAGGTCACATATTTCTGCAAAATGGCTAATCATAACCACGGCAGTTTTACGGGTGGAGGAAGCCGGAGTACCCGGAGAGAACCACCGATCAACGGCGAGCGGCTGTCAGCTCCCCAACATACTAACTCCACACAAGCAGGGTTAGCATTGGTTGAAGACAGGTGCACCATCAACGTGCAGTACGCCTTAGTGCACAGCATCACCGTGCCCCCACATGGGCAATGGGGGTGAAGTGTCTTACCCAAGGACACAACGCGGTTGCCGCAGGTGGGATTCGAACCGGCAGCCTGCCCCTCTTCCTACTGAGCCACCACGCCCCCAAGAAGACCCGATTGGCAGTCCACATAGAGGACATTTCGAGATACCAGCAGTCTTGTCTGTCATGGATCGCTCAGATGAAAGGAAATAGCGTTCTTTCAATTTCAAAAATCAAAATTTACTGTGATTGATCCGAACAATGGTCTTCCCGATGGGTCCTCCCCCACCCCCACCCCCACCCCCGTAGAACGATGTTTGTCGAATGATCGATGAAGATGATACAAAATGCCATTGAAATGTCCTCCATGTCGACTGTCATTGATCGCTCAGATGCAAGGAAGACGCGCACCTTCAGTTCGCAAAAAAAAATTCTACGGGACTTGAGTCGTTTCCCGGTAACTTTTCTTGGCCCAATCCGCCCCTGTCTGCCCCAATTCGATTACTTACAGTCCGAAGAGCATTGTTTTGTTAAGAAATCCAGGGGGCGCGGTGGCTCGGTAGGTAGAGGTGCAGGCTGCAAGCCGAGGGGTCGTCGGTTCGAATCCCACCTGCGGCAACCGCGTTGTGTCCTTGGGCAACCCACTCCACCCCCATTGCCCATCTGGGGGCACGGTGACGTCGTGGGCTAAGGCGTACTGCACGTCGATGGTGCACCTGAATTCAACCAATGCTAACCCTGCTGGTGTGGAGGTAGTATTTGGGGAGCTGACAGTTGCTCGCCGTTGCTCGGTGGTTCTCTCAGGGTACTCCGGCTTCCTCCACCCGTAAAACTGTCATGGTCATGATTAGCCTCAGTGCCGAAATATATGACCTTAAACCCCAATAAATAATAATAATGTTAAGAAATCCAACTGGTCAAGACGTTATTTTGATCGCCCTTCACGAATTGTGCGCGAGGTCGCGAGCGTGATCTTTGTTGTGAACATGAGACAACTGCTTTTTTACCGGAAGTACCGAGATGTGCCTGTGAGGTAGTGAAGTCCCAGGGTTTCCCGCTCCAGGGTAGGGACAAATACATTGCAAATGTGTTAAATACGAATACGAATACTTTGAAATTTCATGAATAAGAATACGAATACACAAATCTCAAATGTATTTGAATAGGAATACGAATACTTTACAATGTATTCATGAATACAAATATGAATACTTTTCAAATTATTTCTTCTAAATGGATGATAATTTGATAATTCCTAATGAATTAAGGGGTGTTTTTAAGGATGGATTTGTTAATTAAACTTAACTCAATCAACAGACATAAGTTGGTATCAATGACAAACAATAAGAAATACAAATCTTCATATCAATTTGTTTTGAAAACATTGAACAAAATGTATAGCTTACTGTTATATATAATGATCATTATTTTCATTTAACCCTTTACCCAACATAGAGAATATCAAAAAATTTTATTTTAAGTACTATTTTTTTAAATTTTTCCAAATATTTCAACAAAACCATAACATGTGACCCCTCCTTGGAACGAGCTCGATGAGCTCGTTCCAATGAGGGATCACATGATATGGTTTTATCTATTATCTATCTTATCACAAAATAAATTTCATTATTTTTCAAATATTATTTAACATATGTCAATGAAACAATACATTCTGAACGCTGCATTTGGGTAGGTATCCCCTCATTAGTCAGACACCCCAGTTGTCATACAGTTTAAAATCACAGATTATTGGGTTGAGTGAACAGATAATCCCTTACTTATCACCTTCAGAATAAAGTGGGATATGCCAATAAGTCAGATAGAAAAGAAACAATTAATCAGCTTTTAAAGATTTATTTCTTCACCAATGTGTTTTATGACAAAATAAATTGAAATTATGAAATAAACGACCATAACATGAATAATTACAGAAATATCTTTTTTGTGATAAATAAACAGAAAATCATATTTTATGAAACAAAGAAAATAAATAGGAAATAAATGACAATAAAATGAAAAGTATGAAGTACAATAAGGAAAGATTTCTAGACCTGAATAATTACAGAAATAAATAGTTTTTTGTGGTAAATAAACAAAAAGACAATAAAATGAAAATATGAAGGTTGTATTTTTATTATTTGTCAAACCTGAAAAGGACAAAAACAGTACCAAACAAAATGTTGAAAATAAATTTTCTTCAAGTTGTACACATCTGGGTTGTTCCATTTACAGCAATAGGTAATCATCTATTTTAACTTCCGCGAATCCCTAATAAGCTGTCTGACAACTGGGGTGTATGACAGTTGGGTGTCTGACTAATGGGGGTAAACCTTTGGGTAAATTGAGGGACAACTGAGTTTACATTTAATTAATTATGTAATTACTGTACTGGTGGAATTAAGTTTTAATTTAGCCACAATAATATTTCAGCTCTATCAGTCTACACCTTATTTCTACAAGTACTGTAGAAAAATATTAGATTTGTGTTAGTTGGATATTGGAGTTGTTTAAGGATTAAGAATATATATAGTGTCCAGACCAGGGGTGGGGGGGGGGGGGGGGGGCAGCAAAAATTTGCAAGACGTGACGTCCTATTTTTTATTTGTCTCCTTTTTACACCCACCCATCCACTACGTGCAAATTTTCTACTACCGTTCTCAGACACCAACCCCAACTCTCCCATTAAAATCCAAAATAAACTTACCCCAATTGCCCACGTGGGGGCACGATGACGCTGTGTGCTGAGTCGTACTGCACGCCGAGGTGCACATGTCTTCAGCCAAGCTAACCCTGTCTGTGCTGTGTGTAGTACGCAGTACCGCTGTGCAGTGTGTAGTACAGTCGTGGGTTATGATGTTGAAGAGCTGACAGCTGCTCGTCGCTGCTTGGTGGTTCTCTCTGGGTACTCTGACTTCCTCCACCCGTAAACCTGTCACCGACACGATATAACCCTGGTTGTTAAAGTGTCGTTAAACACCAATAAATAAATAAATCAATTAATAAATAAATAACTTGGGTTGAATTTAGTGCATCAGAGAGAGTTTTCCCAAAATATTGTCTGCACATTTTCTACATTTCGAACAAGACACCCACCCCGTACTAACGTGTGACATTTTCGTAGTTTAAGCCCAATATTCTCACATATAAAGCCTCCTGATGTTGTATTTATGTTAAGAGTGTGATGTACAACATCATCTTTAAGGTCTGAAACACAAATGATGGTATATATTAGCTGATATATTGATATACTTTTAAAAAAATCAAAAAATTGCACAAGTTGGAAATGCACATTTTTGGCGCACAGACCCACCCACCCCCACGTCACGTCTTGCAAATTTTTGGTGCCCCCCCCCCCCCCCCCCCCCCCCCCCCCCCCCTGTCCAGACTGATATCATTTGTGCAAAGAATAATCTGTAGAATTACAATGCTCAGTTTACAATGAAATAATATTTGGAATTTGCTTTGGAGGAGAGAAACGCACAAAGATAAAGAAATATTAACTTCAAATTGAACTGAGCACACACACAGGCTACATTCGGTGTCTTTAACATTAACTTTCTGGAAAATGATTTTTCTTTCGATTGATAAAAAATACGACGAGCTAACGTACAGTATTTTCATACTGCGGAGAACGAAAACAGGTGATTTGTCTGAATCGCGTGGCTAAAATTCGAGGAGTATGAGTTATGAGTGCCTTTCGAATTAAACGTTGTGCTTTTTGAAGCGCCAACCTGGTCTGAGCACTGTAGCCGCAAAATTGACAGGACAACTCAATCACCGTTACGTCATCGGTCATCTTCGAGTTGGGCACAAATTCAGTGCAAACTCTATCGCATGGGACCGTATTTCAATAAAACTCGTCTTGTTACAGCTATGCAACAACCGGATCGTGATATTTTACCTATCTGCCGATACGAACATGTTAATCTCACAAATTCCCTCTGCTGATGACACCTCCTTGCCTCTGACAGATAGCCTAACAGGCGAATTTCTGGACAGTTTGGCTCACCAGACCCTCCCCAAACAATCAAAAGAGCATTTTTATACCAGCCTCGCACACAAGGGAAGAATGAGTAGTATGTCTCGGGCTTTTGAGGACCCATTTGGGGGATCTCATCGGGGGATCTCATCTGACGTCATAGTCACGTGACCTAGTGCTGCCATGTTGTGTTGTCATGGTAACCCGCGTGAGCGGCCATGTTGTGACGTCATCTCCATAGTGATACGTGCTGTTAGTGCGCATGCGCAGCGCGTGTTGTTAGGGTGATACGTGTTTCCGTCGCCCATTTTGTATACTGGAGGCCGCCATCTTGGTTTCTATGGTAGCACGTGGTTGCTACGTGACCCAATTTTTCAGCAATGGGACGGGGTATGTTCGGAGGGTATGTTCGATTGTAGAAGAGTAAATCTAATTACCACAAACAACCCGACAATCCCTCAAAATCACCAAAATCCACCCAACTTTTACTATTTCGAATTCTTTCAGAATTCTCTGCTTCTATCTATATATGCAATAGTTTATGTCTACCTAGGTTTGTTCCTTTGTTCTGGAGTATACTCCAGTAGCGTAGAAGAGCCTATCAATTGGAACAGTTTATCTTATTATTACTATATTTAGCAATTTCTGGTCTATTCTTGTTAGTTCTGACCCTATTCCAAGTACTCTTGTTGTTTCATATATATAACTAACCAATCAGATTGCTTGATTTCCCATAATCTGTATACAGAGTTATCTCCCTTTCTGTATAATAAAAGACTATATCCAATGGCCATATCCCATGGAATCCCATTTTGGGGAAACACCCGTGGCTATAGAATCCCTTTTCTGTCATATGTGCTTATGTGAAAAACACAATGTGACACAATGTGCCCTAGCACAAAGGCACATGCTTTATGTGCCGATATGTGCTTATGTGAAAAGGCACAATGTGACACAATGTGCCCTAGCACATAGGCACATACGGGTATTTGAGGATACCTATGTCCTGGTATTGTTTTATTCGATGATACCTACTGGAGAATCCCTTTTTTGTCATATGTGCTTATGTGAAAAGGCACAATGTGACACAATGTGCCCTAGCACAAAGGCACATGCTTTATGTGCTTATATGTGCTTATGTGAAAAAGCACAATGTGACACAATGTGCCCTAGCACATAGGCACATACGGGTATTTTAGGATACCTGGTATTTTATTATTATTTGAGGATACTAGTTGGACTTTACATCCGGGTACTTCATGCTACACCCGGGTACTTCTGTTGGGAAAGGTATAAAAGGGGTGTTGGTACGCAAATAAATTCATTTGTGTCCTGACCGTCGTCGAGTGAAGTCATGTTACCAGTTCGATGCAGATACTGTTCCAAGTTATTTTCAAGATCGGATAATGCTCGAAGACACGAAAAGGACCATCGTCGGCTCCACTGCAGATATTGTACTAAGTTGTTCGCACAGCCATACAATAGGAAGAGACATGAAGAACATAACTGCCCAAGAAGAAGAGGAGAGGAGAGAGATACTGGACTGACTGACCAGAATAAAGCACTTTTAGAATTTTTACGGGATGCTGACAAGGAGGAAATTGATGCCGTTCTACGCGCTGCTGATGAAGATTTGATTACCTGTTTATATAAATGTGCTACCAACATCCTCGAAGATAAGATACCACTGAATTTAGATGAATTTGATGACCTGCGAAAATACGAACATGTATTGAAGCTGCTAACAGATGATGGAATTTCTCCAGATATCAAGAGATGTATACTACAAAAGAGTTGCTTTCTCTCGGCGCTTATCAACCCAGTCCTAGCTCTGAAAAAAAAGTATAAAAGGAGTGTTGGAGTGAAAATAAATTCATTTGTTCTACGACCACGAAAGAGTAAAGTCATGAAAGTCCATTGCTGCAGATATTGTGATAAAGACTTCTCCAGGAGCTTCACACGTAAGAGACATGAAGATGATTACTGTCCCATGAAGAAATCGGAAACAACGAGCAACACTACAAGATTAGAAAGAAATTTAGATACACTGCGCATCCTATCTGATGCGAATCGATATGAAACCAAGACTATGCTGAGGATGGCCAGTGATGATTTGATAGAATGTATATGTGATTGTGCTTCAAACATCTTGACGGACGCAGTGCCTATAAACAAATCTGAGAGAGCTAAGCTGATTCCACACAAGTACGAAATAAGGAGAATTGCCTCACCAAAGAGAGAACTATCTTATCGGAAAAGAAGACGCATCATACAGAAAGGAGGATTTTTAGGAAAGTTGATCAAACCCGTCATCAATGCTCTGCCCGATATCCTATAAAAGGGTCGTGCTCATAAGAAATTTGTTATTTGTAATCTGACCTTCGAAGAGAGCGGACACAATGCAATCCAGCTGTGCACCAAAAAATTGGTCAAGAGATTCGGACCCTGATGAATCGTCGGAACTATCAGAAGATATGGAATATGAAGAAGAAGAAGACGAAGAAGAAGACTTTTATATGATGGGAGGTATCGTTCAAAGTGCCTTTGACAAATACCAAAATGATTTTGACAACCTCATGAACAAATATATCGAAGATGGAATGGATAGTGAAGATGCAGTTGAAACAGCATATAGAGCACTTCAAAAGAATGTTAGAGAAGCCATTAGTGAGAAATACATTTATACCCTTGAGTACATTCGAAATTTTTGCAACGACTCAATTCACAAGAAAATTCAAGAAACTGCCAAGCGTCTTCGTGAAGAAGAGGATTTTGACTTTGAAGAATCCCAGAAATATGCCTGGAAAAGCAGAAGATTTCTGTTCGACAACCTTATGACAAACTACTCATTCCGAGTAGATGATGATGAAGAAGAAGAAGACGATTAGAAAAAAAGTATAAAAGGAGTGTTGGTATAAAAATAAATTCATTTCCGTTTTGAACGTCGAAGAGTGAAGATGTCTGTGTCAACAACGGTGCTCAGATTCAAAGATGACTTACAAATACAGATCTTCAAGAATGATGCTGGATTAAAGCTAACTTCCCAGGAACTGACCCAAGTGAATCGTGTGGTAAATGCAGCCAAGAGAAAAAATCTGGACATGGATGCTGGTGGAAAGAAACAAAGATGTGTGGATACAGGCCGATCAGTAAACAAAAGAATAAAGATAGAATTGACTCACAATACAAACAAGAATGAAGTTACTACTGCGAACAAAGTTCCTACAGAAACAAAGAAAGATGTTTCCACTAAGAACGAAGGTTTTACTGAAGACAAGAAAAAGACGCCAGCTCCCATAAAGAAAGAAGTTTCCACTAAGAACGAAGTTTGTACTGAAGTCAAGAAAAAGATGCCAGCTCCCATAAAGAAAGAAGTTACCACTACGAATGAAGTTTCTACTGAAGTCAAGAAAAAGATGCCAGCTCCCAAAAAGAATGAAGTTACCACTCAAACCACGAATGAAGTTACTACTGAAGCTAAGAAGGATGTTTCTACTCAAACCACTAATGAAGTCACTACTAAGAAGACTGAAGTTACTACTATGAAACAGCAAGAGAAAGAGGAACCCAAAGATGCCAGACAGAAAATTAAAGCAACCAACAAAGCCAAGTTATCAAAAGAGAGAATGTGTTTTATCAAGAACCTAGCTATGCAATGGGAAGAAGCTCCAACTCACAAGAAGATGAAATGGTTAGCCCATGCAAGAAGAACTACAAAGAGAAATGCCTTGAGACATTGAATTGTATACTTGAATAAAAATGAAATGTTATATATTGTTTTTTTTTATCTACTACCCCAACAGAAGTACCCGGATGTAGCATGAAGTACCCGGATGTAAAGTCCAACTAGTATCCTCAAATAATAATAAAATACCAGGTATCCTAAAATACCCGTATGTGCCTATGTGCTAGGGCACATTGTGTCACATTGTGCTTTTTCACATAAGCACATATACGCACATAAAGCATGTGCCTTTGTGCTAGGGCACATTGTGTCACATTGTGCCTTTTCACATAAGCACATATGACAAAAAAGGGATTCTCCAGTAGGTATCATCGAATAAAACAATACCAGGACATAGGTATCCTCAAATACCCGTATGTGCCTATGTGCTAGGGCACATTGTGTCACATTGTGCCTTTTCACATAAGCACATATCGGCACATAAAGCGTGTGCCTTTGTGCTACGGCACATTGTGTCACATTGTGCTTTTTCACAAAAGCACATATGACAGAAAAGGGATTCTATAGCCACGGGTGTTTCCCCAAAATGGGATTCCATGGGATATGGCCATTGGATATAGTATTTTATTATACAGAAGGGAGATAACTCTGTATATAGGTCTTGGGAAATCAAGCAATCTGATTGGTTAGTTATATATATGAAACAACAAGAGTACTTGGAATAGGGTCAGAACTAACAAGAATAGACCAGAAATTGCTAAATATAGTAATAATAAGATAAACTGTTCCAATTGATAGGCTCTTCTACGCTACTGGAGTATACTCCAGAACAAAGGAACATGCCTAGGTAGACATAAACTATTGCATATATAGATAGAAGCAGAGAATTCTGAAAAAATTCGAAATAGTAAAAGTTGGGTGGATTTTGGTGATTTGGAGGGATTGTCGGGTTGTTTGTGGTAATTAGATTTACTCTTCTACAATCGAACATACCCTCCGAACATACCCAGTCCCATTGCTGAAAAATTGGGTCACATAGCAACCACGTGCTACCATAGAAACCAAGATGGCGGCCTCCAGTATACAAAATGGACGACGGAAACACGTATCACCCTAACAACACGCGCTGCGCATGCGCACTAACAACACGTATCACTATGGAGATGACGTCACAACATGGCCGCTCACGCGGGTTACCATGACAACACAACATGACGGCACTAGGTCACGTGACTATGACGTCAGATGAGATTCCCCGATGAGATCCCCCAAATGGGTCCTCAAAAGCCCGAGACATACTACTAGAATGGAAGTCTCCCTAACCTTCACTCTGCCACGTCGTCCCCGTTTGTCTGTTTCCTAGATACAGAATTGATAGTGTCCGAAAACTAAGATCGTTGTTCCCAGCAGTGGCGGCGCCAGAAATTTTTTTTTTTTGGGGGGGGGGGGGGCAGACTCCCATGAAGGGGGGCAAATACGTAAAGGATCATATCATTACTTTGTTATGAGGTAGTCCAAACTTGGACCCAAAGTCCGTAATATACTTTTTTGGTTTGGTACGTACCAAACCAAAAAATTATATTACGGACTTTGGGTCCAAGTTTCGACTAAATGTAATGGTAATTAGCGGTCATCCTTTCAAAAAATCCTGGATCCGCGTCTGGTGGGTCTGTGCGTGAGAGAGAGAGAGAGAGAGAGAGAGAGAGAGAGAGAGAGAGAGAGACTCATAATGCCCGTCTGTCATAATGCGAAATCCATGAATTTTTTTAGACAAGGGATATGGATAGACATGCCTTTGTTGGCTCATAACTTAATTATCTGCATCCGAGTCTTTAAATCTCTACTGCCTGGATGTGTTCATCAGCTAGCCTGAGGCTTTGGGCTAAGTGTGTATGGGAAATTATTGGGAATAAAAAAGAGAGGGGTGTGTGTGTGTGAGAGAGAGTGACTGAATGTGTTTGTGTGTGAGGGTGGATGGAAATGCATGCGAGATGGTGGGGGGGGGGGGGCAACTGGGGGGGGGGGGGCAAAGCCTTCGTTGGGGGAATGCCCCCCATGCCAACTCCCCCCCCCCCCCCCCTCCCCCGTAGCGGCCGCCACTGGTTCCCAGACTCAGACACAACATCAGTCCTTTCGTCTGAACAAATTTGGGTCGGCAAAACGATTGCAGTTGTAAAATGACTGTACCTCGGCAACACACACATTTTGCTTCGGCAGTTTTGAATCGACATTTTAGATTCGGGTATTCATTTTGTTATTGAGTTGCAGATGCTTCTAACAAAGCATCTGGAACCAATCACAAAAGGAATACCTGGAGATCACCAAATGGGGATGAACCAGGGGTCAGCCCACAGTAGTCAGTCAGTGCTGGTCGGGTGAATTCGACATTTTTTCGTTCCTGATCACTACTTCGGACGACAAATGCTGACCACCATCAATTCTGCCAGTTCCAAATTTAGCATCACAGAGGAGCCCCCCCCCCCCCCGCCCCCCCCCCCCCCTCCCCGGTCTGTTATTGTTCAGCAATCGAAAGAATTATGGGCACGACCCAGACGAAAATAAGACAAGTTTATTAATTCACTAAATACCCTTTTTTCTGATCTGATCAAAACTGAAAAACAGTGAAAAGGAGTGCCAGGTGTGTAATTTGTGCGTGGTGGAGACCATGGAACACTTTCTTCTAGAATGCCCAAAATACCAGTCTAAAAGGACAAAATTCACTGGGAGTATAATGGGGCAGTGGGATGGAAAATGAAGGACATGTGGTTAGGGGGCGACTCAAAGGAGAGGGGTTAATATGCTAATCGGAGAGATTGGGAAGAATGGGGCAAGGGATGTCATCAAGCAGTTCGTCTCCGAGTGTTGGGAGGAGAGAAGAAGCGTGGGAATGGGGAGGCAGTTGGTAGAACAGGGGTAACCAAGGCCTTCTCATACGACAACCGCGACAAATCAGCGACCGGCCAAAGTGCTATTATATTTACCCTTTGCACTGTGTCTGATACCGTAACATCATAACGATACTGAGATTTAGACCGAGGTAAAGGTCTGTTGACACTATCAAAGTTTTCTTTGTTCAAGAAAACTTTGAGAAAGTGTTTGAACAATTTTTGACAGTGTCAACGATCAAAGAAAACTTTGATCAAAAGCGTGACAAAGTTTGATGGAGGAGAACTCAGGTCCTTTCATTCTTCAAACTTTGATGGAAATCGGCCGATCATCGTTCAGTTTAGGATTGATGTTGTTTACAAAACAAAAGCACATGGTATAAAAGGCTGGAAAGCTACACTCTAAAATCAGTTGGGTTAGAAATCAACCCAAATCAACGGGTTTGAGTGAATATGAACCCAATTGGGTTCATATTCACTCAACCCAGTTGATTTGGGTTGATTTCTAACCCAACTGATTTTAGAGTGTATAAAAACAATTAGCAAGATAAACAAGAGAAAATTAGTGTGGACAAATAAAATAATTGGTGAGTTTATTGAATTGGTAGAGAGTAGAGAAAGAATCTCGAAAATCAAAATCAAAGCAATACCATGGTGAAAATCAGGCCAGGGAGAGGAATTTCGAGTCCTAGTGTTAATTATGTGACGGCATTTCGAAGTATCGGAATACTGATGCAAATGTGTCAAGGTGATAGCGTGGATTTGATATTTTGTTATTTAAATGTGTATATATCTTTGATAATTTTTCTCGTTCAGGCCAAGATATAAGAATGTGCGTTTATATAACGGACCCCGAAAACCGATTTGTCACTCTAAACAGACCAGCAATAATTCAAGCGCTGCTAAAATAAGCGTGGAAATTTATGCCCATCAACGCGGGACTGGAGAAACCATTTAGTAGCTATCTGATTAAGATTAAAAGAGAGAGAGAGTGTGTGTGTTCTCCTGCAAGTCATTATCTACGTAATTATGGTCGGTTAATGGATAATTATGGTGAAAACAGTACATCGCGCATGTTCTGTACACACAAACATATTACGCATCTAGCCTGTCACCTTTATGTCAAAATATACCGAAATGCGAATCTTTCAAAGGAACTTTAAAGCAAATATTAAATTAAGATAGATCTGAGTGGCCAAGTTCAAGAGAAGCAAGTAAAATGAGAATTGATGTCCTGGCTATGGAAATAAAAATCGGGGGGGGGGGGGGGGGGGGCTTCGAAAAATTCATTCCAGTCTGAAGGTATGTAAGGCTGTGGGTCGTTGCGAGTAGATGGGAATATCCCATGCTATAGGTGAGAGGAGATGCCGCATCGGTTCGAAAGTATAGGCACGTTGTGATGTAGGTGGACCACAGAGCTCATATTTAGAATAGGAGCAGTCGCGGGCCAAGTCGGTGGCCATATATGAGAATAGGATCAGAAACACGAAGTACGAGCTCAGGGAGCTATTTGCATTTAGGTAAACGGCATTACCTGTTTTAAAAGGCAAGCCATACGCAGGCAGGGTAGGCTTTGCCTGTATGAACATTATTCTGAGATAAAGGTAAGGGAGAGTTTAACATGCACCATTGGTGGCGACTGCTTGAGCGAAAAGCGTCAAGTAAAGCGACAATAAGCTAGCGGTCGTGCGACGACAGTGGTAGAGTGACATTCCGTCACTTGTTGGAGGGAATGCGATATAGTGAAGTGACAATACGTTAGTGGCCGTGCTACCGCAGTGGTAGAATGGTATTCTGTCACTTGTTGGAGCAAAGGCGTCCGGATAAAGTGACAGTACGTTAGTGGCCGTGCGACGGTCCTGAAAGGGTGAAGTGAAGAGGCGACCAGAGAACAAACACCAGCGAGAAGGAGGAAAAACCAGCGACAGCAGAGTATGCGGGTCCGCAAGTGACTCAAAAACTGTGTGGGTAGGGGGTGATTGACGTTTTGTTTTTTCATATTCATTGGATTCCGTTTAAATTACTATATTTATTTATATGTATATGTATTAAAATTATTTTCAGTAAACCCCTGTTGATTCATGCTTTTTGACGAAAAGTCACAGACCCCTTCAGGATAAGAACCACCCCATCAAAATTGAAACGGGTGGGTTCGTCACGGTGAGACATATGTTCACGCGCGGATGACACTCCTTGAGTTTGGGATGAATACGCGGCGTGAATCTATTTCTTCCAGCAGCGACAAAGCCCCGATTTCCGACATCATGCCCAAGTATCTGTCGCGAGTGCGAAAGGCACTCGCGACAGATGCCTTTGGTATCTGGATCAGTATAACTGATTTTGAAATCAGTTATTAAATGGAGACTTCTGGCGGCTTTTGTGATGAAAAATCACGTGATTTTTCGCCCTCAAAATGACGTTCTTTTAGCAGCATGTTTCAAACCTCCTTTCCGTTTTTGTTTCGGTTTCCCAATTGAATAGCTTGGGACAGGAGTCAGAACTTTGGGGTATCAGGCCAAGAATTCTGGAGTCGGGGCCATGCCGGAGCCCCCAAAGTTCCGGGCCCCGGGTTAATACTCCGGGGCCCCACCCTCTCTCCGGCCTTCATAAAGATAAAAGGAGAGATGATGTTAATGGGATTTGTGATTGCTTAAAATCAGTGATTGGTATCAATTTATTTACTTTTTCCCTATTTATATCCATATTTCATAGCTCCGATACACAAATTATAATAATAATAATAATAATAATAATAATAATAATAATAATAATAATAATAATAATAATAATACCGGCAAAACACTGCCCAAAAGCACTCAGATTACATGTAATACTTAACTGTAAATGCGACCTTTCTGCAAAAAAATAACGTGATTTTTTACGTGAAATTTCCGCCAATTTCTTTGACAAACCATTAAAAAACTTTGATATTGTCAATAGACAACTTTGACAAAGTTTTCTTTGTCAAAGTTTTATTTGATAAGGTTTTTTGATGGAAAAATTTGATAGTGTTAACAGGCTTTAATACTTTAATACCCAAGCAAAACCTAAATGTTCACTTAACAGCTATGATGATATTTTTTTAATAATTCTGGGGTCGGCAGTTTTATTTCCGAGGAAGTTTTATTTTTTTCTGGCCTTTGCCTCGGCACTGTCAACAGACGGCGCTAATTGACAGGGTTGCGACAGAGAATAAAGTGCTTGCTTTGAAAACTTGTTTTGACAACACAGCCGTGTAACATTTGAAACGATATTAAATGCAAGTCGTCGACTTCATCTGTCACACAATCTATTCTCAATACAGTTGTCGCATTATCTGTGGACATTATAGCAATAATAATAAATGGGTCGAGATCTGAGTATTCATTGCCATCTCATCGATAAATGTACAGTGGAACCCTATTAATTGAATAGCTACTTCGCGAATGAAAATTATTCAATTAACAGAACCATTCAATTAACAGGGATTGTGCCACTTTCCTGTATTCTAGAGATAAATTTAGCATTTATTCTATTATATCTTGTTTGACAGAGCTCCATGAGCTCTGTCAAACAAGATATAATAGATAAAATGCCTGTATTGGATGTACTGAGGCCAAATACGTCTATAAATAAAGGAAAACTGGGGAGAGTCAGGGTAATTTCTTAACAGGTTACAAGATTTTTTTTATTCAATTAACAGGAGTTTACTCTATAACCTATATTCAATTAACAGGTCAAATTTGTACTGGAGGTATGGTAAATGGTTTTGTGTTGGGAAATTATATTCAATTAACAGGGTTATTCATTTAAGGGATACCCAATTACATGGGCTCCACTGTATTACAAAATAAATTAATATTACACCCGGCATCCCTCATATTTTACTATAGTGAACAAATATTTGTTTATCGGGATATTTTCGTAAACAAAGCATTATCTTCACACTTAAAAATATGCAACGAATGATATAAAGGTAATTTGTTGACACCGAAAGACGATACAAAATACGTCACAAGATTTTCGTCTCTCTAATCACATTTCTGGGCTAAATATCTACGTCACTTTGTTTTATTGTAGTGTATATAACCTGTATTCATATTGAAACAACAGTACAGGCAGTTTGGGATGCCACTCAAAGAGCAAATCGGGGGCAAGTGATACGTCACCTATCTGAAATGAAGATCAGTCGAGTGTTGACGAGTGATAGTAATGGCATGTTTCTTTAAATTTACTTGTGTGCATGATGTTCAGACTTTGACAAAGCTCTTCATTTAACTAGCAAGGAGCTACTTGTGTGAATGATGTACACACAGACTTTGACATAATACCTGAGTATTTAACTAGTAAAGGGCTACTTCATTTTTACCTATGTAACAGGTCTGAGCATCATGAGGCATACTGTTCATGAATATTGAATTGTGTCAGTTTACTTTGCTTTATTTGTGTAGTTTGTAGTGCCATACCACTTCTTATTTTTTTGGTTGTGCAATAAAGTATTATTATTATTATTATTTTTATTAAAACTAAAAATAACACACTTTGAATCAGTTTCGACGTGAAAATCGTGACCATGTCAAATCACATGTAGCAAACTATGGTTGGGTTGCAGCGACCTTTGGCCCATAAATTTAAAATGTTTCTCATAGATTTATTTATTTACTTATTTATTGGTGTTTAAGGTCACATATTTATGAACAATGGCTAATCATGACCTTGACAGTTTTACGGGTGGAGGAAGCCGGAGTACCCGGAGAGAACCACCGAGCAACGGCGAGCAACTGTCAGCTCCCCAACATACTAACTCCACACAAGCAGTGTTAGCATTGCTTGAAGACAAGTGCACCATCGTAGTGCAGTACGCCTTAGTACACAACGCCACCGTGCCCCCACGCGGGCAATGGAGATGAAATGTCTTGCCCAAGGACACAATGCGGCAGCCGCAGGTGGGATTCGAACCGAGGACCTCTCGGCTTGCAGTCTGCACCTCTACCTACTGAGCCACCGCGCTCCCTTTCTCACAGATAACCCCGGATGTGGTTGTGGTTACATATATGAGTCACCGGAACACTTCTTTTTGCAGTGTCCTAACTTCATTAACCATAGAGGTTTATTATTTCAGAATCTCGTCGGCATAAACGTGTCCATCACTGATCTTCTTTTTGGCAATGCAGAAATGATCCGTGAAGAAAATGAAATCATCATGAATAGTGTGCATACCTTTAAGAATTGAAAGCATTTTTTATAATCTTTATTGGAGTATGAATGTGTGGGAATGGGTACAAATTATGTATGAATCCCTTCAGGATTCATACATATTTTGTACCCATTCCCACACGTTCATACTCCAATAAGGATTAGAAAAATTGCATTCAATTCTTATAATTACATTCCGTAACTATTTAAACTACTTTTTACCAAACGACAAAGCAGAAAGACGAAATAAAACATGTACGAACGAACGAGGCGAAAAATCACCCTCACACAAAATACAAAACGCACAACTCTGAGTTGAGCACCGGTTCCGCCTAAATGATATCCCAAAGGCAAATAAGCTTTAATTTTCACAACTTTGGAAATTGAAACGAGTATTTTAGTAACGGGCTTTATGCCACAGTTAGGAAATGTCACCAAAGAAACAGCAGCGGAGTTGATCACTGCTCGAGGCGCTAAAAGTTAAAAACCCGCCCAAACACAGCCCGAATTACATTCTGTCAACTGGGCTCTACAGTAAATGCGGGTCAAAGTTCGACCAAATGTATTCATTGGAAAACATGTGTGTGTGTGTGTGTGTGTGTGTGTGTGTGTGTGTGTGTGTGTGTGTGTGTGTGTGTGTGTGTGTGTGTGTGTGTGTTTGAGGTTAAAAAATCGCACTGGCACAGACATTTCATACTGAAACGTTTTTTTTCTTTTAATATGCCGCCGAAAAATTGTTTTCATTTACTGAACCCTGATTGGTTTCAAACATAACAAAAAAGTACACAAAATTGATTTAAACTAAGTGATGAGCTTAGGAACTGGTTAAACTGACTGGCAGAAATTGGTGTTATTCATTGATGGGCTCTAATTTAGTCCTTACAAGGATGTTACGCAAGCTTTTGTTTTTCTTATAGGCGATGACAGGTCGAAGATTCAAAGGTTCATTTAATTTAGCATTGGTAAAATTGAATTCATCTTTTAACATTTTTGCTATTTCGATATTCATTCTGTTGTACGTTAAAGTGAAAGGAATGATGGACCTCCTTTCGCATTCGCCCTCTGATATGTTCATACCAAATGGCCAGAGAGTTTGAAGCGTATTGATCCAAAAAGCTTCACGTTTTTTTCTAAATTCATCCGTTTCTTCTAATGTGTCTTTAATTGGTGGTTGTTCAATAGGATGGATATCGAAATCGTCCAAAGAATGGCCAGAAAGGTTAAAATGTTGTGCTACTGGGGCATCAGCATTATGTTTTATATCCTGTTTGTGTCTAGTAGCACGTTCTCGAAAAGGATTTTGACTTTGACCAACATACTGTTTCCGACATCGCTTACAAGTGATAAGGTAAATAATGTTTGGTGAATCACAATGGAGGGGGTTACGGATCTGATAATGATTTTTCGTTTGTTCGGAGGAAAATTCCTCTTTCTGATCAGGCATAAAAGTATGCAGTCTACAACGAGGCTTTTTGCAATTAAATACCGCGCCACTACCATTCTGCAACGGTCTGTTGTGTTCAATCTTCAGTGGTTCGAAATTGGTAGTTTCAGCTGGACTTTCGAGCTTTTTCAGGGTTTGGGATTTCAGGCTACGCAAGAGGCGCAGCGAGTACCCTCTCGATCTGAGGGCGCCAAATAGAGTAGAACAAGCCTCATTGAAATTTACCTTATCACTTGAATTGCGGTGGAAACGAATGAGTTGTGATTTGATGATACCTTTAAATGTATGTTGAGGATGAAATGATTTTGTGTGCAACAATTGATGTGAATCAGTTGGTTTAAAATACACTTTATAATCTAAATAACCGGACGCCTGAAATTGCTTGCCTTTATACACGGTCACATCGAGAAAATCAACAGAATTTTCACTGATAGTAGCTTTCAGTTTAATATTTGGATCGTGATTGTTCAAAATTTCTAAACATTCATCAAAATCTTCTTTTGAATGTTCCCAAATAATAAAAATGTCATCTAAATACCTGAGATATACGAGAGGATGCTTTGCACATTTGCTTAAGGCATTTTCCTCCCATTCCGCTACATAAATGCTTGCAAAATTAGGACTGAATCTTTTACCCATAGGACAACCCATTATTTGTAGAAAATATTCTCCATTGAATTGAAAGTCATTACCTTTTAAGCTCAGCTCTAAAAGATCCAAAATTTGTTCATCCGGGCGTTTCGCATCCGGATATTTTTCAAATACATTTTTAACTGATTTAACACCTTTATCAATATCAATGTTCGTATACATACTGTCGATATCTAAAGTAGCCAGAATTGCATTTTTCGATATTTTCAATTTCGAAATTTTTGACAAGAAATCCTGTGTATTTTTTAGATAGCTCGGATGTCTATTTGCTATAGGTTTCAGATGATAATCAATTAATTCCGAGATCGCATAAGATTCCGAATTACAATCTGATACAATTGGCCTCCCGGGTGGAGTTAAGTCATCCGTCCATGAAGAACGGTCCTTGTGGATCTTTGGTAGGATATAAAATTGTCTTGTTTGAGCACTGAGCTTAGCTGTTAAATATTTCATTTGTTTTTTGGTAATGTGACCTTCGTCGAGGAGAAATTTTAAGATCTTATTGAATTTTTCGATATTACTAGGCCAAATAAGTGAATCTATTTTCTTATAATGTTTAGTATTGCTGAGTTGTCTCATGGCTTCCTTTATATAATTATCCCGAGATAGAACAACTACCGACCCACCTTTGTCGGCTGGTTTAATTACTAATTTCTTATTTTTTCGAAGTTTCGTGAGGGCTCTCCGTTCACCAGCTGTTAAATTGTCTTTATCGGAGAGTATGTTCATGCTGAACACCTTTTTGATGATTCGTTTGCTAGCCTCAATAATTTCGGGATCTACTTCACTCTCTGGAGGTGACCAACCAGATGATTCTGTAAAAGGAAGTTTCCGACCGCTGGAGTTTCTAAAGCGGTCGGCTAATTTCATTTGCCTAAGAAAATTACAGTTGTATGATGGTAAATTTGTTTGGTTATCAGTTTTAGGCTTTGGTGCTGGTACAAAAGTTAAACCGCGATCTAAAAGAGATTTCTCTTGGGTTGTTAGGTCATTGGTGCCAGACAGGTTAACCACATTAGTTCCTAATCCCACATCTGTTAGGCGGCTGTTACCTTTGCCTTTACTTAGTTTAAATTTAGGTGGTTCAACCAGTGATCGTACATAATATTGGCGGTTCTCGTGGTCCAATGGATTAAATCCTGAGCAACATCAAACTTCGCGTCATCAATTTTAGGTATCACGTTACCGTCCTTCACTTTCCGAATGGTTTCGTTGATGATGCTCAGGGTTCTCCTCTCAGCCTGAGGGAGTTTTTGCGAAAAGTTTAGTTCAGCGAAATAAATTTTTGCTGATCTAAACTTGACCCTGATATCGCTAAGCATATTCCGCAACTGCTTAACTACGAGATCAGAATTATCGTTTCGAGAATTCACGCCAATATTTAATAATATTTTTTGGGGACTGGACTGGCCCCTGTGCCCTTTAAACATAGAGCGCAGATGATTGAATTTGGCGCCGGGGTAACACTCCACCTGGATGTCCGGATGGGGATTTCGATCAATGCGTCCTAAATTTGAACTTCCAATCATAAGGATGTTTTTACAAACATCGGGGAGGCGCCAATTCCTTTTGTCAAAATTAACTCCGCTTTTATGCCGAAACTGGGAGAATTTAGAATCAAATGAGCGGCCCGAGTTGCGGCTCGGTGATTTGACTTTCTCTGAGTACGATATACCTGGATGAACCACACTAGAGACAGGAGAAGGGGGAGAAGAAACAGAAGCAGGAGAGGAAACAGAAGCAGGAGAAGAAACAGAAGGAGGAGGAGGAGTTCTAGTGAGAGCACTAGGAGAACCATAGAAGAAAGGCTGAGGAGGAGTTGGAGGTAGAGGAGCAAGACGAGGTGAGACAGCGTTACTCAATTTGCGAGCATCTTCAGTCACAATATGGACCGGAGATGTTTGCAAATTGAGGCGCTTACTCTGAGAGAAAGAAGAAGTAGAAGGAAAAGAAGAGGGAGAAGTGCTTTGCCTTGATCTTTTCTTATTTTGCTTTTCGCGTTGGGGTAGAGGGACAACACGGGCCGGAGTTTGCTTGCTCCCTCCCGTATTGTTCCTTACTCCAGACGCTGGGCGAAGTTCCGAAATGTAAGACTCATAGGCCGAAATAGTCTTATCTGTCAACTTATTTTTAAAGTTCTTTTTAGTCCAGATCAAGGCACGCGCCGAAGCGCTGTTGAAGTCTATTTTTTCGAGTCCAGGAGGTGGTCGCATAGCCAAAGTTATCTTAGACTTCAACTGGTTTAAATTTACCTTGTAATGCTCAACTAAAGCATTTAACGTTTGATTGGTCCATCACACACTAATCTGTCGAAAAACAGAAAAAATGTGTGGGGTGGGAAGAGCTGGCTTTAGAAAGCCACCTAACTCATCTACTTTCTTCTCCAGCTGTTTCGGGAAATCCCGATTTGCCAAATGGTGCTCTAATAGCCCAATGTGGTGCAAACATTGAAGCACCTGAAACAAGGCCTTGACCAGCCTAGAATAAGCCTGGAACGATAGTTCCTGGCCAATTCCGGACTGGGCAACTCTCTGCCTCTGCTGCCTCTGCCCTTTTCTTGCCATTGTTAAAGAAAGTAGCTGAATTAAGTATAAATAAAATATAAAAGTGATGAAATAAATAAAAATGGAAAATTAGATATTACCTATTAAAGAAGATACCTGGATTGGTTGCAGTCTTCAGCAAAGGTAGAAAATAATCCGTCTGTCTCGACGCGTTTCGCTTGTTTTTGCTTCTTCAAGGAGACTTTGAGGAAAATGATTCCAACTTGGGGAGGACATGCCTGGTATATATCCATATGTGGGCTGGGGTGTTTTTCACAGCTCAGTACATAATTAAACTCGGTGGCAAGCTGACAAATGTCACTCATCAAGATAATTCTTTTCAACCTGAGTGTCCAAAGTTTGTTTTCACAACTCAGTTTGTGTCGTCCAAACAAATTAGATGAAGCCCTATTGACTGGCTTTCACTGATTTTTAATCAGTCAGTGAGTGGTTTGCTTTACTGACCCCACGAAGCCCTATTGGTTGGCTTTGATTTAAGTATAACCAATCGGAGCGGTTTGCTTTACTGGCTTCAGAAGTGTGTGAAAATGAATGAATGAAAGGTTTTAGCGCGCCGAAGGCGCGCAGGGACGATGTGGGATTTACAAATCCCTTGCGACCCGGTTAGCCTTATTTTATTTCACATGGATCTTGGATCACACAGGCCTAGCTTTCCTATTGCCTCAAATGGGGTCTGAAGGGGTATGCACGCGGTTAGAATTCCTGGCAGTTTGCATTGGAGTGATAGATTGTCAAAGACCAAACCCTCAAAGCCATTAAGACTATTGGAGAGTGGGCTCTATTCGGTTCAAGCTTGGCGATGGTAGAGGTTTGAGTCCCACCATGGTGGCGAGCCAGAATATAATGTTGTGCGATGGCAATTTTAAGGGAAAAGGAAAAAAGAAAACCAAACAGCAACGCCGGTTTGGTAGCGGCCCCGGTATATGACCATAGCGGTTACAAAAAAGGAATGGAGAAAGCTCCAACAGTTTAGTTTGAAAAAAAACCGGGAGTCATCCATCAAGCCTTCTGGGAGATAGGATGCCGTATGTGATTTTGAGGTATCTGGTTATCCTTCGGGAATTCCAAATGACCTCCACCCCCTCCCCCCCCCCAAAAAAAAGAAAAAAAAAAAAAAAAAAAAGAAAAAAAAGCCCTTAAAAGGGCTGTTTGCTGGCAAGATTGTTTCAATCCTTGCCTTGGTCTTGTTAGGTTTTCTGCACATCTTTGCTTGAGGATTGTTTCAATCCCTCATAGTATGTCATTTAGTTTGGTCGTGTGTCTGATGAGATAGAGGAGGGAGAAAAGATAGAGAGCTGGAAATTAGAGCAATTCGGTTTTTAATTTACACCTTTTCCGTCCTTTTGGATGGGGAAGCCAGCATTTTTTCCCCGAGATTTATATCTCAAGGAGGGGAGACCCGGCAGCAGGTGGAGATTTTCCTCGCTGTTTGCAACTCCCACTGGTAACAGAGGCAAGCTTTCGTGCGTATCGTGTCACCCGCAGCCAGTTCTAAATTTAGGTCACAGAATAACTGGCTCACCCCATCACAATGATGTAATCTTTAACCCTTTCGATAGACATGCCCCAGATTATTTAGTTTTCCTATTGAGGACGCGATGCGCATTGAGTTCTATTATTAATTCGCTGTCTTGAAGTCTATTTAGAGTTTTGCTTTGAAGATCTTTTAAGCGCATTGCTATAGTGTCTATTTTTGCTATCTCGTGAAGTTGTTTTATCGATGTCCACGTGGGCTTGCGCCGAGCCACGCGCAAGGCATGATTTTGGACCCGTTGTAGTTTTTCAATGTTGGTTTTATTCAGGTCACTTGTTATTATGGCCCCATACTCTAGTACTGGGCGTATATATGATTTGTAAAGATTGAGGAGAATTTCTTTATTGGCTCCCCAATTTTTACCTCTGATCATTTTCAGGAAATTGATGCGTTTAGTGGCTTTGACGGTGACTGAGTTTATGTGATTGTTTAGATTGAGACTGCTATCCAGGTTGAATCCCAGAAACTTTGCCTCATTACTAGCTTCAAGTTTATGATCGTAAAGCTTAAGCTCAATATTAGGGGCAGGCTTTTTCCTTTGTTTTTTATAGAATGTGATTCTTTGTGTTTTCGTGGCATTTAGCTTGATGCGCCACAGAGCGCACCAGTCTTGCAGGTCGCGGATGGTATCCTGCATTTAATTTAAGTATAACCAATCGGAGCGGTTTGCTTTACTGGCTTCAGAAGTGTGTGAAAATAATATGAAAAATGGTTTTATAAAATATATTGAGACTGGAGAAATAAATAAAAAATAACGCCAAAGATTATGATGCCTCACGAATGTTACCAGTTGGAATGAATATCCCCCGACGGAGGTTTATGGCGGAAAATATTTTACATAACGTAGAAATTGTGTGTTTTAGCTTCTGAACCTCTACATTGTGTGAAAGGTATGAAAAATTAAATATAAAATACAGTGAAAATAAATAAATAATGAGTATTTGGACCCAAAACGTATAACTACATTAACAATGTAATTATTCGTTAATGCCACCAAGCGTTTCAACCACCAATAATAATATGTGTGTGTGTGTGTGTGTGTGTGTGTGTGTGTGTGTGTGTGTGTGTGTGTGTGTGTGTGTGTGTGTGTGTGTGTGTGTGTGTGTGTGTGTGTGTGTTGTGTATGGTAATGAAAATGCTGTCATTCCACGTGTTCTTATGTTGCAGCTATGTGCTTAATGTCCACTTCAGTTCTTGAGGTTTTGTATCAATATGCATACTGATTTTTTTGTTAGTGGTATACCAGCTATCTCCTTTTGCACCTGCACCATTAAAACAATGAATTGTTTATTGGAGTAGGGTGAGGCTACTTATAGGCATAACGTGTTTGCCAAACCCTTTTCTGTTTATAGAAATAAAATATTTATTAAAAAACAACCCTGACCATTGAAAATCGTTATATGGTATAAAAGCCGCCACAACTGAAATTCAAAAGAACTGGGTTACTAATTAATCATAACATCAGTAGCATAGCATGTGTCAGATTAACCCTGGCTCTAATTACTCGGAGCTTTGGGGAATAGCTAGTGTTAAATTCCAATACAAACCGGAGTTTTCAGGTGCGGGGGGAGGGGGGTTAACTTTTACCTGATCAAAAACCATCCAGCTAGATCCGGCAAGTGGTGTTCGTACTGCATATATAGTATGCCATGGTGATTTATCATATGATTCGTCCGTTTTGTTCACTTTAAAACACTTGATGTTTTGTTTTCATATTAATCAGTGATAAATATAGCCTTCCGTCAATTTCATTGGTCAATTTCAAAACTAGACAATTTGATTGGCTGAACAAAATACAACTGGGCCACATTTTCATAATTTGCATAATTAGAGTAGGGAGCTTTCATTGGTCAATTTCAAAAACTGGACATTTTGATTGGCTAAACAAAATACAACTTGGTCAAATTTGCATAATTTCAGTAGGGAGAATTTACGTTATCTGTCCTATTTAGGGTGTTTTTTTGTATTAATCTTTTACCTACAAGAAAAACGCCTTTCATTTTTTTTTTTATATTTTCACTTTTTGCTTCCAAAACAGGTTATGATGAGCTCGTTCCAATGAGGGGTCATAACCTATGTTTTGGAAGCAGAAAATGAAAAATTTTGTTATACGAAGATGTTTTTTCCAAGTGCTGTCTTCAACTCAAGTTAGGTGATGGGTTAAAAGTCATACTAAGTGGCTAATTTGTGCGCGTGCGTGTCATATGATAAATAGAATATGAAATGAGTGTTTTTCTCATATAATATTTATGAAACTCGTCCGAATTTTCCGTTTGGGCTCGCCAGAGGTTCGCCAAAACGGAAAATTCTTAGACTCGTTTCATAAATATTATATGAGAAAAACACTCATTCCTCTATATATGCATGGGTATGGTTTGAGGTGTCTAGTATGAATATGTGATGGAAAATTGATGGGAATAGTGAGATTTTTCTTGAAGGTTTTGTAATACTAAGGGATAACAGTAGATCATCAGGGGTAAATATCAAACACTAAATAATGTACGACCGCCGTGGACTGGTCACTTCCCACTGGTTTGCAATATTTCCACGCAAGCAATAATATTAGATTTCAAACACTAATTATAGGAATAATCATTAAAAAATTTAATTAATGAAGCACCTGGTACAAACCGGTGCTTCATCAATTAAAATTTTGCTGATGATGATGTTTTATTACCTGGTAAACGCATGCATGAATACCAATGCCCACGCGTGGATTACGACCAGTCCACAGCGACTGTACTGCCACACTGGACAACAAAGCACATCCCCAAATAATGTTTGCAGTCGGGACATTTTCATTTGGATTGGGGTCTAAGATGTTGCTCTTGCTGGTAATTATGTACTTTCTCACCATAACAGATTTGATACTTCCACTAATGGTTGCAATACACTAAATGATTTGCATTGGCGACAGTGTTAACATTTTCCTCTCTCCTGAGCTCATCAAGCTCATTTGGAGAAAAACAGTCCTGAATCCACTTAGAATATCATCTCATTCGAAAAATGAACAGGAAAAAAATATGTGTTGTCGTGTGTTTTTTTGTGTTCAAATTTGACGATTCCCCAACTACCGTCCAGTTTCACGCTCAATTGAAAAGGCATATTTTACTTGCCCCTCACCTTATTTTTCAACTCTCACAATTTTTTTCTAAAATAGATACAGTGACATTTTTATTGAGGGTTTCAAAATCAATAAATATTGCACCAATTAGCTAATCTCCTTCATTTTATGCTGTGTTAAATGTTGAGGTAAAATCTGTTAATGGGAGTTTTTGCCTCTATTTGGTGTATTGTAACCAAAAGTCACACACACAGTCATCCAAATCGCAGATCGACAGTACCTATCTCCAGCTGTTGAAGGCCCGGAATTATCAGTTTGGAGTACGATACGTGTTAATAAAATAAGGTGTTGCTTCGCGGCAAACTCATCATGTATATTTTATTTATCCACACACTTCATCAAATATTTTATATAACTTCGTCAAATTGCCGTCATGCTCTGAAGTTGATATGCTAATCGGTGAGATTTGAAGAATGGGGCAAGGGATGTCATCAAGCAGTTCGTCTCCGAGTGTTGGAAGGAGAGGAGAAGCGTGGGAATAGGGAGGCAGTTGGGAGTTCAGGGGTAACCATGGCCTTCTCGTCCGAGAACCGCGACAAAACAGCGGCTGGCCAAAGTGTTATTATTATATTACTTCCTTCTAAGCGGCTTTCATTTTTGACTAATTCTTATTCCGTTACGTTAAGTGCCGTACCAATGTGTATCGCGTCATGGGAACGTAAAATTTATTTATCCACACATAAAGAGTTTTGACCTATTATCTCGACTGGCTAATATTCCACATCCCTGACTTATCCTGTCATAAAAATCAACTTTCAATAAAGTTATCTCCCCTGAAAGTATTAGATGGGCGAGGAAGGTCCAATTTATTTATATATTTTTTATTTACCGGGGTTTAACGACACTTTCGACAACCAGGGTCACCTCGTGCCGGACAGTTTTACAGGTGGAGGAAGCCGGAGAACCCGGAGAGAACCACCGAGCAACGTAACGGCCAAAACCGGACAGCCCTATTCTCAAAAATCGCCAATTAATTTTCATTATTTTTTCATGTTTTGTCTCAAAAACATAGGTTATGGCCCTCATTGGAACGAGCTCGTTGAGCTCGTTCCAATGAGGGTCAAAACCTATGTTTTTGAGACAAAAAATGAAAAAAAATAGTTATTCAAGAATTTGTTTTGCAAGTGTCGTCTGCTTTTCGTGATAGATAAAGGGTTAATCCCCTCCATTTTTATGAAGTAACAACTTATTCGCAACATATGTGATCACACATTTGTACAATACAGAGCGGACATGACAATCGTTACTTATTCTCAGTTCCTTATTCGGTATTCGTTATCAACCAATAAACTATGTTGATGACAATGTCGAATAAGGAACTGAGAATAAGTAACGATTGTCACGTCCGTCAATACAGATCACACTCTGGTCATGTATATCTTCATTGGCATGCTGTCATAATTCATATTATTAATCCATCTTGCCCGGGGGGTAATAAACTAACACCTCCCCTTTATGGCGAAAAACTCTTCTTTTACATTTAACATTACTTGTTAATCTGCTGAGCCAACAAAACAATTTGGTTTGGATAATTTTATTATCGGTTTATCATATACCATATGTGGTAACTTATTGTTGGTCCTTTCCCCACCTTGGGCAAATCCCCGTGAACAACCATATGTCATTACGTGGAAACTGCGATTGTGTTCAACATTTTTCTGTTGACGATCAATAGAAATTCCAGCTCTCTGTGTTGAATCGGGAAAGATCGAAGGAAAGTCATTCAATTATTTTTTTTTTTAAAATATGGAAATTGCTGGGAATGATTAACAAAGAATCTTCAACAGCACATGGTATATTGAAAGTAAATCGACTGCTGTTTGCCCCTATATCACGAAAGCCCCGTACGCCCATGGCTGCAACAGTCTCTATAGAAAGCAAGGAGTAGATTTTCCAGTAAAACAGCCGAAAGCTGGAGTTTCCACTCGAAAGAGAAAAAAACATACCCAATTTCAACCAATGAATTATATATGTCAGATATCAAAAGATCTGGAATTACTGACATATCTTGAGACCCGGGAAGAAGTGTGGACAGTGGTGTGGACGGGGTGGGGAGGTGGACTCATCCTTCCCTTTTCACAAAAAAAAATCCAATGCCATAAAACGTTTACTATTGTATTTTTTAAAATTGTATTTTCTACCTATTAATACAACTGACTACAATTAATCATCAGCATTTTAAAAGATGTGGTAATTTGCCAAATGGCAAATTACCAGCTCTTTGAAAATGCCAATGGTTAATTTTAATCCATTTAAATTCATAACTAGAAAATACAATTCTAAAAAAATACAATTGTAAAAGTTTTATAGTATCGGCCTTTGTATACCAGAAATATTGCCTGAACTCCCCAAACTTGGTTCATGTGGTCTCACATTGATAATTCTTCGGTCATTTTTGCTCAAATCATCCTTTCACTTCCTGGATACTGAAACTTTCAAAACAAGACTCAGGGTACTCGCCTTGGCACAACAGAGAAATACCTTGTCCCCCACCCCCACCCCAATCATCACCACTTCGTTTAGTCTAGCAATGCTCTTTGTCGTGAAGACAAAAGAGAAGTATTTTCATTCAAGCAAGGATTTTCGTTTGGCCTTTAAATGATTTCCTTCTTCAGCCAAGCTCTCCATTTCAATTTACAACGCCCATGGAGTACCAGACTGATTTCGGCGCTCGTTATTTGGTGTTCGCACATTTATTTATTTATTTATTTATTTATTTATTTATTTATTTATTTATTTATTTATTTGTGTTTAGTTTATACCTACGCTGCCACACTTCAGTAGACTTCTACCCCATGCAGGGACCTATTTTATCAATAAAGCAGAACTCGTGTACTGCTTTAAACAAGCACTGCCTCCTTTCCGGAGGTTCTCATCCGGGGGCGGGGCAACTAAATGTGTTTATATTTGTACATAAAATATAAATTGCATGGGCACCTGTATATTGACCCATTTGCATGCTTTTAAAATCTTTGTGTAAACATGTATATGTGGAAAACAATGTGGGCGTGGTGGCACGTGCATCCTGTACCCCCTCTCCATGTTCCATTGCCTCTGCTTTAGGCACATTCCAATACATAGTAGCAAACTACATTCTTACAAGGTCATCGGATTAAGTACATTGTCACTGAGCTTACAGAGCCAGTTAGGAATGGGTTGATGTCGGATAAGCGATTTGTTCCTCTGTGAAAACCGAGAAAGGGTTTTTAAAATAGTCCCTTCTGGTGTGACTATTATCAGGGCCGGGGAGAGGGTGTGGGCCCGGAATAGTAATGCTGGGGCCCGGAACTTTGAGAGACCCACACCTCCGATCCCCGAGCTAGAACTAACAAGATAAGTTGCTCGTCGAATTGGAATAAAATAGAATAAATTGGAATAGAACTAAATGTTGTATCGTGAATGGAGCTCTGCACTTCGTCTCTTGAGTTCCAATGTGTTCTATGTGCCAACTGGCACATAGAACACATTGGAACTCAGCGGACGACTTGACCAAAGGTTGTAATTTTGGACTGCATGACTCTTGAAGTGATAACTTTATTCAATCAACTTGGCGTAATAAAGTTATCACTTCAAGAATTGTGCAGTCAAAAGAACTGTTAGTGGAAGAATGAATGCACCACGTTGACCGGCCCTAACCCCGTGTTACACTAACAGTATATATATTTATACTGTAAGTGTAACACAGGGTAAGGTTCTGACGTGCATTTCATTGATATCGATGAATAACGTCCAGAAACTGCGGTCAGAATCTGTAACTCCAGGTCACTGGTTACTCATTGGTGAACTTACAAATTTGAAACATGCTGCTAAAAACGTCATTTTGATGGCCAAAATACAGCGTGATTTTTCATCCCATAAGCCGCCCGAAGTGTCCGTTGAATAACCGATTTCAAAATTTTCTTGGGGGAACCCCCCCCCCCCCCCCCCCAATCCACCTGTCAGGGCTCGTGTCTTCGGCACTCGCGGCAGCTGCATTCGGCATCTGCATCAGTAACCCGACATTTCCAAAAGGGGCCCCGTCAGGGAATTAATCCTTAAGCCCGAATTTCCTCTTCCCGCCCCAGACTATTATCAATCCTGGCTTTTAATATTTTACCCCACGATATCAAAATTTGTCATTTTATTTTCTTTTCAAATTTTATAAAAATATCAACAAAACCATAAGTTGTGATCCCACATTGATTTGAGCTCAACGAGTTTGTTCCAATGAGGGGGTCACATGATATGGTTTAGTTGATTTTTTCACATCTCAATTTGTAGATTAACCCTTTACCTAACATGAAAAAGCAAACGCAACTTGCAGAAAGTTTTTTGAATAACTAATTATTTTCATTTTTGGTTAAAACAAACATAGGGGTCATAACCTATGTTCTTGAGACAAAAATGAAAAAATAATGGAAATTAATTGTCGATTTTTGAGAATAGCGTTGACCGGTTTTGGCCTTTACGTTGGGTGAAGGGTTAAGGAGGCAGGTGCGGCCGATTCATTACGTTTTGGAGTAAAATGAATGGACTTCATTTGTAACCATCTCAAGACAATGTATTCAACAAAATGGAAAGATCCCCACCCCCACGCCCTGGTATTTGCTCAAAGAAACCATTTTATTTTCTACGTGAATATAATTCATGAACCCTTTTTGGCACGTTTTCGCCGCGTGGATCTTTCCTGAAAGGGGACATCAAGCGTGTCTGTAAAATGCAATTTATCGAGGATCCTTCCCGAAAGGGGACATTAGGCTTGGCTGTAAAGTAAGGGTTTATTTATGTCCTTGAATGAATACTGGGACTCTTTTAAGAAGTCGGCTACTGTTGAAACTAAAAGTCCTGTCACAATTAGCGACGAAAATGCTCGTCAGTTAATGCACTATTTACTGCAGAAGAATGAAATCTGAAATACACAAGAAGGTTAGCGCTGTGCACAACAAAATGCAATGCTCTATTAGCGAGGTCGGAAGTGAAATCGCGAACTGAACCGATCACAAATAAATTTATTTATTTATTTATTTATTTATTTATTGGTGTTTAAGGTCACATACTTATGCACAATGGCTAATCGTGACCGTGACAGTTTTACGGGTGAAGGAAGACGGAGTACCCAGAGAGAATCACCGAGCAACGACGAGCAACAGTCAGCTCCTCAACATTCTAACTCTGTTCAAGTTCCGCTCAAGCAGGGTTACAGCGGTTTGAAGACATGTGCACCATCGACGTGCAGTACGCCTTAGTACACGGCGTCACCGTGCCCCCATGTTGGCAACCGGGATAAAGTGCCTTGTCCAAGGACACAACGTGGGTCGTCCTGGACGGGGATCGAACTCGGGACCTCTAGCATAGTCCAACAGTCTACCACTGAGCCACCACGCTCCCTCACAAATGAAGAAAATATTGAGACTACAGTATGTGAAGGGTTGATAACAACTAAATCGATGTGGGGTAGATTTTTCGCTTACTTATTATTTACAATTTCTGAGGACAAAACATAAGAAGCACTTGCAAACTTCCATCACATGGACCACCGGGTTGCACCCGGCGGTCCATGTGATGAACGTCTGCAAGACTTTCTTGTGCAGTTATGAACAATTATAAATACCTTTCGAGTGGAGAAGAAATGGCTCTGCGATTCAGTAGTAATCCACCCTTTCCATACTGTATAATCCAGTCGAATTTTAATATCTTTTTACATCATTATACATGTATATGTATCCCAGTAGAGGTTAGGAATGATGATCTCTATTTACTAGTGTAGAATTGTACAGAGTGGGGCACAATGTTTTTCTACAGGAATTGAGTAATGCTACTGGTGCAGTTTGACAGGGACAAAAGTGCACTTACTTGGCGCGCTATTATTTCAAAATAGTGCACAATACAGTCACAGTACTTCTACTTTCAACTGTATATCTACCGTACGAGTAGAATGATTTGTTATAAAAACACCCGTGGGGAGAGGTTTCATTCCCGGCGGTGACTCTATGAAATCGTTTTGAAACTCACAAGCTGAGTTTCCGCTGATGGACCTACGGGTACAAACCGTATAGGCCCATTTCCTGAATTTTATCCCGTCGTTTGAAATGTGTGTGTGTGGGGGGGGGGGGGGGGGGGGGGGGGATTTGATCTATCTGGCTGAAACTCCACTGCTTGGGCGTTTTCTCTGCAAATTACTCCGCCTGTACTGAATGTGAAACTTATGCTGTTTACCTCAGACGTCACCCATCGGGGTACCAGGTGTAACAAATCAATGACACAACAAAAATATCAAGAATTTTAGTCCTGCCGGATATCTTCCGATGCCCTTTCCGTGAAAAAAATTCTTCTTTCCCCCAAATTATAATAATGCACTATGAAAAAATGAAATCACTCCTGCTTCTCCGTGTTTTATGTGGAGCCCGAAATATGACTTACAGCAGTGACTCTAAATTTCCTGCTCCCCCCCCCCCCCCCCCCCCGCCCAAGCAGCGGCATTTACAATGTTCCATTCCACACGCAAAATGGAACAGGTCTAATAATAAAATAAATTAAAAACAACATTTTGTGAAGAGTGAGAATGATTATCCCCTCCAGATCACTTTACTTCCACTCAGTCGAGCGCCTTTGTTGCGCCACTGGATCATAGTCACCGGGATTGAGGGGGGAAATCGGGAAGGGTAAGGAAAGAGGGTGCCAGATGCGCAGCTTATGCCTAACGCTGACCCTGGAGCATTTCATTTCATAGCAGGCCCCAAATATTTGCCCAGTAAAATAAATTGAGAAACTAATGAAAGAATGGGGTGAAAACATGAGAGATAAGAGGAAGAGGGGTGACACGAGGGAAAAGGGTAATATTATAGTTTAGGAGATTGAGAAAGTACAATGGAGGAAATTATAAAAGGGTTTGTGTCAGAACGCTGGAGGATTAGGAAGGTTAATGTAGAAGGAACTACCTGAGGGAGGACGGTTTAGAGGGGGTGGCAAATCTGCAGAAGACCCAATTAAATTATGATTATTACGGTGTATGTGTGTGGTGTGCGTGTTTGTATCATTATTGAGAGGTACGGTCGTCGCGGACTGGTCGCTATCCACGCGTGGGCAGTGATGTCCACGCATGCGTTTAACATGTAATAAAAATCATTATCAGCCAAAATTTAATTAATGAAGCAAGGAGTTATACCCGGTGCTTCGTTAATTAAAATTTTGATGATTATTCGTACAATTAGTGTTTGGAATTTAATTTCATTGCGTCCGTGGAAATAATGCCCACCCGTGGAAAGTGACCAGTTCGCGGCGGCTGAACTGTAGGGGGTCATTGAGTGGTTTGGTGCTACAGCCGTTTCGAGAAAGATACAGGATGAATATATCATTTGCGAATTCCTGCGAAATTTGGTTATGTAACTCTCTGTTGGAAAGGGCTACAAGCCCTTTCCAACAGGGTGTTATATAACATCAGATCTTGTTGTGAAATAAATTGCGGGGTTCGGAGTTACCTTCAGTGCGTTTAAATCAGCCCTGGTTGAAAGATGGTCAATAACAAATACAACTGTTGCCTTTCAATTTCGTTGAGTCCCACAACATGTTGCTACAAGAAACAAAAAAATTATCGTTCCAAGGTGAAACTTCTGTTTGATAATTTATTCGGCGTCTGTGATAAGGCCTCAGATAAAACACTGATTCAGGTTCATGCAAGCTGCCGTGCATGTTCAAACATTTACATAATATATGTTGATGTCGTGTTACAAAAAGAAGCACTTTGAACTGCCATAACAATCACCACAGGCTGATTGAGTTACTCAACTGTTCTGCTGTTTTGGTGAAAGAAAGGATGCCAATTACGTCTAATTAGTCAAATTAATTGTTATTTTATAGTACCCGATAATCCCACTGAAACACTCGGATATTCTACAAGCACAGAATTCCTATAAAATGTAACACGTGAATGTGGCCAGCCAATCAAACTACATTAATCTGTCGAGGCGGATGATATAGGCAGGGAACAGCTGTATTCAAGATAGAAATCCGATTTTCTTCAATACGATATAATTCTATTTTTTCTGGCGGATTTATAGCTAATTCTGAAAACAAAAAGTGAGTAATTATTTTATTTTATATATTTAGTTCACAAAACCACAATTCAATGTCAGAAATAGAGAAAAGAAAATGTTTAACCAGCGAAGTGAAATTAAGAATATTTTTTACTATCCAATATTCGATGTGAAAACATTTACAATATATTCGTCGCATATTTCTTTTTCATAATTAAAAATTATATTTTAACCGTATTTAAGTACTTTTAACTAAAAATTGTGGTTTTACTTTTTGCATACGTGGCATTATTGCAAAAGTCAGGGCACCTTCGCTGGTTGAAAATGCGGGCGTGGCATAAACTCGCTTTCTCCGACCCTTTTTAATTCATTTCAGCCCCATTTTCAACCCTGTTGCACATTTAAGTTAGAACTAATAGTCATAAAAAGCGTTTAGGTAAAAAATATTCACATTTTATTTTCTTCTAACATGATTTCGTGTAATTTTTAATGTTTACCAACAAGTGGCGCAATAATGGCGGACCTTGAAATCTTTCAAGGAGAAAGAATTTTCTAGTGTTTGAAAACCTACATGGGAATGTGTTGTTAATGACACACTGGATGTTTTGTTTGTACCTAACTTCTTAAAAAAATGATAAGACATGTACTTTCCATGATAAGGAATTCAATTTTACAGAAATTTGGAAATAAACAAATATTCGTGTACCGTTTTGAGCAGAAATATTCCATGATATTTTGTGAGATGGAATGTATTAATTTTTCTTACATTTTCATCATCAAAATAAATTATTATTTTTTACCAGTATTCGGTCACTTTTAACTTCAATATCATCATCACGACCAGGGGTTGCTTTTAATCAAGTAAAATCAACAAACAATACTTTCCGCACTTTATCCCTTGATATACCGCGATAGTTCGTTTTTCGACTGTACAATTATTTATTCATAGTTTGTGTTATGGCGACGCATAAATAAATTAACGGCTGTCGCAAAACAGCAGAGTAAATGTATTTTCTAAATGTTTCACGACAAAGGCTAATTAATTGAGTAGCGAAAAAAAATGTTACAAGGAAATGCAGGGTATCATTTCTACAGCTTATTAACTAAAACGCACAAGTCTTCAACCAGACGGGGAAGTCTGACTGACATTGGCAAATTAATCGACGAGATCTGTTCCGACATGAAAATTAACCGGTATGAGCGCGTGCCGACTTTCTGAGATGTTTAGATTGGAGGAGCAAGAAAATTTATCGAAATTAATATCTTAATCAACATGCCAAGATTACAACTAATAAAAATGGAAATTATGTTTTAATTTTTCATAAACGGGTTTTCTTCGGCATCTAATCGCATTTTCTCCCTCTCGGCTATAATGAGCTGAAATCAATCTTGGATCAAATTCACATGATCGAGTTTTCTTATGCATACCATAACAATTATTAATTGAGAAAAAATCCTATCGCACTTCGGGCAAAGCATTTAATTTAGACATCCCATGATTTAATTTTAACCCTTGACTTAAGCTACACGAACCACTGATTTTATTCAATTTTGAAAATTAAATGAAAGTTGGCGCCAAGAAATATATAGCACTGCCAGGTCTGTTACCACATTCAGATATCGGTGCCTATGGGGAGGTGAGGGAGGGGGCGTTTTCTTGACCATGATATGAATTTTCACGACGGTTCTTCAGATAAGATAAGTTTTATTGCACTACCACACAAGGACATGGCACATCAAATACAGTACGGCCACCGTGTACAGGTCACTTTCCACGAATGGACGCAATAATATTAGATTCCAAACACTAATTACAGGAATAATCATCAAAAATTTAATTAATGAAGCACCGGGTAGAACCCGGTGCTTCATTAATTAAAATTTTGCTGATGATGATCTTTCACTACCTGGCAAACGCATGCGTGTACATCATTGCTCACGTGTGGATTATGACCAGTCCACAGCGGCTGTACTGTACACGTGTGTACAAGAGACAACTGAAGTATACAAAAGTCTTCAGAACACGGAGTAAAGAACAGTTCGAACATTTTGTACATGCTTAAACCCCTAAAACGTATATGCGCCACTGTACACCCTAAATTTGTTACATGTGTGTCAACCGGTGTTTACAGTAACAACCCCCCTAGAGTAATCACGAGAATCTCACCTGAAAGCTAGATTCCAAGCATCGTTTTTGACGATGTGCAATGGTCTAGCGAGTTGTTGAACTCCTGGTTAACAGGCGGAGATGCCGAGAGTTCGACTCCCGGCATGGGATCAGAACTAACATTTTAAATCCCTATAAAACATGATTGTGTCCTTCGAAAACACACACACACACACCCTCACACACACACCCTGTCTTGTCTACCCTACAATCCGAGGTACCCCATTGTTTGTCCTTTGTGTGGACAAACGGTTTCTACCTCGTTTTGCCGGTACAGTTCTGGGAAAACAACCGAGGTAAAGGGTTTCTTTTGTCTTTTGTACCTCGGTAAGGCGAAACACGCAAACTCTTTTGTCTAGTTACCTCGTCAAGTTGGTAAGACAACCCCCCCCCCCCCCCCCCCCCCCACACACACACACACACACACGTTGGAACGAGGGGTCACATGATATGGTTTTGTTGAATTGTTTTTTTAAATTTGAAAAAAATGATATTTAAAATAATAAATTTTGATATCGTCTACGTTGGGTAAAGGGTTAACATCATTCCTAACCTATACTGGGATACATGTACATGTACACGTAATGGCGTAGATTTATTTATTTATTTATTGGTGTTTAAGGTCACATATTTCAGCACAATGGCTAACCATGATCGTGACAGTTTTACGGGTGAAGGAAGCCGGAGTACCCGGAGAGAACCACCGAGCAACGGCGAGCAACTGCTCCCCAACATACCAACTCCACACAAGCAGGGTTAGCAATGGTTGAAGACAGGTGCACAATCGACGTGCAGTACGCCTTAGTACACAACGTCACCGTGCCCCCACGTGGGCAATGAGGGTGAAGCGTCTTGCCCAAGGACACAACGCGGTTGCCGCAGGTGGGATTCGAACCGAGGATCACTCGGCTTGCAGCCTGCACCTCTACCAACTGGGCCACCGCGCCCCCTAATGGCGTAGATATATATTAAAATTCGACTGCATGTACAGAATGAAGAGGGTGGACTACTACTGAATCGCAGAGACAGTTCTTATATAAAGTATTTATAATTGTTCTAAGTGCACAAAACACACTTGCAGCCTTTCATCACATGGACCATATAAAAACCCCTACATGTGATGGAAGTCTGCAAGTGTTTTTTTTTGTGTTTTGTCCTCAGGAATTGTAAATACAGTGGAGCCCACTTAATTGGATATCTCTTAACTGAATAACCCTGTTAATTGAATATAACTTCCCAACATAAAAATATTTATCATACCTCCTGTACAAATTTGTCCTGTTAACTGAATATGGGTTATAGAGTAAACTCTTGTTAATTGAATAAAGAATCTTATAACCTGTCGAGTAATTACCCTGACTCTCCCCAATTTTCCTTTGTTTATAGACCAATTTGGCTTCAGTACATCCAATACAGGCATTTAATCTATTATATCTTGTTTGACAGAGCTCAATCAGCTCTATCAAACAAGATATAATAGAATAAATGCCAAATTTATCTCTACAATACAGGAAAGTGACACAATCCCTGTTAATTGAATATTCCGGTTAATTGAATAATTTTCATTGGCAAGGTGGCTATTCAATTAACATGGTTACACTGTAATAGTAAGTGAAAAATCTACCCCACGGCGATTTAGTAGTAATCCACCCTCCACATACTGCAGTCTCAATATTTTCTTACTGTTTGATCGGTTCAGTTCGTGATTTCACTACCGACCTCGCTAATAGCGCATTACATTTTGCAGTACACAGCGTAAACGTTCGTGTGTTTTTCAGACTTCATTCTTCTGCAGTTAATAGCGCATTAACTAACGAGCATTTTCTGTGCTAATTGTCGTTAGTAGTGGATGTGGTAACCGTGCCTCATTGGCCGGATGAAGAGACGGAGTGGGAAGTGACGTCATAGTCGCGTGATTCAGGGACGTCATGTTTGGTCATCGCAGTAGCCCGTGTGAGCGGCCATCTTGTGACGTAATCCTCATAATGATTCGTGGTCCTAGTGCGCATGCACAGCGCGTGTTGTTGGGGTGATACGTGTTCCCATCGTCCATTTTGTATACTGGAGACAGCATCTTGCTTTCTACAGTAGCACGTGGTTGCTATGTTACCCAAAGGCTTGCAACAAGACAGGGGTATGTTCGGAAGGTTTGTTCCTTTGTACAAGAATAATTTCCGTATTCGTAGAGAGCTTAGTGTTCATTGACGGTGGTTCGCGTAAAGTACTTAAATGGTAGGGGAGCGGCGTGGCTCAGTGTTTAGAGCATTGAACCTCAAACACAAAGATCGTCAGGTCTCCTCTGACCAGCGTTGTGTCCTTGGGTAATACACTTTATCCTGACTGCCCATGTGAAGACGCCGTGGCGTTGTGTTTTAACCCTTTACCTAACATGAAAAGCAGACGACACTTGCAAAAAAAATTCTTGAATAACTTATTTTTTTCATTTTTTGTCTCAAAAACATAGGTTATGACCCCTCGTTGGAACGAGCTCGACGAGCTCGTTCCAACGAGGGGTCATAACCTATGTCTTTTGAGACAAGAAATGAAAAATAATTAAAATTAATTGGCGATTTTTGAGAATAGCGCTGGCCGGTTTTGGCCGTTACGTTGGGTGAAGGGTTAAGGCGTCCTGCACATCAATGGTGCGCCTTTATTTAACCATTATTTCCTCTTCTCGTGCAGAGTTATTACGGTAGGGAGTCTGGCTGTTACTCGTCCCTGCTCGGTGGTTCTCTTTGGGTACTTCGGCTACTACCATCCGATGTGACCCTGGGCACTGAACGTGTCGTTCAACACCAATAAAAACAAATAAACACAACTTGACTGGTAGGTCGATGGATGTCCATATTTGAATTTTATTCCAAAGTAAAGATTACACAACTTACAGGCATCACACACCGTGGATGTGTTTCGTAGTATCTCTGAAGCGGAACTATTTAGTCCGTAAGAATTTGCTTCGTTACAATTTTTGGAAGGCTGCCCGTTGTGAACAAATTTTGATGACAAAATATAATTTAGTCCTCAATCATCGAAACTTTTTTACCACGGAAAATGTAACACGACAATTTGTTGAAAGCAACTAAAACGCAAAACCCAACCACAAACAACAGCAAGTGTCAAATATCGTCGTTGTATTTTGCTGATAATATTGCATTTTGCAACAAATTATCAACCTTTGTTTATCACATTTATTTATTTATTTATTTATTGGTGTTTAAGGTCACATACTTATGCACAATGGCTAATCATGACCGTGACAGTTTTACGGGTGGAGGAAGCCGGAGTACCCGGAGAGAACCACCGAGCAACGACGAGCAGCTGTCAGCTCTCCAACATCGTAACTCTGAACTCTGCACCGCAGCACAGGCAGGGTTAGATTGGTTGAAGACATGCGCACCATCGACGTGCAGTACGCCTCAGTACACAGCGTCACCGTGCCCCCATGTAGGCAATCGAGGTGAAGTGTCTTGCCCAAGGACACAACGCGGTTGCCGCAGGTGGGATTCGAACCGAGGACCTCTCGGCTTGCAGCCTGCACCTCTACCAACTGAGCCACTTGTTTATCACATAGTAACTCTTTCAATCTAGTGTTCTTTAATGGCATCGTCATATACAATACTACAGTAATTGTAGAGAGGATTGCCACTAAAAAGCACACCGAGTTTCTTCGCCCGAACCATCTCCGGGGGTTCTTTGACTGAGACTTGTGTGTGTGTGTGTTATGCTTTTCCATAGAAAATTGAGATAGTTTGGGCGTGAATACTCCACACGGTGGTTTCCTTTCTGATCACTATCCCCTCCAGCTCAATATCCACTGAAGGGATATCTTCAAGAAGTTCTTCAGCTCATATGTCCGGGTAATTAACAATCTCAATTACTCGTAAGTATAAGCTGAAGAGCTTGCTGAGGGGAGGGGGGGGGGGGGGAGTAACGACCGGAGGGTTCCAGTTAGGACTAGGGGAGGCCCCCGAAACCCCACACAATGGCCTTTCAAATATCAGTTTGCCCCCCCCCCCCCCCCCCTAAAGAAAGAAAAAAACGATTGGTGGCTAGGGAACTATTATCGGCCCTGGCAACGCATCAGGCTGGAAGATTATGGAGGTAAAAGAAATAGACGAATCATTTGAAGGTGGGATTCATTGTCACATGCAAAAAAAATGTATTTATCTATTTTTTTTATTGGGGTTCAACGACACCTTCGACAGCCAGGGATGAATTTGTTTACATTTGCAGAAAATATTGCAGAAAAGTACATATACAGTACGTGGAGAGTGGATTGTTACTAAATCACCCACGGAGTGGAGTTATCACCCAAACTATAACTTTCACATTTTGTATATATCGACTAAAAACACAAGCGATGTTTCAGTCAATGGACCTCCGGGTTTAACCCGGAGGTCCATTGGCTGAAACTTTGCTTGTGCTTGATACGGTTTGCAACAAATTTTCATTTATTGCTTGGGTGGAATCTCCACTCCGCGGGTGATTTAGTGATAATACACTCTCCACGTACTGTACGTGTACTGAAACAATAACATGCTTGCAACTTTTAAAACTCATTGTGCAGTCATAAGGCGCGTCTGTTTAAAACAGTGTGGCCGGGGGGCGCAAGGGACACAAGGGGGGAAACACTACCGCCCTCGCTATCTGAAATAAATTTAGAAGAACGTTATTTGATATCTCTAATAAGAGGTTTATAATTTACTTTAGACTGCAAACGCCAGTACTGAGTATCTTCTCGAATAATATTTTTAACCTCATTTTCATAAAATTTAGCTTATGACCCTTTACTGGAACGAATTCGTGACTGTGAATTGCTTATTCTGAATAAGAGATATCGTAAAACCTTAAAGTGTTTACCTAACACAAATGAGTTGTGAACGAAAACGTTTCTGAATAATTTTTTCACTGACCTTTTCTCCACAACGAACGTTTGACCCTTCATTTATTTATTTATTTATTGGTGTTTAAGGTCACATATTTCTGCACAATGGCTAATCATGACCATGACAGTTTTACGGGTGGAGGAAGCCGGGGTACCCGGAGAGAACCACCGAGCAACGGCGAGCAACTGTCAGCTCCCCAACATTCCAACTCCACACAAGCAGGGCTAGCATTGGTTGAAGGCAAGTGCACCATTGACGTGCAGTACGCCTTAGTACACAGCGTCACCGTGCCCCCACGTGGGCAATGGGGGTGAAGTGTCTTGTCCGTGTACACAACGCGGTTGCCGCAGGTGGGATTCGAACTGAGGGCCTCTCGGCTTGCAGCCTGCACCTATACCTACTGAGCCACCGCGCCCCATTTGACCTTTCATTTAAACGAGCTTTGAGAGATTGTTTCAAAAGGTGAGTGAAGGTCTTGTTTCGAAAAAAAATTGAAAAGAGTAAAATATAAAGATAGTTGTCCATATTTAGCCAGTTTACATGGACGGGTTTTCCAGATAAGTGGTTAACCCTTCAACTACCGCAAAACTTATTCTTTTCATTATTGTATTTTTTCAATTTTTCAAAAAAATGTCATAACCGTATCATGTGACCCCTCATTGGAACGAGCTCGACGAGCTCGTTCCAATGTGGGGTCACATGATATTATTTTGTTGAAGTATTTTGATTTTTTTTTTTCAACTGCTTAATTTGTAAGTTTGCGACCGTTTCGGTGGGTGAAGGGTTAATATGGAGTCGTGTGAATATTGAAATATTACCTTCCCATTCCTATCAACAAATTACCACATAAATAGTTAATTGTTTATACAATGAATTGTACCCAAAGGGCAAAGTTAAACTAAATGCGCGAATAATTTATACAAATCTGTCGTGGCTGGTACATTAGTCCTGGTTGGATTGATAAGGCGCAGGATTTAACACACACCATTGATTTACAATGAAGACCGTTTACCTTATGGTGGCAATCGTCATATTTTCCCATTAACGGAATGACTGGGCAATCTGATAACGGTACACAGATCAGCCTCCTGTTTTCTTCTGTTAACCAGATGATCCTATTTAATTTTTTTAACAATTTGTACCTTCGTTTGTGTTAATAGTTTATGAATGATAATAAATGTATAAATTTTAACAGTCATGGCTAAAATCGCATTGACTGTACGCGCTGGTCGTGACAGAGTCACCTCCTCAATCTTTTGACAAACAATGCTCAAAATATTTGACAATAGTAATAAACCAAACGAGCTTATTTGCGTGCTTCGAATCCTTAATATCAAAGAACGCGGGTACGGTAGCTCAGTGGTTACGGCATTGGACTTCAAACGGGTTCGATCCCGCCAGGGGTAAATGCGTTGTGCCTTTGGGCAAGCCACTTAATCCTGATTGCCAACGAGGGGTCACGGTGGCGCTGTGTACAAGGGCCTACTGTTCGTCGATGGTGCGTTTGTCTTCATCCAATGCTATTCCTGCTTGTACAGAGTTAGTACGTTGGGACGTCTGACAGTTGCTCGCCGATGCCCGGTGGTTCTCTCTGGGCATTCCGGCTTCCTCCACCCGTAAAACTATCCAACACGGATATATTTATTGGTCATTAAAACCCAATAAATATCAAAGAACATACTTTTGAGTCGGCGATTATCCGATTTGAAGTTGGCGGCGGGGAAGTTACTATACCAATCGCGTATCATGGTACACAACGCCTATGGCGCGATCCGGGTGATTTTAGGAATTTATTGGACTACGGGTACCGGATAGGGGCCGGTAGTCCTTTTATGTCCTAAAGTCGCACAGATTGCTTCTTACATCACTTTTATTTGATTTTATAAGAGAATGTCACACAATCCCACTTACCCCCATCCCCACCCCTACATACACACACTTTCAAAGTCGCCCCGCAGCCTCTGATATTTAACCCTTAACGTAACGGCCAAAACCGGCCAGCGCTATTCTCAAAAATCGTCAACTAATTTTCATTATTTTTTTCATTTTTCTGTCTCAAAAACATAGGCTATGACCCCTCGTTGGAACGAGCTCGTCAAGCTCGTTCCAATGAAGGGTCATAACCTATTTTTTTTTTTGTAGACAAAAAATGAAAAAAATAGTTATTCAAGATCTTTTTTTTTTGCAAGTGTCGTCTGCTCTTCATGTTAGGTAAAGGGTTAAATGAAATCAGATCCTGAGGGACATTTGTTCAGTCCCTACACATGAAGTTTGGTGGAGTGTTAGTGATGGTGACGACCTGTCCCGAAGCACGACGTCATGAGATGGGGTGGTGATGGGAAGGACTCATTTTCCATTATTGGAAAGGAGGGTGCCGGTGACGAGGGATATCCGCCGAGAAAGTGTTTAAATTCGGTATAAAATGGGGGCATTATGGTTGTCATTCTTGTGTTATTTAGTTATAATCAAATTTCTACGCCTTTTATTTTCTTTGTACAAAAGTGATGACAAATACCTTGAAGTAATTGGAATGTTAGAACTGGGCGATCATTTCACCTTACCTTTCATAGGCTGATAGTGACTTAGATTGTCCCCGATTTTTTTGGAGGAAGAACAGATATCCTTCCTACTGTTGAAAGGGAACGATAGTTTCCACGTAAAAAACCCAAACTTGGGTACAAAATGGAGGACAGGCATATCTTTTTCGTCTTTTATTCACTGTTACTTTTTCCCAAGGGCACTTTGTTGAAATGAGATGTTCATTGAAATGGACGAACCCTCCTGCTTGCGGGCTTGGTTGGGTTCGACTCTCAAACAGTTATACGCAGGGACGCCGGAAGCCCTTCAGGGCAAGGGGTCAGACCCCGGGAAAAGGGCCTTTACTCGAACTAGCTGCCCTGCCATGATATGCCGAAGCATGCATGTTTCGAAGGCGAAAGGCCCGAGATGGGAGAGTTCGAGTGGAGGAGCACCCCTCCCATCGGGAGGAGCACCTCCTCCCAAACTCGCCCAACCCCACCCCTTTAAAAACTTCCAGAATGGATTTGGAGTGTATTTTAGCTTTTTTCGAAAGAAAATCATTGAAAAAATTGAGTGACGAATCTGGGAAGGGCATTTTCTGCCCCCTCTCGGCCCCGTGGTCCGAAGACAGGGAGGACAGCTACCCTATCTGCCTCTGTGCTTCCGGCGTCCCAGGTTATACAGCGATAACCTCTATCCACGTAATGTGAACTGTGCCAGGAAAAATTATGCGCAAATGTCATTAAAAACCCCAAAAGCAAAGAGAAAATATTGCTTTTATTAAATTAATGCATTTTATTCTGCGATGAGAAAATCCTCAACTCTATGGAGGCTTTTTTCAAAATCAAAAACGGAAATTTTCTTGACACTGACTTCCGTTTATAGAAAATAAATCTGGCTTTGTAAGATTTGATGAAGATATTGCCTGAGGAGAATATAAGTCACGGCGAACAGAAAAGATGAATCATGATATAAAATGTATTATGATGTATAATTATAAAAGCCACGACTTGATCACTTAATAGAAAAGTTACCACACACTTGACAGCAATTAAGTAATACTTAACTCTATCACGGATCGAGTGTAACCATTTAACTAAACGCGTCTGTATTTCATCACTCGTCTCCAACTTCCATCTAGATTTACATATAGACCAGGTTATCAATGCAATAAATACAGTCTTGTATGTTGACTAAATATACTGTCCAAAAAAAGTTAAGACCCCCTCCCCCCTCCCTCCCCTCCACCCTATAATACCAGTGGGTATACAGTATATGGGTAAATTCTCCTGAGAAAACCTGCTATTTGCAGTGCGGGGAATATGCCTTATTAGTGAAGCAAGGGTTTCTTGAGATTTCTTTTTTATTGAATGAATATTAGGCACCGCGGACGTCATCACAACGTTAAAAAACGTCACGTTGTTCAGTACCTGATGGAACAGCCTCGAGAATATCTAACACATCTTAACCCTTTACATAACATGAAAAGCAGACGACACTTGCAAACAAAATTCTTGAATAGCTATTTTTTTTTGTCTCAAAAACATAGGTTATGACCCTTTTTTTGTCTCAAAAACATAGATTATAACCTCTCGTTGGAACGAGCTCGTTGAGCTCGTTCCAACGAGAGGTTATAATCTATGTTTTTGAGACCAAAAAAAAAAAAAAAATAACGAAAATTAATTAGCGATTTTTGAGAATAGCGCTGGTCGGTTTTGCCGTTACGTTGGGTAAAGGGTTAATCGGTGTGGCATGCTGTCCATTACTATCCTAATTTCTCTCACTGTGATGTTGTCTCATTTCTCTATAAGCACACGGAAGTGAAGTGGTCAATAGCCAGCAAATATTCACCAGTTTTAAGTATGTATGCCCGATCCGATAGAGGAATGCAGAACGTCACAATATGAGCTATTCGTATACCCACCCACAGGTATTATAGGGGAGAGGGTGCTTAACTTGTTTCGGGCAGTATATTTTCGCACAGGCTTTAGTTCTGGGCGGTTTTTTTTTTTGTAAAAAAAAGGTAAATATTTAACCAGGGAGGGGAGTGGGGTGCACCAACACTTTGCGAGACGTTATGTTTGGGGTGGGTGGGTCTCATGGGTGGGCTAAAAAACGTGCGTTTTCAAATTAGGCAATTTTTCATAATTTTCTGCAATGTATCTTTATTTATGTTCCAAACCGCTGAAATATTGCTGTAAACCAACCCTAATAGCCTATAGGTTAACGACAACACAAGGAGCCTTTATAAGTGTTAATATGAGGTGAAATCTGTGCAAATGTCACAAATAATATATGAGGGGTGGGTGTCTGGTTCTCACTGTAGAAAATATGCCGGACAATTTTTTGGGAAAAATGCTTTAAAATGCACCAGATACAACATGAATTAATGTAAAAATGTGCAAGTATCAACTAATATTCTATTCACTTCAAGGGCTTCACTTATTTACTCAAATGTTAAAAGGATATTTGAAAATATTTTCTGTTGTTTACTCGTTGTCATTTTTTTAGTATTATGACGGAGAAGGAGTGCTAGTGAATTGATTGTGACAACTGCCCTGTTTCAGCTTTGTTAACAGTTCCTACACGCTTTCAAATTTCAAATGTTGTTGCATGACCTAGTCACAATATAATATTCAGTATAGCTGAACTTTCTATTACTGTGTATTAAGACTTAACCGCATGTTTCATTGGTAACTTGAGATTTTGGAAAATTGACGTATCGTCCCCTGAGTTCCAAAGTGTTCTGTGTGCCAGTGGGCACATAGAACACATTGGAACTCTGTGGACGATATATCATTTTCAACTGATTTTTACTTGAGAATTAGGCAAAAATAAAAAAAATAAAATAAATCATACTAACAAGGTTAGTACCTGGAGTGGGGGAGCGGTGGCTCAGTAGGTAGAGGTGCAGACTGCAAGCCGAGAGGTCCTCGGTTCGAATCCCACCTACGACAACCGCCTTGTGTCCTTGGACAAGACACTTCACCCCCATTGCCCATGTGGGGGCACGGTGACGCTGAGTACTAAAGCGTACTGCACGTCGATGGTGCACCTGTCTTCAACCAATGCTAACCCTGCTTGTGTGGAGTTAGTATGTTGGGGAGCTGACAGTTGCTCGCCGTTGCTCGGTGGTTCTCTCCGGGTACTCCGGCTTCCTCCATCCGTAAAACTGTCATGGTCATGATTAGCCATTGTGCAGAAATATGTGACCTTAAACACCGATATACTTGGAGTCACTTATGGGATCAATCATGCAGACTAAAAATAAATGGATCTGAATAGACTGATTTTTTGTCATTTTTAGCTAGCTTCTATGGTACAAATCAGGGGAATAATTTAAATATATTTTATTTACGTCAAATCAGGGAAATGGAGTTGGGCATATCTTAGGCCATCATTCATACTTTCATGGACATTGAGCTGTTCTGGATGAGTTTCTTAACATTTTTGAAGCCTCATTTTACAAACAAGAAATGAAACTAACCTTTCTGGGTAATAAAACGTTGTAACATGTACCTGGAATCACTAGTGGAATCAAACCAATCAGCAAACTATACTTCTTTCCATACCTATTATGATGTTTGTCAAAGCAATTCGTAATTTCAGTGGGAAAGTGGGGGTGGGTGTCTGAAAATGGCAGTAGAAAAACTGCATTGTATTTTTTGCCTTTTGCTTTATATTTTGGCAATAGTTTTTTTCATTTCAGATTGGATACCACATCCGTTTAGTCAGAACTTGGCTTACGACATGTTTCTATCTCTACATTTCATTTCTTTTGTCGTTCTCGTGTGTATTTTGTTGTTGTTGTTGTTGTTGTTGTTGTTGTGTCTGTTCCCTTGTACCCTGGGGGTCTTCATCAGACCGAAATCTAGGTCAAAATTCCTTTTTCCTGTGTTGTTTGAGTTTAATATAGACGAATTTCTTTGGCATTGGGTCCTTGCATCTCTTAGCTCCAGGGCACTTGAAACCGGGACGACATTTCCATGTTCTTCTCATAAGGCGACAGGGGGTGAATCGTCCTGATTATCTGGCTATCAGAGTAATGGATTGACTATGAAAAATCAACGAGAATGCGATTCTTCAGTAATAATTTTCAAAATATTCCCGGGAAGATCCCTGGCAAATCGTCAATGGTTGCTGAAATGATGCCCCCGTTCCCCTACTTCTTAATTCTGAAAAGCATCGCTGTGAGAGTCTAGTTTCTGGCTTGTGTAAATATAGGTTGGAGTACAAAAGCTATGAGATGGAAATGATATTAACCCTTTACCCAACGTAACGGCCAAAACCGGCCAGCGCTATTCTCAAAAATCGCCAATTAATTTTCATTATTTTTTTCATTTTTTGTCTCAAAAACATAGGTTATGACCCCTCATTGGAACGAGCTCGTTGAGCTCGTTCCAATGAGGGGTCATAACCTATGTTTTTGAGACAAAAAATGAAAAAATTTAGTTAATCAAGAATTTTTTTTGGCAAGTGTCGTCTGCTTTTCATGCTAGGTAAAGGGTTAATGGAGGTGTATACTCGGTTTGGAAGGGGTGTGTTTGCTCGGTTTGGAAGGGGTGTGTTTGCTCGGTTTGGAAGGGGTGTGTTTGCTCGGTTTGGAAGGGGTGTGTATACTCGGTTTAGAAGGGGTTTGTATACCCGGTTTGGAAGGGGTGTGTTTTTTCGTATTTTATTCAGTTGTTCAGTAAATTGAACGTCGTTGTTGTTGCATATCGAGTTATGATACCGTTGTACCGACTTTCAATAAAACGATTTTAATCCAACAAACGGACATTTTCACAAGAATATCATATCGTTTATATCACAAAAGGTTATCGACATAGAACACCAATATAACATATAGCTGAGCCGTATCCCGGAAAACCATAAAAAAATCTGCCAAAGAAACTAATTAATTTTTCATCACATGAACCTGTACAATTCCATTACTTTTGCACAAGGACGGAGAACAATATTTCTCTCCTCTGTCTGTGCTCATTAATATTTCAGTGGTAACATATGGTAGACTCGTGCAGTGAGAACTTGCCCGGCATTCCGGTGAAAGGCAACAGCTGTGCTCTTTCAGAGATGTTGATAATGGCCCTGTAATTGGCACGTGCATCCACGCGACGCGTGCTTCAGACCCGATCGATTACATCTGATTAAGAGAGTTTCATGACGTTAAAAAGCTGGATTTAATAAGCAGAAAAATATCTCGCTGACAAACAAGTTCGTTTTATATGCCATTCAATATTCATTTCCTTTTCAAAAGGCAGCGGTTATGCAGATAAATGTTGGGCACGCGGTGTTTGAAGAAGTATCAATGCAAATAAGATGGAGGATAACGGGAGTAAACAATAATCTCTAAAACTCCCCTAAATGGCAAGTTTGTCAATTAAAGCGAAGGATTATTGTTCAAATATCAGGAATAACCATAAATATTTTATTTTAAAACCAGTGCGTATCCTGTTTTGCAACCATACGATTTATATAATCAGAGGCGGCGGTTACTGCGGTTGAAGACATGTGCATTATCGACGTGCAGTGCGCCTTAGTACACGGCGTCATCGTGCCCCCATGTAGGCAACCGGGATAAAGTGCATTGCCCAAGGACACAACGCGGGTCGTCTCAGACGGGGATCGAACTCGGGACCTCTAGCCTAGAAGTCCAACAGTCTACCACTGAGCCACCGCGATCCCAGGAAACTCGATAAAAGTGGGTGAGCTGGGGGCACTAATTTCCATCGCTACAATTGTTCGGCCCAGTGGGACGAAAGTTATAATCCTATATCGATAAATACACCATGATACACAATAGTCGTCTCTCGTTCAGATGAGCAGGCTGCGGTATGGTCATTCCAAAAAAAAATGGTCACTGCCCTGTCCATTTCTTCTATTTCAACCATCTTCCATCCCGAAGGCACGCCTTCGGGATGGAAGATGGTTGAAGTAGAAGAAACGGATCGAAGCAACGGAAATTGTGATTCTTTGGCCAAATGTTATTTGCAAATATTATATTACAGGAATGCCTTATATTGACACGTTTGCACGCGCCCGTTTTGACTCATTGAGTAACCACGCAACGAGTCACGTGGAGGTCACGTTTTTACTGTGTCACCCTGGTTCCGACACCTATGTGTATGATCCGTCCTGCCATAAAATATTCTAAAGTGCTCTCTCATATTATAAATTCTGAATTTCGTTAATCACTTGCGTTCTAATGATAAAATTGAAATTTGATCCATTATAGTCTATTAAACTGAAATTTGATTCATTATAGTCTATTTCACAAAAGTCTCCTTTTTTCCAGTTTGGTAAACGGATGTTCTGTTGCAGATGTCCACCAGGATTGACATAATCGTTTTAATTTTAAAATGTCTTTCCTTCATTTTTTTCTTCGTTTTTCTACCTTCTGTATTTTCTTCTTCGTGGTTGCTAGGCTAAATGGTTGTACAACCGTGACGTCGTTTGTTAATACCTTTCCCATACTGCAACTAGGAATTTAAGCAATCCAAATCTAACCTGATTGAGCTCTGTTGAACAGGAATGGATTCATTATGTTCCAAGTTGCATGATGGGAAATGATTTGCAGGTTGATTTATACATCAGCCGGTGGATGATTATAGTAACCAGGGGTTTACATCTCCAAAGATGGAGCCAATAGTATTTCTACAACATCTAGAGAACGTTTGATTGGCATCCGCAATCTCTCTCCCTGCACGCGTGTCTATCTGTCTGCCTCCTTCTCTCTATCTCTCCCTCTCCCCTCCCTCCCTCTGTCTGTCTGTCTGTCTGTCTGTCTGTCTGTCTGTCTGTCTGTCTGTCTGTCTGTCTGTCTGTCTGTCTGTCTGTCTTCTGTGTGTCTGTCTGTCTGTCTGTCTGTCTGTCTGTCTGTCTGTCTGTCTCTCTCTCTCTCTCTCTCTCTCTCTCTCTCTCTCTCTCTCTCTCTTTCTCTCTCTCATTCTTGGAATGCACACTACTGCCATTGGAATTTGTTAAGCTATCAACCAGCAACTGGCATCCCAACAATCTCTTGTTTAGGGGATTTGTGGAAACTCAAATGCAAAAGCCCTTCATCTTACTTGAAATTCAACTTCCTACAGCTTGTATGATCACTTGCGGAAATAAATATTGTTTAAATTAGGATATAATGAATCAGGACGCGACTATTTATCAATTTACGGAAACACCATCCAATTGTTTTATCATTTGAAATACCTTTCGAGAAAGTTACCTCCCATTTTCCCCACAACACAATAATGGTAGAATTGACAATATGACAATCTGAATACAAACTTTCATTTAAAGGATTTGAAGTTGTGTACACGGCATCAGTTTTTAGAATTTTGATTTTTTTTTCCCGAGTTTATTGAAGACTATTGTCTTAATAAAACGCTGATAAGATTATCGCATGCAGCAATTATACAAAAGAAAACACCGAGGCGCAGACTGCATATGGCCCGTGGAACGTGTTTTTGCAGAAATTAGACTGTTTTCAACTTTCATTGGAAAACATGTGAAAAGAGTCTTCTACCCATTTTACATCGCTTTAAAGAACAATGTGTAGATTTTCAGTTGTCGAATGGTTCGTACACTGTTGACATCAAGAAAAGAAAAGAAACGAAAACATCAAGTTGAACAGTTCATTTCTTTTCAAATGAGTCTGTAAATCATTGGGGAAAAGTGTTCAGATAAGCAATTGCAGAGAAGCATTGTTGATCTCACTTAGTGGACGATATTCTCCATTCTGACGAGATGGTAATTCCTGGCCGAAATTCTGTAGTTATGAAATGATGCGCTATGGTTATTCAATTTCTGAAACATTTCGAATTTTTAGGTTGTCTTCAAAAGTCTCACACCCTTAACCCTTTGGCCCCGGATGGTATATTCCACGCCTGTTCAGAGCCATCAAATGGTGGAGTCTATTTTCATTACTTGAAGGTAGACCAATTAATGTTTTCAACGTGCAGCCTCTGGGCTGCACGTTGAAAATCTTGATTGGTCTACCATACAAATTCATCGGACAACAGTCTACTTTGCGAATTCAAGTGGTATCACAATCCTAGAAGAAAGGCGATCTTTCGGGTCTAAAGAGTTAATGGTAGATTCTTTTTGTTGCACAAACTTAGAGGATTAAAGGGGAGATAACTTTCTCTGAAACATGTTTTCAAAGAGTTCATGGTAAATCCTTTTTTGTTGCACATACTCGGCGGTTTGAGGGGGGATTTATTTATTTATTTATTTATTTATTTATTTATTTATTTATTTATTTATTTATAGCCTTTGTCTCCTCGTGTCGGAAAGGGAGGTGGATAACTCTCTCTGAAGTCATTCTGAATTAGGAAAAACGTTCAATATGACAGCAATGTGGAAGCATTGAGCAAATTAATACTTTCTCTTATTTTTTTCATATATGTGACAAAAAATCTCAACATCACTCTCTTATGGATGAATTAGGACACAAATTAATTACAGGAGGAGTTTTAGTTTATTATCTCCCGTCAAGTCACAATTTTGAGTGTGGCCGCTACACGAAACGTCCTTTAAAAACCCTTCATTGAAGGGGACATGGTTTTTTTTGCAATGTTGCACACAAAAACCCGTATAACTGAAGCACAGTTTGTGTTCGATTGTATATCGTTCCATCATGCATTGTCAGCAAAGAATGAGCCAGAGGCAAAAAATCTGTACAATACCCACACTAATTTCATTATCATAATTATAGATTTCTGCTGCTGTTGAAATGAAAAACATGAGAATACAAGAAAATCGAATCTGTTAATTGAAGGTTTCCTATCCGTTTTATGTAAACAATTCTAACGTCTCTAATGCATTGAATGGAGAGGTTTTTCTGAAATGTTCTTAACACTTCTATTGTCAAGTAAATCTGTTCAGAAGTCTGGACCATGCCTGGCGATTTTCGTCATTGGAAGAGCTTTACTGGAAAGTAAGTTCCCCTTAATTTTCTAAAGTTGTCAGTAAATTTAATACAAAAGGTTTAGGAATTTCACGCAAAAAAATTTAAAATTTCGAAATGTATCATCGATGCATTAGACAAACTTCAGACATTTTCCTGCGGTATAGTATATAGGGCTGCACGATATTCAAAACTGAATACCGGTATCGGTATTCAAAAACATACCGCGGTTTTCCGGTATATCGCAAACTGTTCAAATTTTTTAACACAAGTACCACAATCGAGACTCGAGGCATCACAGTCGGAACGAATTAGCATGCCTTGATGCTGCGGTTCGAAACACCTTTATTTATTTATTTATTTATTTATTTATTTATTGGTATTTTAAGGTCATATACTTATGCACAATGGCTAATCATGACCGTGACAGGTTTACGGGCGGAGGAAGCCGGAGTACCCGGAGAGAACCACCGAGCAACGACAAGCAGCTGCCAGCTCCCCAACATCGTAACTCCGCTCTGCGGCAGAGGCAGTGTCAGATTGGTTAAAGACATGCGCACCATCAACGTGCAGTACGCCTTAGTACACGGCGTCATCGTGCCCCCATGTGGACAGTTGGGGTTAAGTGCCATGCCCAAGGACACAACGCGGGAGTCCGAATTGATAGCTCAGGCGGTCACCCATCCGAGGATTAACCGAGCTCGACGTTGCTTAACTTCGGTGATCTGACGAGAACCGGTTACCGCAACGCAACAGCTCCCCCTTCGAAACACCGTTTCCCAACGCAAACGATATAAAAAAATATTATTTTCAAAATTAATTTATCAGATTTTCCCCAAAGATTTCAACAAAACTATATCATGTGATCTCTCATTGGAACGAGCTCAACGAGATCGTTCCAACGAGGGGTCACATGATATAGTTTTGTTGAAATTTTTGAAAATTATTTTTTCAACTGTTGAATTTTTATATTACGAGGGCACAAGCAGACGATTCCTTGGATAAAGGGATAATATTATTCATTCGGGGCTACAGTTAAAAAACTCAAGACATCTTGAAAATTAAAGTGCCGGTAAATAAATAATGACGATAAACCGATATTTTTGTAATTACACCGGTATTCAATCGATATTGGTTTGAATATCGGTATATATCGGTTTATCGATATACCGTGCAGCCCAAGTAGTATAAAAATACAGAAACTGGCTTTTAACAATCAGATTGAACTTTTGACCGTTATTCTCTGTTTAAACCCATTTAAAAATAGGAAAACGGCGCATTCAGAGTCGCTTAATGTTCTGTAACTTTTTTGTTCATTATGTCAACAGTGTGCCCGCCGCGGTGTACCCGGAGAGAACCACCGAGCAACGGCGAGCAACTGTCAGCTCCCGAACATACCAACTCCACACAAGCAGGGTTAGCATTGGTTGAAGACAGGTGCACCATCGACGTGCAGTACGCCTTAGTACACAGCGTCACCGTGCCCCAACGTGGGCAATGGGGGCGAGGTGTCTTGCCCAAGGACACAACGCGGTTGCCGCAGGTGGGATTCGAACCGAGGACCTCTCGGCTTGCAGCCTGCACCTCTACCAACTGAGCCACAGCGTCCCCTTGCAGGCATTATTCTTTCCATTAATATAAAAGTCTATAGGAGGAAAGATTTGCTAAATGTTTTCCTGGAAAGAATAAAAACTTGCAAATTACTGTAAAAACATTCCCTAAACAAGGAACCAAAGTTATCGATAACGTAGTTACTTCTAATTAGTTTGCCTTGAAAGCCCAGTTTCCTTTTGTAACAGGTCCGAGAGCTGTCTCTTGTTTTCGTTTATTAAAAGTAACAAAAGTAAACTTCGCTCAATCTACTACTGATAGATATTTTCTCAACAACTACATGCTTCTTAATTGGACCTTCCTCACCCATCTAATAATTTCATGGGAGATAACTTTATTTAAAGTCGATTTTCATGACGAGATGAGTCAGGTGTGCGTTTCAGAAAATCGCAAGGAATTTCGGTTTCATTTTCTACTTTAATTTAAAATGCCAAGGCTAGATATCATTTCGCAAGAAGTTCTTACTCATAGACCACCCCCCCCCCCCCCCAAATGACGTCAAGGATTAAAACTATTAGCATAATTTTTCCATCTAGCGGCATTAGGCACTGGCGATTTTCCTGCAGCCGGTTCTGTACAGAGGATAGTCGCCTCTTGGTCGCCAAACCAGCTTTGAACATGTTCCTAATTTACTCTTTAGAACATAAGGGCGAGACTTGTACCCGCCATTGTCACTTACTTTTCATATTACTTTAGTTGGTGTTGTCATTGCCAAATATTACGAGAGCGTTATCTGTATCATGATGACGTCACGAAATATTTTAACCTGTCTTGTTGCTGCAGTACAAAGTGGGTTCTGGAGTTGAAAGCAGTGGCGTGGGGGATGGGTCCGCAGGGCCCGCATTGCAGGGGGGGGGGGCGGCTAGAAGGGGCTGGGGGCCGTCTTGAAGGACGCCCCAACGCTGGAAGAAAGAGGGAAATAGAGAGAGAGAGAGCGAGACTGTGTACCAAATACACATAATTTCAAACTCTCACATCCATACGACGTACTCTTTGTAGTCTATGTATTATTCTTTTAACCCTTTACCTAACGTAACGGCCAAAACCGGCCAGCACGTTTCTCAAAAATCGCCAATTAATTTTCATTATTTTTTTCATTTTTTGTCTCAAAAACATAGGTTATGACCCCTCGTTGGAACGAGCTCGTCGAGCTCGTTCCAACGAGGGGTCATAACCTATGTTTTTGAGACAAAAATTAGTTATTCAAGAATTATTTTTGCAAGTGTCGTCTGCTTTTCAGGTTACGTAAAGGGTTAAGTGAACGCTATATCATTGTAACTGATAGGGGTGAGAAATGAGCTATGTACATACATGGTGCCTCTCAAGTCACACATGTTGGGCGTGCATGTGTGTATCGTTGGATGGTGGGGGTGAAACTTAAAACATGTAATGAAAAAATCTACAGAGTCGTACTTTTAGAATCGATTCCTATAGGCTATACTTTCATTTAATTTATGGCGTATGTACTACGTGAAATCCTGTACGCTGTGCACGGTAACAACACTAAATTTGCTCCCGTTTTAAAGGCAACCACCATTATGAAAGGGCCCCCGTCTCTATCTCGCGGGGGGGGGGGGGGGGGTCACAAGATTTTCCGCTGCGCCACTGGTTGAATGAGTTACTTTTTTCTTCTCATTTCGAGGATCTATCCGACTGTTTTCTAAAGAGTTCCGACAATATTTTTCTGATTATTTAGACATGTGGAACAAAATTTAACAATTCCTTGTACAAATCAGTAACAAAAGACATCGAATGCTATTGTGTTGTTCATCAAATGATAGTGTGATGAATAATACAAAAAAATCTAATTTAATTAGATAAGAACACCCCCCGAGGGAGCCATTGAAGCTTGAATGGGTTATTGAATATGCTACATCATTCATTTGAGTCACGGACGATAAATTTGAACTGAGATGCACTTGTAATTGCATTTTAGCTCAAATCACATTTTTACTGTATTTTAACCATTACGTTAGCCATAGTTGCATCCAGAGTGGGGCACACCCGGCGCGCACCCCTCCTATTTTTGTAACTCAGTTTTTGTCACAGGTACCGTCGTTACCGGGGACAACATATTACCTATGATATATATGGAGATTCACCACCGGAGGTATTGTTATTATTTATTTATTTATTGGTGTTTAAGGTAACATACTTATGCACAATGGGCTAATCGTGACCGTGACAGTTTTGTTATTGGGGTTAGTACCGTACCCCACGTTGTTAGCTGTAGCTTTTGCGTGGATGTAGCGTGAGCCGTTATAAATTGGCTTCCCTCCTTTAACACTTTACCTAACATGAAAAACAGACGACACTTGCAAAAACAATTCTTGAATAACTAATTTTTTTAATTTTTTGTCTCAAAAACACAGGTTATGACACCTCTTTGGAACGAGCTCGACGAGCTCGTTCCAAAGAGAGGCCATAACCTATGTATTTGAGACAAAAAAATAAAAAAAATAATGAAATTTAATTGGCTATTTTCGTGAATAGCGCTGACCGGTTTTGCCGTTACGTTGGGTAAAGGGTTAAAATTTGAATGGGTTTATATAAAATCGAAACGCGAGCCTCCTCGGTTTGAAGTTACGGCATTGAACTCCAAATCGAGAGTTCCACGGTTTGATCCACACCAGGAGTAACTGCGTTGTGTCCTTGGGCAAGGCACTTAATCTCGATTGCCCGGAGGAGGGGGGGGGGGGGGGCACAGTGGCGTTGTGGCCTAAGGCGTACTACACGTCGATGATGCACTTGTCTTCAACTAATGCTAACCCTGCTTCTGTGGAGTTAATACGTTGGAGAGTCTGACAGTTGCTCACCGTTGCTCGGTGGTTCACTCTGGGTACTCCGGCTTCCTCCACTCGTAAAACTGTCCGACACGAGGTGACCTTGGCTGTCGAAAGTGTCGTTAAACTCCAGTAAATAAATAATAATATAAAATTGCTGAAATATTCTGGCTGGAAAACATTGCGGTCGTGTGCAAAGAAGCTTGCTGGGTACCAAAAAGAGCTCCCATTTTCCAACATTTTGACCGGAGAGACCCCTGACTCCGCCAACAGGTGTGTGTGTGCATGCCTGGAAATAACTCGAGAACAATTTGTTTAGGTTACGTGGGGATTACGCCGATCGCATAATACGCGAACGAACTACGGGTTGCGACAAATAATACAAATTGAATTCATAAGCCCGCATGTTTCGCCAGGCAGATTTGGATTGCTCATTGTATCTGCATTTGAATTGAGTGGCACGTATCTTACCTTAATAGAATTCCCGTCCAAATAAATAGCAACAAGTAACGCACGATCTCGCCAAAGCGAGATCGTGCTTTAGTTTGTGACTATTCATTTTGCGGAAATTCTGTTAAACGAATTTAACAGAAATTGTGTTGAAACAGAGAAGACGGGTAAGCAACCCAACTCTTTTTTCTCACCTCCACCGAAAATTGTAATAAAAGTTGACAGTGTTGCAACAAAAGAAAACATCAGGGCTTTTTTGTAACAAAAATGTTTGTTGATTGTCACAAACTTGATGAGTTCATTTTGTAACAAAAGTGGCCGATTTTGTAATACAAATGGTGAGCTGTAAAGAAAGCTGGCGAGTGTTGTGTCAAATGTGTTGACCTGTAACAAAAGTGGCTGTTGCACCAAAAGGGGTTGCTGTATGCGTCTCTCCGAGGATCTGATGCTATCTTTACTAAAAAATAGGTTCAGAGTAATCTCTAGAATTTCCATAAGTAATTCGGCAACTTCTTCTTTGGAACAAAAGAAATCGAAACCATATGCAGTACAACCGCCGTGGAATTGTTTAATCCAGTCGTGGGCAGTGTTGTCCACGCATGCGTTTACCAGGTAATAAAAAATCATCAACAGCAAAATTTTAATTAATGAAGCACCGGGTTAATTACATTTTTGATGATTATTCCTATAATTAGTGTTTGGAATTTAATATTATCATATGACCAGTCCGTTTTGTTCACTTTAAAACATTTGATATTTTGTTTTCATATTAATCAGTGATAAATAAAGCCTTCCGTCAATTTTATTGGTCAATTTCAAAACTAGACAATTTGATTGGCTGAACAAAATACAACTGAGCCACATTTTCATAATTTGCATAATTAGAGTTGGGAGCTTTCATTGGTCAATTTCAAAACTGGACAGTTTGGTTGGCTAAACAAAATACACCTGGGTGACATTTGCATAATTTCAGTGGGGAGAATTTACGTTATCTGTCCTATTTAGGGTGGGTTATATTGTATTAATCTCTTACCAAGAAGAAAAACGCCATTCATTTTTTTTTATATTTTCACTTTTTGCTTCCAAAACATAGGTTATGACCCCTCATTGGAACGAGCTCGACGAGCTCGTCCCAATGAGGGGTCATAACCGATGTTTTGGAAGCAAAAAAAATGAAAAATTTTAGTTTTACGAGAATGTTTTTCCAAGTGCCGTCTGCAAGTCAAGTTAGGCGATGGGTTAAAAAGTCATACTAAGTGGCTAATTTGTGCGTGTGTGTGTCATATGATAAATAGAATATGAAATGAGTGTTTTTCTCATATAATATTTATGAAACTCGTCCAAATTTTCCGTTTGGGCTCGCCGGGGGCTCGCCAAAAAGGAAAAATTCTTAGACTCGTTTCATAAAGATTATATGAGAAAAACACTCATTCCATATCCTCTATTTATTGCATCAGTGGAAATAGTCCCACCCGTCGATAGTGATCTGGCCACGACGGTCGTATGTGTAATTCTCGACAAGTACAAGACGTACGAGTCGCGGGTTGGGTGTGACAAAGAGGTAAGTATATGGTGTCATGTTTGAAATTGTGAAATTGGAGGGGATGCGCGCCCGCATCTCCATTGATCCACGTCCATGGTGCGATCAAGCCTGGAAATAAAAAAAATCTGTCATTTGCAGAAAGAGGACCCCGGAGGGTGAATTTGGTGATGCTATCCCACACAGCAATGCATTCTCTGGGTACCTCTTTGTCTTTCGTCCTGAGACCTTGTTTCAGGTTGAGGTTCACAGAGGGTAAATTTAAAGATGCTACCCTGCTGTGCAAGGTAGCATCACCAAATTCACCCTCTGCGACCTCATTCTGCAGATGACAGACTGCTAATTTCCAGGCTTGGGTGAGATGGCTATGGGTGTACATGTTTGATAGGGTTGTAGATCAAAACAGTCATGGGAATTATTTCTGCAGAACTATGTTGAGTAATTCCGTGTGTTAGAAGAATGCATCTGGAGGTCATTAGAGTATATATTCACCTATAAACAACATTCAGGTGGAAATTAATGAGCATAAAAGTTTATTTTGCATGCCATACAGATTGAAGTTAATTAGGGAAAAAAACACCACAAACGCTGGTTTATTCACCAGAGAATGAGAATAAAAAAGCACCAGACGAATACATATCAATATTAACCACTCTACTATTGAAACAAAAAAAGGAAATTTATTGTAACTTGTACAATTTTGCCACAAAAGAGATTTAGATACAGTAGCTGTGGTAGTAGTAGTTGTAATATATCATTATTAACGTTACATGCATCCATTATACGTATATACATATTTATATTTCCAGAACAAATAGCACCCGATTATAAGTCACGAATACTTCTGAATAAACGTTTATTGAAGTAGCATGCTCTCTCTCTCTCTCTCTCTCTCTCTATATATATATATATATACACTTCATCAAATATTTTATATAACTTCGTCAAATTGCCGTCATGCTCGGAAGTTTACTTCCTTCTAAGCGGTTTTCATTTTTGACTAATACTTATTCCGTTACGTTAAGTGCCGTACCAATGTGTATCGCGTCATGGGAACGTAAAATTTAGCGTCACGCTGATCCTAATTGTTGAATGGGAATTATAAAATTGATCGTGATACGCGTACGTCTTACAGATCGATTTATTATTTGGCAAGTGGCTGCCTAGCTCCTAATCACGAACCCGTCTATAAAATCGCCGATGCATGTCTTCCGAAGACAACCCGTCTATAAAATCGCCGATGCATGTCTTCCGAAGACATGCATCGGCGATTTTATAGACGGGTTCGTGATTAGGAGCTAGGCAGCCACTTGCCAAATAATAAATCGATCTGTAAGACGTACGCGTATCACGATCAATTTTATAATTCCCATTCAACAATTAGGATCAGCGTGACGCTAAATTTTACGTTCCCATGACGCGATACACATTGGTACGGCACTTAACGTAACGGAATAAGTATTAGTCAAAAATGAAAGCCGCTTAGAAGGAAGTAAACTTCCGAGCATGACGGCAATTTGACGAAGTTATATATATATATATATATATATATATATATATATATATATATATATATATATATATATATATATATATATATATATATATCTTATTACCTCTGTCTACACTTTCCCCAACACTGTACCACTCCTCCCCCATTTCACACCAAACAATATTAAATGTTAGACTGATCACGACACATATTAATCAACGGACGAGTTTGAGATCGTGGCGTGACATATTCGAAAAATAAGTTTAGCTTTTCATGTCCTTACCGGTGGGAAAGTCGAAGGGGTAATTTAAAATGTAACAGTTTAAGTAATTAGGTCAATTTGAACGGCTTGCTTTTACCCTTTACCCGCTGTAATGACAATGATAAAATAGTATAGTCAGTCGCCGAGGACTTATCATATTCCGTTGTTGGGTTATACTTTCACCGACGCAGTAATATTAGATTCCAAACACTAATTATACGGATAATCATAAAAAATTTAATTAATGAAGCACCGGGTACAACCCGGTGTTTCATTAATTAAAATTTTGTTGCTGCTGATTTTTCATTATTAAGCGCATGCGTGGACATCACAGTCCATGTGTGGATTACAACCAGTCCTCGGCGACATTAATGTACTGTGGCCACAAAAACAATATTTCGCGACTCGATCGCGATTTGATGGATACGCACTTACAGCATTGCGTCAAGATTTCATAAGTAAAATATTGCGAAATTTAGACCGAACCATGAAAAATCAACGAAAGTAGCACATTGTAACAACCAGAATGTGATGATCAACCAATAGTGTAATTATTGTCAAGTAATATAAGAACAATCAACCAGTAGTTTAATAATTAACTGTAATGTAATAAAAATCAACTAGTAGTTTAATAATTAACCTGTAATGTAATAAAAATCAACCAGTAGTGTAATAATCAACCTGTAATGTAATAAAAATCAACTAGTAGTTTAATAATTAACCTGTAATGTAATAAAAATCGACCAGTAGTGTAATAATCAACCTGTAATGTAATAAAAATCAACTAGTAGTTTAATAATTAACCTGTAATGTAATAAACTCAACAAGCAGTGTAATAATCATCTGTAATGTAATAAAAATCAACCATCAGTGTAACAATCAACCTGTAATGTAATAAAATTCAACCAGTAGTATAATAATCAACCTGTAATGTAATACAAATCAACCAGTAGTGTAATAATTGCCCTGTACTGCAATACAAATCAACCAGCAGTGTCATAATCAACCTGTGATGTAATAAAATTCAACCAGTAGTGAAATAACCAATAATGTAATAAACTTAACCATGGGTGTAATAAAAGTAAGTGAAAATCAACAATTTTTCAACGAAATTTCAACAAGTTTTGGGATGGCACAAGTTATAGTTTTGTACATCCTTGCGATTTTCGCTCATTTTATCATCAGGCTACAAATTTTTTCAGGTAAAATGTCATATTTTGGGGTTTAATGCGGTGACGGAAGGTGCTTTCGTGGGTTTCACGAGTGATGTTCGTGGATTTTCACTCTCTTATTACATTACGGCTTATCACACTACTTGACAGTTGTTATTACATTACTGGCTAATATATGGAATAAATAGGTACTTGGGCGGTAATCAGATTTAAACCACGAGTAAGTGTAGGGTGTCAACCACGAGGCTCTGCCGAGTGGTTAAAACCCTTATACTACGAATGGTTTAAATCTTTTTCAATCAAATTATTATTAACAATTCTCAAATTTTATTTTAAATATTTAATTGTAGGTATTTTAAACTTAATAAGTCATTGCACGCTGTAAATAGTACCACAAACGTCGTATGTTTGAATGAAACATCCCGAAATGGACTACTACAGGTGTAAGTTTTTGTAATGGAATTTCTATTGAAAAGTTTTAACCGCAGTAGAAGCTTTACACCCGTAGTGGGGGTAAAAGCCTCTGGGAAATTCGAGAGACGAAATCACGAATTTCATATTCTGTTTGTCATATAACACCACAGTTATCAAAAACACATCGTCCTCTGAGTTCCAATGTGTTCTATGTGCCAATAGGCCACCAGTAGGCCAGTAGGTCACCAGTAGGTCACCAGTAGGCCAATAGGCACATCGAACACATTGGAACTCAAGGGACGACATCTTTTAGATAAAATGGGGTTAAAGAATGGAATTTCACCTTGAACGTCAATACAACATTAGTAAGCGATCAGAAAGTTGATGTTTTGAAATAGCATTAATTTAACCAATCAGAAAGTGTTATTTTTAAAATTGACCCATCAAATCAACTGAAGGTGTTATGAAGCACTAATTAATACTTATTATTACCACTTTAGCGGGCGTTCTCTAGTATATTAACGGAGTTTAGCGGGGCGGTAAGACCCAGTAATTCATGACGCCATGCAACCGGAAGCGAGTCTCGGGCGTTAATGAAAACAAAATTCATTAACAGCCCGCCGCCCGATTCCGGTCATGGTAATAATAGTAATAACATGATTTTGTAGAGCGTCCCGGTTTATTAACGGCCCTCGAGGAATGAATAACAGCCCTCTGGCTTATTAACGGCCCTCGACTTCGTCTCGTGCCGGTAATAAACCCGCGGGCTGTTTTTCATTTCCTCTCGGGCCGTTAATAAACCGTAACGCTCTCCAAACTCATGTTATTGTTATATTGAAAATATGAAATGGTAATAAGCCGAGAAAACGGGGAAGTTATAGGATAAACCAGGGTACTGTACAGCCACCTCTTTTCATAAAAATTGCAATTCAAAGTGTTTTATTTTTTTCGATAGTTGCCTCCATAAATCCCTAATGACTTCTTATTGAAGGAATTCGTCAAACTTGTTCCAATGAGATGTCATAAGCTATATTTTTAGGCAAACATAGAGATAGTTCATTGAAACCTTTTTTCGCAAGCGTGGACGACAAGCCGTATCACGTTAACCCTTTACTTAACACGAAAAGCAGACGACACCTGCAAAGAAAATGTTTGAATAACTAAATATTTTCATTTTTTGTCTCAAAAACATAGCTTATGACCCCTCATTGGAACGAGCTCATCGGGCTCGTTCCAATGAGGGGTTATAAGCTATGTTTTTGAGACAATTTTTTTTTAAAATAATGAAAATTGAATGGTGATTTTTGTAAATAGCGCTGGCCAGTTTTGGCCGTTACGTTGGGTAAAGGTTTAAGGGCAAAGTGATGTCATTGTAACTGTGGATCTCTGAAAAATGCGTAAACAATCTTGAATGCCATTATCTTTTTCCATGAAAACGGTGAATAATAAGCTAATACAAGAGAGATAGAGAGAGAGAGAGAGAGAGAGAGAGAGAGAGAGAGAGAGAGAGAGAGGGGGGAGCTTTGTGGTGGGGAGAGCAAGAGGAGGGGTCAAAACATGTCATAGAACGTTACATAAATATCAAAAGCAATGAGATCTGTGTATATTCGTCCGAAGGAAATGCAAATATAATTATTCTGTCAAAATATTCTTTCCATATGTTGTGTTTATGCTAATAACACGCAATCAGTCTGCTCGATTGCAACAGTTGCGGTAGATGGATATTTGGTGTGAGTGGTGAAAATTAGTTATTGGAAAAAGAAGCCATCAGCGAGGCGACTTTCATTTTCCAACTCTAATAACGTGAACATTTAATTAGACGAAGGTTTATTGCACCAAATCATCAGAAATTCCAATGGAAGTGAGTCATTTAATTAGCTGGTGACAGATTGGTAATCGACACAGAGAATGAACAAACTCATTTTTACAAGTTAAGTGTCAGTCGGAACCAGCGGCGTAGATAGCTGTTTTCTGGAGGTGGGGAGAGACCATCAAATTTCCATCAGAAGTTTCTGGGTTTTGACACAAGGAACGTCGCGAAGATGAATTGGGGTGTAAACCCAATTTGTTCTTACAGTCTTCACACAAGCCCCTCCCGGACTGATAAAATATTATTCCAACATTACCGAATGCTTACATTGATGATGTAGCTGGAACTTGGAATATTTGTCGGTAGTGTTCAACCGATTACCAAAAATGGTCGCTGACCAATTACCGGTCATTTGAGCTCACGATCGGCCGATTCTGATGTCGAGTCCGGTTGAAATGCCGTGCACTACTAGACAAGTCGAGGCTCGAAAGAACTACATTAAACTGAACATTTTTCATAGTGTTAAACTTCGTTGACTGGGGTCGCAGTAAAAGTACCAGTCGTGTACACTTGGGCGGTAAACTCTCAGAGCCACGTTTACCGCAGAAGTGCGTGCGACTGGTAATTTTACTGCGACCTGAGTCAACGGAGTTCAGCCTTCACTTTTCCAGTATGAACTGGCGATGTCCGCAAGTACGCTCAGTTGTAAGCTTTACATGTCGTTTAACTTGTATATCCTGAGAAGGGGCGTCTAGAGAGATTAAGAATACATATTGTGGATGTGTCTCAACTTTATTGAATGGTATTATTGACATCATTTTACATTAACAATTGAACAATTGCAGAAGATAATAAAATGCGGTTTATGAATTATCACAAAATACATCTCAACAATCGGTTGAACCGATGTTCCAGGAGCCGTTGCCGTTGTCATCGGATTGCCCACAATCGGCCGATTGTGGTGGCCGTTTCCGATCATTGGTTGAATACTATTTGTCAGTGGGGATTATAGTTCAATAACTTAGAAAACTTGCACGTACCGACATCAAAATTGCTCTCCAAAATTAACTGGGTTAAAAATCAATCCAAATCAACCGAGTTGAGCGAATATGAACCCAACTGGGTTCATATTCACTCCACACAGTTGATTTGGGTTAATTTTTAACCCAAATGATTCTAGAATGTGGGCATGCTGGTACCGAATCGGCCACAGGCCTCCATTTTCATGAGACCATCATCGTGTGTGACATAGGACCAAGCGACAAATCTAGTCTTGTAATAAAATACATGCTTTCTAGCAAGAGAAAATCAATATCAACAATCCAAACCAGACGAAAATATCCCGACTAGAAAATTATTGGGGCTGTCACACACCCCTACAACCCTCTCCCCCATAGGTTCGCTCCCGTTCCACACCAGTATTAATGGCAGAGTATCCCCCAGCGCATATTGACATTTTCTGAAATAGAAATTTCTGAAAGACGCAGTATCCTTGATTCTACATTGCGATAGGCCACTCTCTTCGCCTATTTCAACTTTATGCACAAAGAGAAATTTTGGTTCTCCTAGTTGGGAAACAAAATATCAGGCCTGGCCTTTTGAAAAATCCAGGGGAGCCACTATGGCCCCCCTAAGTCTGTTTCAGGGGAGCTATTCTACACTAATATCAATTATACAAGGTTATTAATATGAAAATTGAAAATTGAAAATTGAGGAGAGCCATTACAGTTTAAGGAGGGCAATTATGGCTCTCCTCAATTTGCCTTCAGGAGAGCCAAGGAGAACCGGAGCAATAGCTCCCATCAAACGGCCAGGCCTGAAATATGGTTACATGTAACCAAACATACACATGTTTTGGTTCTTCAATCTTACTCGTTAACCCTTTACCCAACGTAACTACCAAAACCGGCCAGCGCTATTCACAAAAATCGCCAATTAAGTTTCATTATTTGTTTCATTTTTTGTCTCAAAAACATAGGTTATGACCCCTCTTTGGAACGAGCTCGTTCCAATGAGGGGTCATAACCTATGTTTTTGAGACAAAAAATGAAGAAAAATAGTTATTCAAGAATTTTGTTTGCAAGTGTCGTCTGCTTTTCATGTTAGCTAAAGGGTTAACTGGACTGTCTCGGTCTCCGGACATTATAAAAATTGTAAAATATAAAACTGCCCATTGTATGTTTTAAAATGGCGACGAAGCAACGACAGATACATGTTTTCAATCGTTCCACCACGCATGCGTTAAGTTGAGCTGCAACGATGATTTTTTGTAAAAAGAAGACAGGCGACTCTAAATGTAATTGCCTGGTTCGAGATCACATGAAGTTTCATTTGTTAAGATTCTTCGACGGATTTTGGTTCTACTTGAAAACAAATTTGGCGCGCCTTGTCACGACAGCTACAGTTCAGTCGCCGTAGACTGGACGTAATCCACGCGTGGGCAGTGATGTCCACGCCTGCGTTTACCAGGTAAAAAAATCACCATCAGCAAAATTTTAATTAATGAAGCACCGGGTTGTACCCGGTGCTTCATTAATTAAATTTTTTGATGATTATTCCTATAATTGGTGTTTGCAGTCTAATATTATTGCGTCCGTGGAAATAATACCCACCCCGTGGAAAGTGACCAGTCCACGGTGGCCGTACTGTTCCTGTATATTTTATTTATTCACAAATAAATTTCCAAGAAGTCTTGTTTTTTTTTAACTAATATTTCATCTACATCGTCAAGGCATGCCTTCGTAGAATATTAGTCAGTCGGGACTTGAGCCATCACAGTCCGGATAAATCAGGTTAACGCCCCCCCCCCCCCTTTCCCCCGCGCCAATCGGTCTTCTTCGCGACGGCCCTGAATGAAGCAAAACAATTTGTATTTTGCAGAACAGCCATACGTACAGTGGAATAACAAGTGAAATACTCTAGAGTGGACTACCCCCAATCAGTTATGCATAATATCACTACAAAACATACTAAACACGGACAGACTTTCAGCTCATGGACTATTGGGTGGCACCCTGGTGGTTCATGATCCGAAATACTGCTAGTGACTTTAATGCTTTTCTTTTCATATTTTTGTCGAAGGGGAGATTCCATCGCAGAATCTCCAACAAATTAAAATCAGTGGCTCTATTGAGAACAAATCTGTTTTCCATTCAATTTCTGGATAGTTTAGCCCCTATGTGTAATTTTTCAAGAAAATTTGGTTTCAATGAGTCATCTCATGGGGGTGGTTATCAATATCCGAGAAGAATTTTTTTGCATTTTGCATGCATTTTTTAAAACAAAATTTTCATGTTTCGGGTCAGACTTTGCAGATGATGCTGAAACAGGGACGGCGGAGCCCGAGGTGCACAGGGGGCACGCCGCCCCCTCCAACTTTTTTAAACAATTATAGGCTCACGAACGGCATTTTCCGACATAACATACAGAACCCCTATGGTCACTACACATCATCTTTTCATATATGACCACATCGATTATAAAAATAGAAAGCTCCAAATGGAACGTAATATTTCAAAGGACGGTTTCAAAGTTATGATTAGCCCCTTGAACCCGAGAGGCCACTTTTCGGGCCATGAACATGATACTATATAGATTGACGAAAGTATGATAGCTGGTGAGTGAATGCGTGGGGAAGACAAATCAATATTTTCAACGTGCAGCCCTGAGGCTGCACGTTTAAAATATTAATTGGTCTGCCCACAAATAATGAATATGGCCTCTTCCAATTGTTGCCATTGAATTGATATGGAAGATGCCACCAGGGTTTTAAGGGTTAAGTAAAAACAAAACAAAATAAATACGCTGAGACTAGTGTCTTAAATATAGTGGGTTCAAGGGTGGGGGATAGCGTATATAAATGTATATATTTTGCATGAATACAGCGCCCCTCCAACATTGACCCCCCTCCCCCCCCCCGAAGAAAAATTATTTTCCATCCTACACCATTGCGGTACACAGAAAAGTGTTACCCCACCTCCACCCCACACACTTTTTGGAGCTTCCGCCGCCTCTGTGTAGGGATTTGCATTGGTTTTGTTCCAGTGAGCATTCTTAAGAGTTGAAATGTTCTAAACTAACTCTCGCAAAAAATACCCCCCCCCCCCCCCCCCCCCCCCCCCCCATGTTTTTCATGTAGTTATCCTGCAGCTTGTTGTGATTCCAATTATACTATAGCATTACTGTAAGTATGGGTTCTTTTTATTTATGCTTTACAATTTAGCCCAAGAACATTAGGTTTCACTAGGGAAAAAAATCGGAGAAAGCTGATTTTTTCAGGGAATGTCGAGTACATGTCACTGAACGATTAGACAAAAGTCCCCTAAAATCCCAGTTGAGCTTTTTTTTCTACAGCCTTTTTTCGAAAACGCGTTTGAAAAAAATCAAAAAAAATCGCACGAACTTTGTAACCTCGAATTGATCCAACTGTATTTTTTGTTTACGCGTATTTCGAGCTACATAATGTCTAATATACATTTACCTAGAGGAAAATGTGCATTCTGTGACAATTTCTGCGAAAAATTATTGAAAATTCACAAAAAAGTATCGGATTTACGCAAAAAATGACGATTTTCCTAACGGATTTGCCCAAAGGGTCGTAGTACAGATCGGGATGTTAGTTGGACAGACGATAAAAAATCCACCACCATTTGAAGACTTTTATCATTGCTTACAAAAAAGACATTATGGAAGACCCCCTCTGCTTCTGGCCGAGTTCCCCTTTTGGCATAAAATTCGTCAGCATGAGAACTCAACTATTTTCGGGCTTGGGACCGAACAGACACGTCTGTGTCTGGCAGCATTAGATCAATAAATAATATTTACAGAATGTACAAATCAATCAACATGGATTAAGTTACATTGACTATTATCAACACTATATACAGAAATGACATGACCTATATACATATTATTCATCGAACTCAGAAATTTCCGACAGGACAGTGTTTCTGTGGTTGTTACAAGAATCCGAACTGCAATTACACAAACCTGAGCAAGAGAGTCCTGCCTTCTTACACCCACACCTTTTTGTACAAGCACTCTTGCAACCACAACTGATCAGATTCAGTAGGTTATCGGGGGCACATGGCTTTGTGGCTGCAGTCGGTACAAGAAGTCCATTGTCTAGCGACCACCCCCAATCCGTCGGAGGAAGCGAAGTGCCCAGCCATTGTTGGACCTGGAGATAACATCTGTAGACATGTTATTGTGCAGCATCGCTGCTTGGTGGGAGTGAGGCTAGGTCGATGGGTTTATTCAGTTTAGATTTTGCTACATAACGCTTGTAAGTGACATATCTATATTGGTCGAGAGAGGAAACAGTTTTACTCCCGTATAAGATCAGGAGAAGTTGTTCCCCGGCAGCGGCTACAGCACTTGGTGTACTGTCATCCGCCAAAATTGTGTTGACATACAGTTGTGAGTCGCTAGTAACATCGGAGACAATTGTACTGAATACTTTCTTCTTACCAACTCGAAAGAGTGCAGAAGTAGTGTCACAACCACTTATAGAATGTGCTACAAGGAGGTTGCTTCTATGGTCACCCATTTTGGTTGCTATTTCACTAACTGAAACTAGTAAGTTTGGGGTAATGGAATACATCATGTGAATATTACATCCCGGTTGAACTCGAGAGGTAAGAATGACTAACAAGTCTGTGTCTGTTCCCACAACGACAACATTGTTGTCATCTTGAGCGATGTCAAGTGCAGTTTCGGCTATCAGTACATCAGCATCAGCCTCGGCCTGCTTGGACTGAATATTGATAGCAGATAGCTCCTGCATTAGAAGATCGATCAGTTGGGTTTTGTTCTTGGCATTTGCAAGGAAATCGGATTGGGGTGTGGTGGCTGGTAACTCGGGTGAGATATTGATATCAATGGAATACCTGTCTTTAGATCTACGGGCTTGTTCCATGCCCTTTGTCGACATTGTACAAGCATAACCATCAAAAACAACCACGACGTTCGCCCCAAAATGTCTCACTAGATAATTGGAATATGATGTACATATGTCCTTATATGACGACTGTTTAGGCCATACAACTGCCCTCAATAAAAATCCACCATCTACAACAAACAGAGAGTGTTCTTGGATTTTAGTTTGCTCGGAACCGTATGTTTTGAGGATCTTACTGAGCGTGCTTTTCTGTGTCTTCCTCATTCCAGCAGAATCAAACAATGCTGGTGGTTTCGGGGCGAGTTCATATTTGAGATACTCTTCCATCTCTGCCTGTGACTGAATAACACATGTGATGCGGTTGAACAGAATTGTGGGGTCAATCACTACCTTACTTCTACGGACTTTGATGCTATTTGCCATCGATGCGAAAGACTTCACAGTGTCAACACGTCGTAGTTTGATGTTGTTGAACGTTTTGCTTACAACATTCGATACGCAACATTCACCAATTTTGCGAACTTGGTCACAGTTCACAGTTTCGTCGGCCACAAGCCCGGTCGCTATAGAGACTAATTGTAGTGGATCTCTATTCTGAAAGGGGGAATGCACTCTGAGCCAGTTCAATAATTTGGTGATATCATTGGCATCAGTCAATTGTGAACTTTGACGGAGATCCCGATATTGTTCGCCATGACCAGTGTGAACATGAACAAAATTTTCGAGAGCATTACATATCGGAAGGCAAAGAGGTAGTCCATGTACCCATTTCGCAACAGTGCTATCGGTTATTCTCCTGCCATGTGTGAGACCACCAGGGAGCTTGAACATTCTCATTAAACACTGCTCTATGGTTTGATCAGAATATATCCCGTCCCAGAATTTATCTGAGCGCCTTATGGTAAAGTAACCTTTCTCAGTGAACAACTTCAAATCATCCTGTTGCATTATTTCTGTTAGCTCATTCATCTGCTGCAAATAGAGATGAGAACTTTTTGCGTATGCAAAATGACCACCTGCGTGAAATACTGGAATCATATTGCGAACACAATATGTGTGGAGTTCCCAGTCGCCTGTGCGCTCTGCTCCCAAGAACAACTGGAGAAGACCTATTTGCTCGTAGTATTGTACCCAAAGCTTTCCTGTGCGTCCTACGGACGCATTCTGGAGCAGTTCGTGTAATTTTGACAGTAGATGGTTGACACTTTCTTGATTGACAGCGTCAGCTGTTGTACAGTCACCTCTGGCAAGTCCACAGAATATTTCATTGACTTCTGTGCAGTCTATGTTATCTAGTGTTCGGCTTTCTTCAAACACAAGTTTTGTAATGGCAATTTGTGTTAGCAAATGGGCACGAACTGCTCTTGAATATGCATGACCACTGATCAAATGATGGATTGACCCACCAGCATAAACAGTCCCCCAAAGTTCATCCAAGCCGCTACCAGCCATGATCGAACCAGTTGCCCCTAAATATGACATAATCATATGGAAGCCGCCGAGTCTAACGAAAACTTTTGTCAACTTATCTGACGAAGACACAATCTCCACTGCTTTGATATAAAGTGGTTGGTCAAACGTCACTGGACAAACGTTCAGTCCCTGTTTCTCACATTCAGTTTGTGCAAACATGAGAGCAGTGTATTTTAATCGAACATGGAAATTGAAACAATGATGCTATAATACGGTATTTGAATGAGAAAAGTCGATGCCGTTTGAATTTGAGTTTAGGGGGTATGGTTAATATTTCACACGTTTCACCAGTTCATTATGGAATAAATGACTATTGTTATATATCATTATAAAGCCACTGCTTTTCTGCAATTTTTGATATATAACTTAACTCCCAAAGTAGTCGTAGATTTGATTTAATGGACGTTGTGTACCGTTGTGTGTATGAAAACAATAAATTTTTTTTCGTAATTTTGTACATTTTCGTGAATATTTCACCATTGAGTGTGAGGATTGGTACAAAGTTGGCATTTTCTGTTGGGGATATGTATTTTCAATATAATTCAGCACGATATTTATGATTCTCACCCTACTAAGGCGAATAAGAATGAGAAATATGGAGCTGGGTCGAATTTTTTTTAAATTTTTTTTTTTCATCAAAAAAACGCTATAACTAAAAAAGCTCAACTCGGATTCGCGGGGAGTTTTCACACTTTATCCGCAATGTGTGTCCCGGAAACATATAAAAAAATCAGCTTTCTCCGATTTTTTTCCTTACTTTCTCATTTTTATGTCTAATGTGCCTGGACTAATTACACGTTGTAGGAGGTCAGATGTGAAAATCTTTTGACTTCGAAATATCCATTTGCCTACGTTATCATTTCCCCACTCGTATGACAAGGCCGACGCTTAGAAATTAGAATCGATTGGAAATCCTTTCATTGATTCGATTCGATTCGGAATCTGTTGGGTTATTCGGGACGAAAACGAACCTCTGCTAAATTCTAAACGCATCACAAAGGGCGATGTATCCCTCTCATACATCAGTCTCTATTTGTATAGGATGTGGGTGCTTAGCTATTGCCTGCCGCCACACGTTCACATGAAGCCAACTGGTATCAGGGACACAACCACCGCAAACGCGATTCGATTTGAGGTTCGATTCTGGGTGAAATACTTTGTCTTATTCGATTCGAGATTCAATTAGACCAAAAAATCATGAAATATCAAAATATTTATTTGTTTATTTATTGGTGTTTACGGTCACATACTCATGCACAATCGCTAATCATGACGTGACAGTTTTACGGGTGGGGAAGCCGGAGAATGCGGAGAGAACCACCGAGCAGCAGTCAGCTCCTCAATATTCTAACTCTGTTCAAGCTTCACCCAAGCAGGGTTACAGCGGTTGAAGACATGGTGCAGTACGCCTTAGTACACCGCGTGCCCCCATGTAGGCAACCGAGAGAAAGTGCCTTGCCCAAGGACACAACGCGGATCGTCCCGGACGGGGATCGAACTCGGGACCTCCAGCATAGAAGTCCAACAGTCTACCACTGAGCCACCGCGCTCCTGGCGAAATACTAAAAGAGATATGCTCATGTACAGTGCAGAAAACGTTTTTAGAACGACTGCATCCAACTCTTGAATTCCTGCTTTTGCAAAAATGGCTTCGTCCATGTCGAATGTTGACTTTGTTTGGGGAGAATTCATTAAGGGAGAACTAATAAATATCTTTAACCTGCAGCGATACGGCTGCAGATTAAAGATAATGCGTCTACTCGTCTATTCGTCATGGTGTTGGAACAGCCTTGTGGTTAAACGAAGAGGAGCAAAATATCAGAGTTTTGGTTTTGAACCAAGATCGAAGAAAAAGTGTGGAAATTTCCCCCCAAATTAGTTCAACGCAGTATTTTTACCATAACACTTTGTGATAGAAATACCGATAGCTGACTTTCTGTACTTTTACCTTATTTTTAACGATTTTTTCTTTACAGTGACAACTTCAGTGCTTAACTTCTAGAGAATAAACCAATTAGAAATATAGTCCAGAGAGTACAGCAAGGCGCCTTGTTGCACTCAAGGGATGAATTTTAGAATTTCGAGCAATATTACGGATGGTTAAATTCTCTCTCTTACAGTCAAGGAAAAACTCATGAAAAAGAGTTATGCCGACACGGGCTGCATACACGCCCTATACCCCCCCCCCCCCCCTCCAGAATGATACAGATAGATTGCAAATTTCTCGAGTATTTTATTCGTCTTTTTCGAGTTCATAAACCGACTTTGTATACACGAAAATAACAAGTTCGGGTGTATATATGTCAATGGGCTTGTCAGTTGTCAGCCCCATCAACGAAAACATACATTTCAGATTTGAAGTTGAACTATTTTAGTAGAATTCTATTGTTGAAACTAAATTGGTCATTTATTGGAAACTTGTCCATACATGCCCTAAACTTAAATAAAAATTACGAGAAAAACTATACGACTGAACAAACATTGTTTTCTCATGAAGACATTCCCGCCATCACAATAAACTATTTATTACATGTTGATTGAGGGGCCTTTGAGCAAAATGCTAAATGGAGGCGATGATACGTGCTTCAACCGGTACGATGATATACCGAAATAATAGCGGCAGTTCAAATAAAGAACCTCTTACAAAAGTAATTTGGTTACACTGAATTGTTACGGACGCTTTGTGGTAACACGTTATTGTTACTGCACGCGTGCAAATGACAGGTTAAGGAGATTATCGACGTGTTGAGAGCATCTCGTCTCCTGAGTTCTCAGGGGACGATCTGTCTCCAACCGCCTACTGCGTTTTGAAAATAAAATGTAACGGGGGAAAGAAATAGAGGACCAGTTCCCCAATTGGCTTGTCCTGTCCTGGCGAAGTCATACCCTCTGACGCCCGGCCTGAAACAACGCGGGCTCCAGGTCATCCTGGAACATCGACCGATTAATGGGAGCGTCAAACCTTTGGCATTTATGACTCTCTCGTATGCTAGATGTGTGCTTCGGTGGCAGTGGACCTGACTTAACTGGGGATAGACTAAACACAAAACGACACGCGTGTGTGAATGAGTGCCAGCGCGGAAGGATAGAACGAGAGGCCAGAGGCCTCGAGTTTTATCCTTCCGCGATGGCACAAGTGCCATATCGATTAACCCATTCACAAGCGCGTGTAGTTTTGTGTTTATTACAAGCCTTCGCGTCTATAAAAACAATTATTTGAAGGACACTCAACAATTCATTTGATAATTATCACCAAAAAGAACACATTTTGTCGCCAACCAAACTTGCGAGGGGAACCTGTGTTACTCTTTCGTCCTCTGAGTTCCAATGTGTTCTATGTGCCTACTGGCATATATAACACATTGGAACTCAGGGGACGGCGTTTAGCTATCGCTAGGGATTGAAATTGTAATTGCGGTACACGATTTGTAGAAAATTCCAGTGAAATTTCGCTTCTTTATAAAATAGTCCGTCAATGATTTCCGTTCTACACATGTGCGGAACAGATTTTTATTTTCCGCACGGTTTAGTGTTGCTGTAGATAGCGATTTCAAATAACAGACGTGTAATAAATACTTGTCTTGGAAGGCTCGATCAAGGACATAACAACACCAACAAGTGGCAGACTACACGTGTCTGAAAAACAACAAGGGCTACCCCAAGAACCATCACTATCTTCAACTTCCCGAGACAGACTAAACTTGTCAATGAAGGAAGTGAATCTTCTCAACGAGCTATACTATATGAGTGACGAGACTTTACATGCCTGAGAACCACCCACAGTACAGTCGCCGTGGACTGGTCATAATCACCCCCTCTCATTAGCTATGTCCCTGTAAAACCATAGTGCGCCACTCTACTGTACAGAATCCTCCACCCTCGGTGAAACTTTGTCACCCTGACCCCCACGAATCGGCAGTGGCGTAGACATGGGGACCTAGGTGTTATGCGCCCCCTTTAACAATTATACTGCCCCTCCCTCAAAATGAGAAAATTAACTCTCAGAAGCCGGGAGTCGAGTTTTCTTGCCTGTGATGCAATACGGCAGGTAATCTGGTTGTGACAGTTCTGCTATCTTTGGGCTGGGGGAGAATTAAACACCGAGCAGGTGCTTCTAGTCAAGTGTCGTCTGCCTGAATAGGCAGACGACACTTGTCTAGAAGCACCTGCTTTACTGTAAGTTTTTCGCGGTGTGTCATGTTCAATAAATTCATTCTGATTCTGGGCTGGGGGAGAATTAAACATTGAACAGGTGCTTTTAGTCAAGTGTCGCCTGCCTGAATAGGCAGACGACACTTGTCTGGAAGCACCTGCTTTACTGTGAGTTTTTCGCGGTGTGTCATGTTCAATAAATTCATTCTGATTCCCGGCTTCAAAGAGTTAAAACACCAGAGGATCCTAGATTCACTCTGAGGGTATTGAATTTTCAAAATCTTCTCGGGGGAGCCCCCCGAACCCTCACTAATGGGGGAGGGGCATTACCCCCCCCCCCCCACCTCAGGTATACGGCCTTCCGATATGCCTGTGGAAAATATCGACCTGGCACACCGAAAAATAATCATGCCCCTCCTTCAATAGGACATCCTAGCTAAGCCCTTGCGATTCGGGTTGGACTCCCGGCCTGATGATTTGGCGGGGAGCCCAACACGAATCGTTGTGGTCAAGCCTCAATCGCTTTTTCAGAATCCGCTCCTAGTTAGTTTAAATTGAAAGCAATGTATCGGCTCTGTGATTGTAAACAAGTCAAATACTGTTTTTAACCTTATATTTAATCCTTTGGTCAAGATTTTGAAATCTTTACCCTCATGTCTAAAAAGCGTTATTCGAGTGAAAAAGCTAATTTTTCATTCTTCTCTACTTTCAGATGTCTAGCAACATTACAGATTTGGAATCTATCGTGAAAACATGGGCGTGGACCATCTTTTTGAAGACCAGATCAAAAGCTCATTCAAATATTCAATTTGATGATGCCAGACTAGAAGTGAATTGGTCCCATGTGAAATTCATATCTGGAAAACCGGATTATTCAGATCCTCAGACACCCGAACACCCTACGTCACAAGTTGTGTTCAAATCCGTTTACGTCAATAATACCGCAAATCAACAAGAAAATTCTTTCAAAACGGAAAGGACGACTTCGGCAGCATGTACGACAACTATCACCAAAGGTTATACAAAGGGCTTTAATTTGGAATTAAAACTTGGCCTTCCAGAAGATATAGCGGAAGCAACAGTTGGATTCGGAAGAGAAGTAAACGTCGAGTCGACCGACGAATCTACGACTGAACAATCGCTGACGTGGTCTGTCGACAGCGCAATTGTTGTTCCACCAAAAACAAAGACAGTAGCAGAATTACAAGTGAAGGAACAAGAGTATCACGCCGATTTCAAATTTGAAGTTTCAATAAAGGGGCGTATTTTAGTCGTCATAACAAACCTCAGAGACAACAACTCATTTGTCCAATCAGTTGAATCAGACTTCGCAGAAATAATGAAGAAAGAACTAGCAAAAGGAAAGAAAGGTTTTATAATTGAGGACAGAACAGTAGTGTTTCCGATTAGTGGGAAGTGTAGCTTCCGGTATGGCGTAGAACAACACGTGCAACTTAACGAAGAACCATTAGAATAAGGCCAAGGGAACATACAGTTGAAACTAGAAGTCCTGTGACTGTTTTGTGCACTATTTTGTGCACTATTTTGAAGTAATAGCGCACCTGTGTAAGCGCACTTTTGTCCTTGTCAAACTGCCAGTGGCGTAGATAGCTTTTCGCTGGCGGAGGGGCAAGCCCAAAATTTTCCGACAGACCGAAAATTTTCCGACAGTGTAACAACAACAAAAACCCAAACAAACAGAAAGAATCTGTTGTTTACTGCAAATGTACTGAACATTGGTCTTTATTACCCAAAATTTACCCAAAATGGCATGTTTTTATCCCCAAAGCCAGCATTTTAATGTTATTAGGCATAAATTCGCCTAAAAATGGTCCCAAAAAATTTCCGAGAAAACTTCTGTGGGGGGGGGGGGGGGGGGGGGCTTCCGCACCCCCCCCCCCCCGGCCCCTTTATCTATGCCACTGCAAACTGCACCATTAGCTTAACTCAATTCCTGTAGAAAAACAGCGTGTCCATCTCTGTACAAGTCTATACTAGTAACTAACGAGCATTTGCATCATAACCTCTGCTGGGATACATACATGTACATGTAATGATGTAAATAGGTATCAAAATTCCACTATGTATTCATTTATTTATTTATTGGTGTTTAAGGTCATATACTTATGCACAATGGCTAATCATGACCGTGACAGTTTTACGGGTGAAGGAAGCCGGAGTACCCGGAGAGAACCACCGGGCAACGACGAGCAGCTGTCAGCTCCCCAACATCGTAACTCCACACTGCAGCACAGGCAGGGTTAGATTGGTTGAAGACATGCGTACCATCGACGTGCAGTACGCCTTAGTACACGGCGTCATCGTGCCCCCCACGTGGACAATCGGGGTGAAGTGCCTTGCCCGAGGACACAACGCGGGAGTCTGAATCGATCGCTCAGACGGTCACCCATTCAAGGACTAACCGGGCTCGATGTTGCTTAACTTCGGTGATCTGACGAGAACCGGTTACCGCAATGACACCTCGACCCCAAAATTCGACTATGTATACGGTATGAAAAGGGTGGATTACTACTGAATCGCAGTGCCATTTCTTCTCTATTCGAAAAGTATTTATAATTGCCCATAACAGCACAAGAAACACTTGCAAACATCCATCACATGGACCACCGGGTGCAACCAGGTGGTCCATGTGATGGAAGTGTGCAGGTATTTCTTGTGTTTTACTCTCAGAAATTGTAAATAATTTGTAAGTGAAAAAATCTACCCCACATCGATTTTGTAGTAATCCACCCTCCACATACTGCAATCTCAATATTTTCTTTCTGTTTGATCGGTTCAGTTCGTGATTTCACTATCGACCTCGCAAATAGCGCATTACATTTCGCAGTGCACAGCCCAAAGACTCTTGTGTATTTCAGGACTTCATTCTTCTGCACTAAAGAGCGCATTAAGTAACGAGCATTTTCTGCGCTAATTGTGACAGGACTTTTAGTTTCAACAGTAACTATGCGGGTGTGACACCCAGTCCTCAATAATTTTCCACTAGGGACATTTTCATCTGGATTAGAGATTTAAATATCGCTCTTGCTGGTAATGATGTAATTTCGGTTCATGACCACTAGACCAATTCCCTTTAGACTAACTCCCACGAGGCCAATTCCCAAAAGACCAATTCCCCTTAGACCAACTGGCGTGTTCTACTTTAAAAATAATTCTACATCAATAATTTGATATATTCATAAATATTTATAAATGTATTTAATGTTATTGATATTCAAGCCTGAAAATAAGCAGTCTGTCATTTGCAGAATAAGGTCCCCAGAGGGTGACCAACTAATGTGTTCTACTTTTAAAATAATTCTATATCAATAATTTGATATATTTATAAATATTTATAAATGTATTTAATGTTATTGATATTCAAGCCTGAAAATAAGCAGTCTGTCATTTGCAGAATGAGGTCCCCAGAGGGTGAATTTCCTGATCCTATCCCATACAGTGGGCCAGTTTATCCTCTGGGTACCTCTTTCTGTTTATGTTTGAAACCTTGATTCAGGTTCACAGAGGGTAAATTTAGTGATGCTACCCTGCTGTGCAGGGTAGCATCACCAAATTCACCCTCTGGGGACCTCATGTTTCAGATGATAGTCTGCTCATTTTCTGGCTTGTCGATATTTTATAGATGTTGGGCAGACTTTTATAAATAAATGTTTTCCTAATTATCCTTAATCAACCCTTTATCAATAACACTATGTAGTTGGTCTAAGGGAAATTGGTCTTTTGGGAATTGGCCTGAAGGGAATTGGTCTAGTGGGAAGACACCGTAATTTCTTACAGGCTTAGATTTTCTTATTGGTTTTATGTCACACACGTAGCTGACCTCTTTCAAATGGGGGTCTGTGGCCGATTCGGTACTACCATCACCAATTGTTAGAGATGGGCAGGGAGCACGGTGGATCAGTAGGTAGAGGTGCAGGCTGCAAGCCGAGAGGTCCTCGGTTCGAATCCCACCGGCGGCACCCGCGTTGTGTCTTTGGGCAAGACACTTCATCTCCATTGCCCACGTGGGGGCACGGTGGCGTTGTGTACTAAGGCGTACTGCACGTCGATGGTGCACTTGTCTTCAACCAATGCTAACCCTGCCTGTGTGGAGTTAGTGTGTTGGGGAGCTGACAGTTGCCCGCCATTGCTCGGTGGTTCTCTCCGGGTACTCCGGCTTCCTCCACCCGTAAAACTGTCGCGGTCATGATTAGCCATTGTGCATAAATATGTGACCTTAAACACCAATAAATAAATAAATAGAGATGGGCAATGTACCGAAAAAACCGAACTGATGCCGATATCATGGGGATACCGAAAAACCGAACCAATAATTGAATACCGAAACCTATATCTATATTTTCAAATTGTCCTACATTCACTATTTATAAGGCCTTGTTGAGGCTTGAAAGCAAATGAAAACTTCATTTTCATGAAAGAAACGACTGATTTTCTTTTCAATTCGGTTAATCCTTAAGGAGCTGGGCATTTGGCATGAAATCCGACTAGACTACAACCTGTACAATGATGTCTAGTGAAGTCTTGGCTGCCTGTTAAAGCAGCCAAGACCTGACAAGAAATCTCTGTTCAGGTGATTTGTCTTTTATCAGCAGGGCCTCCAAATGGTGGCACGCTAAGGGTACATGCTCTGAGATTGCGAAATCCCGAAATACAAATGTAGGCCTTTATTTATTTATTTATTTATTTATTTATTTATTGGGGTTTAGGGTCATATATATCTGCACTGTGGCTAACCATGACCATGACAGTTTTACGGGTGGAGGAAGCCGGAATACCCGGAGAGAACCACCGAGCAACGGCGGGCAACTGTCAGCTCCCCAACATACTAACTCCACACCAGCAGGGTAAGCATTGGTTGAACACAAGTGCACCATCGAAGTGCAGTACGCCTTAGTCCACGACGTCACCGTGCCCCCAGATGAGCAATGGGGGTGAGGTGTCTTGCCCAAGGACACAACACGGTTGCCGCAGGTGGGATTCGAACCGAGGACCTCTCGGCTTGCAGCCTGCACCTCTACCTACTGAGCCACCGCGCCCCAAAATAGGCCTTTAAAGGTTAAGGTGTGTTTGGAATAAGTCACAAAATTATTGTAGATATGATTTGTGTTGGCACAAGAATGCCAATGTTGAGCTCATTGACAGTGGAATTTGTGGCACTGTGGTAGAAGGGTATAAGAACAACTTATTCTGCATTTTCCTGTGAGAGTTTTTCTTTGGTTCTCTCAGAAAATCTCAGTCAAGTCCGGTACCGATCACCGAACCGATACCGCGGTATACCCCCATAAAAATACCAAAACCGATACCGAACTCAAAATTTCAATACCGCCCATCTCTACCAATTGTAAAGCCTGTGTATTCAAAATGAATACGTTGGGAACCCGTATTTATCCACAAATAACACAGACAAATATCCCAACTAGATCATCAAGGCATGTCTTCAAATAAGACATGCCTTGATGATGTAGTTGGAATATTTTATCGGGACATGACTCATAACATTTTTGACAGACTGGGTTTACACTCTCGAATCGGGCATCTTCTAGACGCCCCGATGAGGAAACTGGGTTTACACCTCCTCCCCAATCGGCCATTTTCTAGACGTCCTGATGAGACCAAAATGTAGAAAACCGCTATAGCCTGTAGGTTCTGTGGGCTCGTTGAGCTCGTTCCCATGAGAGGTCAGATTCTATGTATTAGAGACAAAAAGGAAAATGTACAGTCATTCGAGATCTTTGTTTTATAAGTCTAGTCTTCTAGCCCTCTTAGGTTTAAAGTCTTTCATCGGTGCCAGCGGGTTGCCTCTCCCACTAAACTCTCGTCAGACATTTGAAAATGATTTTTTGAAATATGTCAACAAGTTTTAGAAGACAGTACTTTTTTGACAACATAGCCGCAATATTTTATCCCTTCATAATTGTTCGCAACATGAGAAAATGTAAGCTTTTGATTTTCCAACAACATAACATAGCTGCACACATGTTACATGTCCATCATACGTGCAAAGAGTGCGGTCTGTGTTAAGAACAGCTGTTTCTGGTCATGATACTAGAAAGTTGTAAGTCACGAACGACTGTTTGTCGGACAATAACGACACCAGACTCGAATTGTTACGATGTGTGACAGCTATAGACGATTTGGTACAAATAGTAACCAGAGAGAGAAATTTAACGCTGAATCATTTAACACTTTTACTGCCACGCCCACTTTAGACATATATAGAGAACCATTATTTACGCCTGTATAAGAAAAGTCTATCATCTGATTAATTGTTGGAAAGGGCTCTCTGAGCCCTTCCCAACAATTAATCAGATGGTAGCTTTGATCTGCGCATACTGGAACGTACAGATAATCATCGCAAACTGGGTGACAATAGTCGCTTTCAGCAGGGTATCTGTTAACTCACACCTGTCATGAAATTTAAATTTAGAATCATTATTTTTCCCTAAAAAAATATAAAATTGGAGGTGATGAAAGATCAGCGAAGGTTTGTGTGGAATTGGGACCACAAACATCCAGAACTCAGACTGACCTTGGTTTGACCCGGTGACAGGCAGTTTTAAAAACAATACACAGAAATTCTATATCTTTCATTCTTCGGTCTTGTCGAGTGTAGAAGAAAGTGGAAAACAGAGTATGGCTTTCTGACTTTGTGAGAACCCAGACAATAGGGTCTGCGTCATCGCAAAAAATTACTTTGTTTTCTCCATTTCACAACAAAAAAAAGCAACGGGTTAGGGTTCGTCTTCCCAATTTTGTTTGTCATCGAGAACAAAAGAAATCCCTGTATACTAAGGCGTACTGCACGTCGATGGTGCACCTGTCTTCAACCCTGCTTGTGTGGAGTTAGAGTATGTTGGGCAACTGACAATTGCTCGCCGTTGCTCGGTGGTTCTCTCCGGGTACTCCGGCTTCCTCCACCCGTATAACTGTCGTGGTCATGATTAACCATTGTGCAGAAATATGTGACCTTAAACATCAATAAATAAATAAATAAATAAATAAATGAATAATCTGTTATGGACAGCCACGAGTAGTGTGTCCCCTGGTCTCGGTGCTTGTAAAATAGATTACAAAATAATGTGGTGCGCGCCCCTCTTTCTGGATCCGCCCATGATAATTGTATTTAAACAAGGACACCTGAGGCGGTGGGATGGCAGGGGACAAGGGAAGAGCGTGCTCTTTTTCGTCAGTTAAGAGTGGATACAATCCCCACGCAATGATTTCTCCCTTTCAGCGGGGATACATCTCTGCCAGAAGTTACCGAATCTGCAAGAATCTTGCAGATTGGGCATCGTGCTGTACGGGTTCATAAATTCAAATCAGTCCGATTTTTAATTAAACAGGTTTTATTACCAGAGAAGGAATTTTCAAAAATACTGTTTGAATCAATGAGAAATTGGGGAAAGTGAAATAAATATAGTTCGAGTAAGAATACACCGACAATCACGTGATATTTGTAAACAAATAAACGCACGTGTCATCCAATTCTCAGACGACAATCGGCATGGAGTTTGATGAAGCACTGCAACGCAGTGTGCAGTTGTTAAACTAAGTAACTTGAGCTTCATTTGAACATTTTCTTTTCTGCACCGTGGGTTACTTAACTTAAAAATAGTAGCAATACTCGTCCGCAAGCACGAGAAACACTTCGCCGGCGACGATTTTGTTGGTGTTTGTGGTGCCATGTTTATGAACTGAACGTCCACGTTTCCGGTTTTGTTTTGGATTGGGGGAAACCGTGAATCTAAATTTAGACGTAAAAAAGTTCAGTAACTTCTGGTAGAGGTGTATCCGCTGCAAGGGAGAAACCGTTGTGTGGAGATTGGAGTGGATAGTGCGGTTTTACATCACATGATCAACACCAAATACCTCATTACGGTCTAATACGCGAATGACGTCTGCGCAACGCCGACGTCGTAACGTTATAAGTGAGTTGGTTTCAAAAGTAGAATTGAATTAATCTTCTCATATTTCATTAACCTATAATGCAAATTGCAAACGACAGTTGCAAAAAACATATTTCCTGAATAAAACATTTTCATTTACTTCCACGGAAGCATAGCTTATGACCGCTCATAAGTTATGTGTTCAAGGCGAAAACTGAAAAAATGCAATTTGTTTGGCGATTTGTGAATAGCGCTGGCCAGTTTAGTCGTTGCGTTTGTTAACCCTTTACCTAACGTAACGGCCAAAACCGGCCAGCGCTATTCTCAAAAATCGCCAATTAATTTTCATTATTTTTTTCATTTTTTGTCTCAAAAACATAGGTTATGACCCCTCGTTGGAACGAGCTCATTCCAACGAGGGGTCATAACCTATGTTTTTGAGACAAAAAATGAACAAAATTAGTTATTCAAGAATTATTTTTGCAAGTGTCGTCTGCTTTTCAGGTTAGATAAAGGGTTAAAAGGTTAAATAACACATTATGTGATAAAAAGAATATCAAATTCGTCACGATTTGATATGAATTTTCTGAATCTCGTTCACTAAAAGCGATCTCAGCCGAGGTAAATCTGGGCTCAGTTTGATTTCAGTGAAGTCATTACAGAAATTTCATATGAAATCGCGATTCATTGAGATTCTCTATATATTATATAGGTGGTTTCATATATACAGCCTTCTATTATCTCGCAGCAGAGGAAACATCAGGACAGTCAGGAAAATCAGGACACTCAGGACAGACACAGACGGGCGGATGGACGGGCGGGCGGGCGGACGGACGGACGGACTTAATTGTTTACGGAAAAATTGATCATTTTAATTCGTTCGTACAACGGTTAAAACCGCGGTTTTTTGGGAAATACTTTTTTTTTTTTTTTTTTTGTTTTTTAGGGGGGGGGGGGGTATACATGGTTACACCCCCCCCCCCAACGTAATGCTTGATAGTACCTGACGCTAATCCCAACCCTGAACTGACCCTAACCCTTAATATAAACCACGAAAAATCACTATTTGCCTCATAAGTCTCATATTTTAGTAATTAAGCTCATAATATATCATTTTAAGCTCATAATATTTTCGGTAAGCTCATAATGCCTGTCCGGACAACAACAAAAAAACTCGTAACTCCCGTATTATTACCGCGAACGGACGGGCGGACGGACGGACGGATGGAGTTTAGGCCAATATCTTTCCCAACCCATCGTTACAATCTTATTGGGAATTATCAGGAAGGGGGTGCATGTACAGACTCTGTACTCTTAGGATGTGACCAAAGATTCCCTCGTTTTATTTGTCTCTACTATGGAGAATAAAGTCGAACATTTTTCTCAATGAAGAGGTGCGTGGGTCTCAAACACAGCTTTATGTATTGTTTTCACTGAGGTACGTGGATTACCACCGATAAATATCACTGTGTGGGTGTCCTTGTATGGCCGTGCCCCTCAAGTTCGAAAATTCTTCCTTATCTTCTGAACAGAAACTGAGGACGAGTTATAGACTCTCTTTTTTCCAAGTTATCCCAATACATTGTGTTATCTAGTTTTGATTGAGAACAACATCAAAAGTCAGCAACGCAGCTATCAATATTGAAACAGCACAGATATTTTAGGAATATTTATGAGAAGGTACCAATTAAATTATTCCCGCCCTTAACAATAGTGATCTGCAGTAAATGCCATGCTTATATTTGATAAATTTAATGAATGTTTTTTCTGACAATTGGTCTGAAAGATGTTGAAGACTTCAAATGTTGTGAATGTTCGTTTTTTTTTAATTATGTATAAAACATTTATATCATTATTTTGAAATCATTATACTTTTTATTTACAAAAGTTATTTTTCAAATAAAATTATTAGTCATTTCAGTTTTCTTCTCAACTTATTTTTATATTTCATCATGTATAGGTGGTTTCTTCTGTTGACCTTCGAAACTTCGAAATTCGATTCGATTCAATTCGAAATTGTCTTGATGATTCGATTCGAGTCGCGCTGATTCGATTTCTTTTTTAATTTTCGAGAAATCCTTACAAGTGTCAGCCCTTCAGCTCTTCTTATATCATCGGGTCTACTTTGCAGGAGACCTGATGGTAGAAAAGTTCAAGCAGGTTCAGCTTCCGAAGCAACTTTGATTCCGTTCTGGACTATTTCGCTTTTTTTATTGTTTTGCCCAAACCGATGAGTCGCCACGGAATGCAATACAGTCGCCGTGGACTGGTCGTTATCCATGCGTAGGCAGCGATGTCCACGCATGCGTTTACCGGGTAATAAAAATTATCATCAGCAAAAGTTTAATTAATGAAGCACCGGGTTGTACCCGGTGCTTTATCAATTAAATTTTGATGATTATTCCTATAATTAGTGTTTGGAATCTAATATCATTGCGTCCGTGGAAATATTGTCCACCCGTGGAAAGTGGCCAGTCCTTGACGACCGAAATGTATAACTGTTGAGTGGACACGGGCAATATTTACTATTGTTAGAAGATACATTACATGTCTTTATAACTTGAAAGCCACGGGATTTGTTGCGAGATTCGAAATCATCTGTCTGCTTGGAACCTGCATTCGATTTGACCCGAATTCTTTGTGCGCATTAACCCTTTACCTAACGAATCGCCCGCATCCGCCCGCGTAATATGCAAATTGAGCCGTTGAAAAAAAGAAAATTTCCCAAATATTTTAACAAAACCATATTATGTGACCCCTCATTGGATCGAGCTCATTGTTAAATTTTGATATTCTCTGCGTTGGGTAATGGGTTAAAAAGTTTTGTAAATTTTGCTCACTGATTTTCACATTTTTCAGACAGTCGTTTGACAGTACATCGGATGTATTCTCCCCCCAAAAAGATCTATGACAACAGGACATAATCCTTAGGCTCAAGTACCTTTACTGGATTGCCAATTAAGATACCTTGGTATAACGTGTTTCGAGATCCGTTTAATTTTACTATTTCCAAACACTGCAGGCAAATAAATCTTCTAACAACCGCTACACATGTAATGTTGCTTTTTGTGAACCTCAAGGAAATTTATAATAACCGGTTGCCAATCGATACGTTTTGTTTGTGCTTATCAAGCAACTTCTGTATATCACGGATGTATCCTGAGTGCCTTTTTCCGGAGCAATTGTGACTGAAAAAGTCAGTGTTTCGATTTACATTCCGTGAGTTTGTCTGTATTAACCATGAAAAATTATACAGCCATTGCACTATTGTGTCACTATCACTATCAGGAACGTGGCGACAATAAGGGGTGGGGGTGGGGGGGTCACCCCCCCCCCTCACCAATCCTGGCCAAAATTTTCTATAGTTGGAAATTCGGATGGCAAGTCTTGAGTAGTTAGAAATTCCATCTATCTGGATTTTAGAGCTTCTTTGGTGAGGTCTCCTTTATTTTCCAAATTTCCAACTTGGTTTCAAGTCGGCAAAAATTCCAACTGTTACTATTTACATCTTTTGTGTACGCAATATCGAGCTTCATAAGTATGCCTGATAGATAGATAGATAGATAGATAGATAGATAGATAGATAGATAATAGATAGATAGATAGATAGATAGATAGATAGATAGATATAGATAGATAGATAGATAGATAGATAGATAGATAGATAGATAGATAGATAGATAGATAGATAGATAGATAGATAGATAGATAGATAGATAGATAGATAGATATTTATTTATTCGTTCAGTAGCATACAGGAAATACAATGGTTACAATCACATAGTTCAATTAATATATAACATTTTGTATACTACTGGGAGATGACATAGCCAGATTGGCTGTCTTCCAGTCATCTCCCTAAGGAATGTTTTGCAATACTGTTTACGGGCCCAGACTGTCGACGTTCTTATAAAAATCATCTCATCGGTTATAGAAAATTTACTATGTAAGGGTTGTGCTAGACTTGGCAGTTAAAGTGTTTTCTTGTGGATGTATTTCAGCTTGGGGCCTTCTGGCTGTGTGCTACAAATGAAGCAACCTAAATTGAGCAGTTCGAGTAAAAGAGATATAAAAATTTGCTTCAATCCTTTATTTATCTTGAGAGCGGCCCAAAGCTATAAGACATCCCCTGGCGAGGTCATTTAACGCGGACAAGGTGGGTATAGCTATTTGGAGGACAGAATGTCATTTCGTCTGGTCATTTAATTTGTTCATATATAGGTAAAGTAAAGCATGAAGACGTGTTATGACGGTGTCCAAATCAGCAAGATCACACCCTCTCTCAATCCAGGGGTGAGAACGGGTCGTACTACCGCTGATGTGATCACCGCCGCTACGATGTTTTATATAGTGCAATCTGGACAATAAGGATTACTGCATTCAACATTGTCTGGATAAAGTGCTAGAAGCCTGGACAACAGCTTCTTTTTAAATACGTTTCTATTGTTCATCGTACGTAGATCTCTATCTAGCGCATTCCAAATCCTGGGATACAGGTTGGTAGGTAGACGGTCCAGGGCTTCTGTCCTTGTTCTAGTTATTTGGAGAAGATCACGTTGTCTAGTGGTTCTGACAGGCATACTAGCTACTCTGAAGAAGTTATCAAATGACTGGGGAAGATTGTCGTTTTTCCAATCAAAGACGAAGAGGGATACATGGAATTTATACAGGTCAGTCACCTTGAGTATTTTGTCCCTTTTGAAGAGTGGTTCTGTGTGGGCATTATACTTTTTGTTATAAATTATGCGCAGTGCACGTTTTTGAAGAGTTAGAAGTTTATTGATAGATCTCGAATTTCCCCATGCTTGGATTCCATATACCAAGTGACTATGTATCAGAGCGCAGTATAGTGTTCTCATAGCCTCATGAGGAAGGATTGCCTTTACCTTGTTAAGGGCAAAGTTTGCGCGTGCAATCTTGAAACAAAGTTGAGCTATGTGGGCGTTATATGACAGACAATTATCAATGGATATACCTAGAAATTTCAGTAATTTTTCAGCTTCATTTGGTCCAACCTTATTTATTATTTGGTTGTTGACGAAAATATTATTGTGAGAGAACGCTTGCTTATGGGATGGATTAAACACAATATATTTAGTTTTACTTGCATTCAATGCCAATCTATTCACGGAACACCATTCGGAGATGTTTTCTAACTCTTTATTCACAGTAATTGTCAGATTGTCAGTATTAGATCCCAAAAGGTGTACGTTGGTATCATCGGCAAAAGATAAAGGGTTTAATGTGGTTGAATTGCAAAGATCATTTATGTATAGCAAAAATAAAATAGGTCCTAATATTGAGCCTTGTGGAACACCACAGGTTATTTCAGCTAAGTCAGATGTGCCTTCACCGTATGCAACAAATTGGTGTCTATTTGATAGGTAACTTTTGAACCAATTGTTGGAGATGCCCCTAATTCCATACAATTCTAGTTTCTTCAATAGAATATCATGGTTTATGGTGTCGAATGCCTTAGATAAGTCCAAAAATACCGCTAATGTTATGTCTTTACTTTGCCTATCATTTGCATCGGCAATGTACTTTAGGAGATGTAGGACAGGGTGGATAGTTGAGTGATTTTTTCTGAACCCATATTGACTGCTACATAGAATTTCAAAGCGATCGAGAAAGCTTATCAGCCTAATTGACACGAGTTTTTCTAGAAACTTTGAAAAGGTGGGGAGGATACTGATAGGTCTATAATTGGTAAAATTATGCACATCTCCAGATTTGAAAATAGGGATTACCTTTGCAATCTTCATTTGTTCTGGCACTACTCCTTGGACAAAGGAGTTATTGATAATATGTGAGAGGGGTACTACAATTTGGTTGATTGATTGCTTGATGAGAGTTGACGTGATATCATTACTGTCTTTACTTAATTTTGATTTCATTGACTGCACTATGTTAACAATTTCGGCTGGCGTAGTTGGTGTCATAAAAACGTTATTTCGAAAATCCCCTTTCATTTAATCCCAGAAAGGCTTATTTGACATAGGTAATAACTCACTTGTTTGTTTCCCAATATTCGCAAAAAAACTGTTAAATTCTGTGGCAATTTGGTTATGATCAGTTATTTCTCTTTCACCTTGCTTAAAAAAGGAGGGCAGTTTGGCTTCTCGTTTTGCTTTGTTTATGCTATCATTTAATATTTGCCACGTTTTACGCATATCATGTTTATTTTGAGCTAGAATGTTCTTATAATACATGGCCTTGCATTGTTTTTTCACTCTGTTGAATATCCTACAGTAATTTTTGTAGTTTTGAATATTGCGGTCGCTCGGACACTTCAGTTTTTTCAGGTAGAATTTTCGTTTATTTAATGACGAGATCAAGAGGCCCTTCGACATCCAAGGTTGTTTTCTTATAGTATTTGTCTTTGCCTGTGTCTGGGATAGAGGAAAGGCGGTTTCAAAGACATTTAAATAAATTTCAATGAATGTGTTATAAGCCATGTTTGGGCAATCTAGTTCCATTACAGGAGAGAAGTCACACTGAGATAAAAGTAAGTTAAAGTGGGCAACACTTTCTTTGTTTATTTTTCGTTTGGACACAACAGGTCGACGTATATTTTCTTTGGTATCGGTTTCAATATAGAATGTGCCAAAATGGTCAGATACATCAGTTATTACTATTCCCGTGTTAGAATTTGTTGATATATTATTTGAAAATATGTGATCGATAAGAGTGGCGGAATAGGGAGTTACTCTTGTGGGCTTGGTTATTAGAGGTAGGATTCCCTGACTGAACATTAAATCAATAAAATATCTAGTCTTGTCATGGGAACTGAATTTTAACATGTTGATGTTCAAGTCTCCTACAATGTAGGATGGAGTGTTTTCGCGATTTAGTTTGTCGGTTATTTCATTTAATTTCGATATGAAGAGGTCAATATCTGCTTTAGGTGGCGTATTTGGTCTGTATATCACTCCTATTATTTTCTTGGATTTCTTGGTATTGATTTCGATGAAGAGGGATTCAATTACATGCGGAATAAAAAGAGTCAGGTCCGGGCGAACTCTATAATCGACATGTTCCTTAATAAAGAATCCTACCCCACCACGACCATCATCGTCATTTGGTCTACTGTTCATAAGGAGTGGGTGGTAGCCATTAAGTGTGTATGACATAGTGGGTGGAATTTTGAATATCTCTGTTAGTCCAATTATGTCAAAGAAACTGTCCATGTCATGCAGGTTGAGTAAAAGATCATTTAGGGCATCCCAGTGTGCGGTCAGCCCTTGGCAATTTATGTGAAAAACAGAAAAGGACTTATTCAGTAGAGTACGACATGAGGCAAACTGTTCAGGGGAGTAGTACGAGCAATCATTTTTAACTTTTTTAAAGGGGGACAAGTCATCATCTTGTCCATTGTAGACTTTTTCCTTATAATGACTAATAAAGTCGTATTCTGGCCGCGTTTGGATCTCGCCCAACTGTAGTCTATCCGCCATTACTAACAATGTAACTGCCAAGTACTATAAGTGCACCACGCCTCGCAGAAAACAATATGAAATTTGGTAAAGAGGGATGTACTGAATACAACAAGGTTTGAACCAGTCTAAGGGTGACTGCCTGGACCTCATACTAAGGGCAACAGTCTGGGGCAATGCAAACATAATTATATTAATGGCGGAAACTAAAAAGGTTGAAACAAAAGAAAAGAAGTTGTTATAACAAAATCAAGGCTATGTACATAGAAAAACAGTTGCTATACATGGGTTCTTGAATAACTGGGTTTCTGATCGACTCTCACATTTCATACATTTTTTATTTAGTAGCATGGATGCATTTATTACTAATCGGTCACACACTCGCTCATCGACCCACAAACCCATCACTCAAGTCAGTGATTGAATGCGCGAGTAAATGAGCGAGCGAGTCAGGGTGAGGAAGCATCGAGTTTGCCAAGTAGACATTTCGCGTAGTCACAGAGTTGATATTGAGTTATCATCTTCAGGTTAGGAGATGGCCACCAATTACACTCACCCGTTCATCCAACCAACCATCCATTCTAATGAATAATGAAATGAATAAACAAATAAACAAATGAGCGGATGAATGAACGATCTTGGCTATTATTTCACTTGTAATGATTTAATTTCCAATCATTCATTCATCCATCCATCCATTCAAACACCCCAATGAATGAATGAATGAATGAATGAATGAATGAATGAATGAATGAATGAATGAATGAATGAATGAATGAATGAATGAATGAATTGGTTTGTAAGAAAGTCAGTCATACGTGCATGCATCCACTCCAGCAGTTACTCACTCGAATGACTGGATGGATGAATGAACGGGTGGATGAATGGATGATGAACGGAAGAGTAAGTAAATTGATGAATTGATGAATCCTTGGATGGATGGGTGAAGGAATGACAACAATGAATAAAAGAAAGAATGAATGAATGAGTTAACTATCATGAGGTATCCTGAGTCAATCATTCATCCGTCCACTCATCCATACACCCACCCACTCCTAGGACGAATGAACGGATGAATGAGTGGATGCATGAACGAACGGATGATGAATGGATAAATGAACGAATGGGTGGATGGATGGATGGATGGATGGATGGGTGAAAGAATGAAAAAACAATAAAAGAAAGAATGAATGAGTTGACTATTCTGAGCTTTGACTCAGGAGAAGCAAGCAATCTGACTTGATTTACACCAAAATTATTTATGGTATTACATATTATCGGAATGACAGAATGGCGAAGAAAAGAAGCACATATTGATCACAAGAGTATAAAATTTTGCGAGGTTGTGTCTAGAAGTGAAAAGGTTAAGGAGTTTTCTTGATCGATTAATCACTTGTCCAAACAGATATCTGAATAACTACCATACCGTTGATGATTTACAGCATGGACCCTTTACCCAACGTAACAAACAAAACCGACTGGGCCTACATATATACAATTTTTTTTTTTTTTTTATGTTTTCAATCTTTGTCTCAAAAACATAGCCCATGACCCACCTCGGAACGAGCTCTTTGAGCTCGCTCCAATGAGGGGTCATAAGCTATGTTCCCGAGACAGAACATTGAAATTTTTTTGTAATTTATGAATTCAGTTTGCAAGTATCATCCGCTACCCACAGTGGGTAAGGTTTTAACATTGGCCATTTCCAGCTTCTGATTCAGTATGATCATCATGCAAGTAAACAAGTATGTCAGCACGCATCTTGTATGCTTTGCTCTGTCTCATATAATTGATGTAAGTCAGTATGCACTCACTCAGTCAGACATGCACTCATTCACTCATGCGATCATTCGCTTGAATAAATGAATGAATGGATAAATGAATGAATGAATAAAGGAATGGACGAATAAATGGACGAACGAATGAATGAGTTACAATACTGAACTTTGACTCCGGAGTAATGAGCTAACTGAACTGATTTACACCAAGAGTATTTGTGGTATTACAAATTATCTAGAATGACTGAATGATGAAGAAAAGGAGCACACACTCGTCACAAGAGTATAGATTTTGGGGAGGTTGTGTCATGGGCATCGGTTTAATTACGGAAATCGAAGTAAAGACAAGTCAGTCCACAGCAGAAAGGATTGCAGTGTCATTGATTTAGAAAATAGCAATGCTTACCACTAAAAAGTATCAGACTTGTAAAAGAGAATTTTCTAAGGCTGATTCCCGCGTGGCTGCAAAGGGAATACATCAATCAATTGAACATAAGGAGTTAGTTCTTGTCGTACATCCCGTGTGCATTATAAGAATCAGGACAATTGTTGATTATGAAATGCAGACAGGCATCCCATCAACTACTTCAGACTGGGAAATAACAAACATCTAGAAGAGTTATTCACTCTTAATCTTGATGATTAAGTATTATACTATCAATTTCGGAGTTTGGATATATGGCAAGGAGTTTTTGAATGTGGATCTATTTATTTGTTTATTTATTGGGAGTTAACTACACCTTCAACAGCCAGGGACCACTCGTGGTGAAGAAATTGGACCAATGAGTTAGCGTTCAGTCACACACGCATCCGTTCACTCATCCAACTCCATCCATTCAAATAAATGAATGAATGAGTGAGTGAGCTAGTGAACGAACGAACGGACTAACGAATAAGTGAACGAATGAACTAGTAGCGGAAAGGATGGAGGTACGACAGGAAGGGACAAACGAATGAACCTCGTTCCCAATTGCTTTGAGAAAGCTTGAATCTAGAGTTATTGATTCACTGGGGCTTAACTACACTTTAAACAGCCAAGATCATCTCGTGACGAGCAATCTGGACAAATGAGTTAGCTTTCAATCACACACTCCATCGCTCACCCCTCCAACCATTCATTCAGATGAATAGATGACTGAATAAGGGAAGCAAGGAAAGAAGAAAGGGACGAACTGACGAACTTGTTCTCAGTTACTTTGAAAGAGCTTTTGGATCTAGAGTTATTTATATTTTGTTGAGCTATCTGATCTAATGAGTTAACTGTCAGTCACACACTCCATCGCTCACCCATCCAGTAATTCTTTCAGATGATTGAATGACTGACTGAATGAAGAAAGGAAGGAAAAAAGGGACGAACTAATTAGCTTCTTCTCAATTACTTAGGTGCTTTAGGATTTTTAGTTATTATTTATTTGTTGTGGCTTAGCGACACTTTCAACGGTCCGGGTCATATCTTGTCGAACATTTTGGAGTATTGAGTCAACTATCAGACATTCATCCGTCCACTCACTCAACCACCCATTCTAGTGAATGAATGTGCAAATGAGTGGACGAATGAGTGCAGGAATGAGAAGGGTAGGAAAAGGATAGGAGCTTTTTGATCTTGAGTTATTTATTTATTTGTTGGGGCTTAACAACACTTTCAACAGCCCGGGTTATATCGTGTCGATCTTTTTTGAAATAATGAAATAACGATCAATCAGACACTCATCCGTCCACTCACTTAACCACCCCTTCGAGTGAATGAATGAGCAAATGAGTGGACGAGTGAGTGAATGAATGAGAGGGATAGGAGGATGGAAGGAGCTTTTGTGTTTAGATTTATTTTTTTATTTGTTGGATCTTAACTCACTTTCAACATTCCAGGTCATTTCATGTCGAACAATTTGGAGCAATGAGCTCACTCTCAGTCACACCCTCATCCGTCCACTCACTCAACCATCCATTCGAGTGAATGGATGAGCAAATGAGTGGACTGGTGAATGAATGGATGAATGAATGAGAGGGGGGGGGAGCATGTTCTCCGTTACTTATTTCATTCGAGTAGTGAATGGATGAGAAAGTTAATGGACGAGCGAATGAGTGAGTGGGTGAATCGAGGAGAGGAAAGGAAGGGGGAGGAGCATGATCTCAGTTACTTAGTTCATATGACGGTTCAGTTTAGTTCACAGTCAAAGAACGAACGAACTAATCAGTTTGCTCTCAATTACTTTGAAATACTTGTTCTTGTATATTTTTGCTTACCGGAAATAAAATATTGTTTAAACTAAAGAGCTTTTGAGTCTTGAGTTATTTATTTGTTGGTGCTTAATGATACTTTCAACACTCAAGGTCATATAGTGTCAAACAATTTGAATTAATGGATTAGCTATCAGTCACAAAGCCATCAATCCACTCACTCAAATGAATGGAGTAATGAGTTAGCTATCAGTCAGACACTCATCCGTCCCCTCACTCAACCACCCATTCGAGTGAATGAATGAGCGAATGAGTGGACGAATGGGTGCATGAATGAGAGGGGTAGGGAGAAGGAAGGAGCTTTTGGATCTAGAGTTATTTGTTTATTTGTTGGGGCTTAGCGACACTTTCAACAGTCCGGGTTATATCGTGTCGATCAGTTTGGAACCATGAGTTCACTATCAGTCATACACTAATCCGTCCACTCACTCAACCATCCATTCGAGTGAATGAATGAGCAAATGAGTGAACGAATGGATGAATGAATGAGGGGGAGGGAGTATGTCCTCCGTTACTTATTTCATTCGAGTAGTGAATGAATGAGCAAATTAGTGGACGAGTAAATGCGTGAGTGGGTGAATGAAGGAGAGGAAAGGGGGGGGGGCATAATATGATCTCACTTGGTTCATGTGAGGGTTCAGTTTAGTTCACAGTCAAGGAACGGACGAACTAATCAGTTTTCTCTCAATTACTTTGAAAGAGCTTTTAAATCTAGAGTTATTTATTTACTTGTTGGTGCTTAACCCTTTACCCAACGCAGACGATATCAAAATTTATTATTTTAAATATCAGTTTTTCAAATTGTTCAAAAAATTTCAACAAAACCATATCATGTGACCCCTCGTTGGAACGAGCTCGACGAGCTCGTTCCAACGAGGGGTCACATGATATGGTTTTGTTGAAACTTTTTGAAAAATAATATTTTTTCAACTGCTGAATTTGAATATTGCGCGGGCGGATGCGGGCGATTCGTTGGGTAAAGGGTTAATGATACTGTCAACACTCAAGGTCATATCGTGTCGAACAATTTGGATTAGTCACAAAGCCATCAGTCCACTCACTCAAATGAATGGAGTAATGAGTTAACTATCAGTCAGACACTCATCCGTCCACTCACTCAACCGCCCATTCGAGTGAATGAATGGGCGAATGAGTGGACGAATGAGTGCATGAATGAGAAGGGTAGGAAGAAGGAAGGAGCTTTGAATGTAGTCAAGGAACGGACGAACTAGTCAGTTTTCTCTCAATTACTTTGAAAGAGCTTTTAACCCTTTACCCAACGTAACGGCCAAAACCGGCCAGCGCTATTCTCAAAAATCGCCAATTAATTTTCAAAATATTTTCATTTTTTGTCTCAAAAACATAGGTTATGACCCCTCGTTGGAACGAGCTCGTCGAGCTCGTTCCAACGAGGGGTCATAACCTATGTTTTTGAGACAAAAAATGAAAAAAATTAGTTATTCAAGAATTTTTTTTGCAAGTGTCGTCTGCTTTTCATGTTAGGTAAAGGGTTAAATCTAGATTTATTTATTTACTTGTTGGTGCTTAATGATACTGTCAACACTCAAGGTCATATCGTGTCGAACAATTTGGATTAGTCACAAATCGGTACGAGATTTCTATAGTACGTTTACTTATCGTAATAAAAAAAAATCCTCGAAATGCACTTCAAGAAAATCACATCATGTAAAATCATTATCCTGAGTTAATTCCATCATTCACAGTTACAAAATGATGAAACATCAATTTTTTTTTCATTCCTGCATAAGATCTGATTTAGTGTTAGGACAGTGTTGTCAGGACACCTGAGGCCCCATAAGGCCTGGGCTGACGTGGGGTTATTTAGTCCCGCTGATGAAGTTGCGGGAAAATTTGACCAACGTGGAGGGTCGGAATCCAAGTGTCGCGAACTCGGCGCAGGGAGCTGAGTTAGACCGACGCCGTGATTCCTTCTCTGCCAAATTGTCCTGAAATAGGTTCGATTTTCGTTAGGTGTGATTCCTAATCACTTCAGGCTGCGTAATGGAAAGAATGATTTAAAGTAACAACGATTCTTTTATTTACACATAAAAATAAAGCCGTTTCAATATTTCAACAATCAACAATTCGACTCTTTTCACAGAAATTTGGTTGCTACGGTTAGATAATTCTAAACAATCATATAGTCATTCTATAGCCCTGTACTGGCACTATAGTCTACACACTGGAAATGTTACTACCGTGAGCTCGCCATAAGAGCTTCACAAATCTGAAATGTTATTACTGTGAGCTCGCCATAAGAGCTTCATCCGCTTAGGCTCAAATGTCAACGTCTGCGCGTAACTGTACCTCTGGCTGTCGGAGGGTTCCGACCAGCAATGTTCGTCATCTATAAAGCCACCGTACTTCTGATTTGGGTCAGATATTGTCTACTCATACCTTATGTGCCTTTTGAAAGTCCTCCGTGAAAGTCCTATTGAAATATTCACTGTTCCTGGTTGAATTTACGATTCACAAATGCCCCTTTTTGTGCTAGGGCGAAATTGTCACTCACACCGATCTCCAGTCGGTATTACGATGCTTCAACAGCAAAACAAACTACTCAGAACGCAATCAGTCTGACGCTTCAAAGGGTTAATACGCACAATACAATTAACCTACACTTCTGACTATTGCAGGCTGATACCTGCTACTCGACAATCTAAACTTTAACGTTCCACCTGGGTTTTCCTTCTCAACGAATTTGGCCATGAAGCCGCCTATCCACCTTAAGCTAAATCAATCGTGGAACGCCCTCTCTGGCGATTCCAGCCGTTTCAGGGTCCTGTGATCGAAGGTACCCCTATGCCAGGAAACAGAGTCCGCCTGTCCTGGACTTCACCAACGTGTGTGTGACCCCAAGTGTGTGTCTAATGCTCTGCTCTTCAAGGTATATATACTTTTTACCCTAAACTGTCAGGTGGACCGACGCTCATCTGTCCACCTGTCAAAACGGTAGGAGATGACGTATATCGGGGCAGAATCAATACAAGTCATCTCGCGCGTGACTTAACGGTGATTTCACTTGTCGAGAAAGCCGATTCGTTCCTGCCATTCATTGCTACCTAATGATCAGGTGACGATACGATAGACATTTCTATCGTTTAGAATCTCGTTTCTCAATTGGCCGTGACGATATCCTGCCACCAACCGATTACGTCTCGTAAGACTCGCGACTACTGTATAAATTAAATAAGACTAGACCTTATCTAACATACCGTTTCTCCCCTGGGTCCCTGCGCTGAAGCTGGTTATACACCACGTGTGTTTTTTCCATGTCCAGCTTCACAGAGAAGTGAAATTCACGTAGGGTTTTCACCTTGATGCTGAATATCTTTTGAACTTACACTATCTTTATATATGAGGCCCCTTGCCCCTATATTTAGGCTGGCTTTGCCCTGACAAGTGTGAATCGCTCAGAGTTCTTAACTTGAGCATTTGTTTAGCGCATATTCAATTCCCAGAAAAATACCAAATAATAATAACCTGATACTCTATACTATACTTTGGAATGTCTGTCTGTCTGTCTGTCTGTCTGTCTGTCCGTCCGTCCGTCCGTCCGTCCGTCCGTCCGTCCGTCCGTCCGTCCGTCCGTCCGTCCGTCCGTCCGTCCGTCTGTCTGTCTGTCTGTCCGCTATACAAATGAATATGGGGCCACCCCGAGTGTCCAAAATGGGTCCACTAGGAGTACTTTTTTGGCGGAGGTCATCGTCAGGTTTAAAAAAGTGTGTGGGGTGGGGGTGGGGTGTAGGGGGCACCAAAAGTTATGACCAAAATTTTTTGTACCGATATATGTCTTCAAAGGGGTCTACTATGGGTAATTTTTTACCAGGAATCTAATGGTGAGGTTTAAAAAATGATCGGGTTGGGGATGTAGAGAGGCACCAAAAGTTATGACCAAACTTTTTCTCACCGATATAGGCCTTCAAAGGGGTCTACTAGGGGTAATTTTTTACCAGGAATCTAATGGTGAGGTTTAAAAAAGTGCCGGGGTGGGGATGGGGGTGTAGAGGGGCACCAACAGTTATAATACTTTCCTCAGCACGAGCAATCATAAATGTGTTGGTATTTCAGTTACTAGAATCAATTTTATGCTCCTTTCAGGGCTTCATTTTTAAAATGTTTCTCGGTAGTGAATTTCCAACTAGGGGAGGGACCGGGAGGGAGTTTCCCCCTCCCGGTCCCTTCCGCATTTGGAAATTTACTATTGTACACCCCTCCAATCGGAAGCCTCTAGCCACGTCCCTGGTCACTATAATTAAGAATATGTCACGTGTGGCTACGGCGAAAACTCACAGTTCAGGCTGGAGATGAGTTAAACATGTTCAAACCATGAAGCATAGAAATATAAACAGACAACAAAAAAACTGAACAAAGATTTTAGTATGGGAAACACCTAACGCCGATTTGTTTTGAGTAAATGGATCCCCAACGTAACTTTAGTCCTCAGGCCGACTACATCTACAAACCGAGGTCGAGGTATCTAAACGGGATTAATAATGACAAAAGGCCTGCAGCCTTAAAGGTACTACGCCTTTAAGGTCAATAAGGACCGAACAGCCGAGTGAGGTTCAGGCGAGAAGCCGAGATTCAATAATAAGGGGTGCTCTAGCCAGTTTTGTAGGGGGAGGGGCGGGGGCGTGATATTTGGAAGGGAGTAACAACTGTGGGTACTAATTAGAAGTGCCCCCCCCCCCCACCCATTCCTCGATAATTTTGCTAAACTCACTGCTCTACGAGCAAATATGAGATGTTTATAACATCTGTACACCTATATTGGAGACCATTTGGGACTCTATTTGTCAAGTGAATGTTGCATTAGAGGGGGGCAGCGAAAATTTGAAGAGGGCGGCAACGCCCTCAGGCTCACATTCCCGTGGCCATGCCACAGGTATGGCTACCGGATGCGAGCTTTTTGTGCTGTTGCATATTTTCATATGTCAAAGAATGAAAAACTCCCTTCAAAGTAATGTACTGTTTTAATAGCTTAGCACTGTAAATAGCTGAATATCGCGCCGATTGCATACTAAGGTCACTGATCCCTATTAATTGGGTTGTTCGAACGATGGCAAAAAAATATCGCAAATCAAGCTGCTCCCATCCCACCCCAACATGCGTCAAGTCAATGAACGCTGCAGTTCCTACAAGCAATATGAGGTTTGATCACGAGAAAGGCTGTAGTCACTGCGTAATAGAATCCACATCATCAAACATAACCTCTCTACCCAACGTAACGGTCAAAACTGGTCATCAATATTCTCAAAAATCACCAATTAATTATCATTATATTTTCATTTTTTGTTTCCAAAACATAGGTTATGGCCCCTCCTTGGAACGAGCTCGTCGAGATCGTTCCAATGAGGGGTCATAAGGCTATGTTTTGGAGACAAAAAATGAAAAATGAAAAAAAATTACTTATTCAAGAATTTTGTTTGCAAATGTCGTCTGCTTTTCACGAATGCCTAGCACGAAAGTTAATAACATGGTATCTATCAACGTTGTTGAAAACATTCAATCTGCGTGGCCTCCAGTAATGTACACACCATCAACTCATTCATTTTCATAGAGATCAAAGTATGTTTTCCAATAGAACTAAACTTCTCGCCATCTGATTGAATAAGGGGTTGCTTGGTTTTTTTTTCTATGTTTACGGCTCCAGTAGCATATGTTAACGTTTGACGTCCACACTCGAAATATTTGAAATGAGGTTGCCAGTTTCGCATTTGTCCAAACAACGGAGTGACTTGCAAACCGCCTCATTTTTTCTGGATTTTTGACACGTGCAGCAGATGAGGTTCCGAAAGTTGACTTGCATGACTATATAAGTCAGGGATGAATAACGCAAAAACGTTGTCAAATTAAATTCAGCCTACCCAGGTGGGGCCACCAAAAATTTGCAAGACGTGACGTGGCGGTGGGTGGGTCTCTTGAGTGCGCCAAAAATGTGCATTTCCAACTTGTGCAATTTTTTAAATTTTTTTTAAAATATATCAATATATCAGCTAATATATACCATCATTTGTGTTTCAAACCTTAAAGGTGATGTTGTACATCACACTCTTAACATAAATACAACATCAGGAGGCTTTGTATGTGAGAATATTGGGCTTAATCTGGGAAAATGTCACACGTTAGTAGGGGGTGGGTGTCTTGTTCGAAATGTAGAAAATGTGCAGACAATATTTTGGGAAAATTCTCTCTGATGCACTAAATTCAACCCAAGTTATTTATTTATTAATTGATTTATTTATTTATTGGTGTTTAATGACACTTTAACAACCAGGGTCATATCGTGTCGGTGACAGGTTTACGGGTGGAGGAAGCCAGAGTACCAGGAGAGAACCACCGAGCAACGTCAGCTCTTCAACATCATAACCCACGACTGTACTACACACTGCACAGCGGTACTGCGTACTACACAGCACAGACAGGGTTAGATTGGCTGAAGACATGTGCTCCTCGGCGTGCAGTACGTCTCAGCACACAGCGTCATCGTGCCCCCACAATTGGGGTAAGTTTATTTTGGATTTTAATGGGAGAGTGGGGGGTGGGGGTGGGGTGGGTGTCTGAGAACGGTAGTAGAAAATTTGCACGTAGTGGGAGGGTGGGTGTAAAAAGGAGCCCCCCCCCCCCCCCCAGGCCTACCAGTAAAGTTTTCAAGAAACAAACACTTCGGTCTACTTTTTCGAAGTAGGTACTAATGACTTTGTGACTGTATGGGACGTCGCGTTAATGAAGTATTGTGATGATTTCTTTCGCCTCCAAAAGCCATTATGAAAAAAATGTTGATGAAGAGAAAAGAACCTTAGGGACATGTATTGTTGAGGTGTTGTAGAAACTCATTACAAAGAGAATGAACCAAACAGAGGCCCCGATTTACCTCAACACCATCGAAGACACACCCAACACCATGCCCCTATATCGACGGGACATGTGTGTGGGGGCGTGATAGTTGATGAAGAAGCTATAAAATAAATTAACAAATGTACAAGCCTGTGTTTGAGGAGTGTCAAAAAAGAGAAACAGACCAAAATTCAAGCGAGTTGTTCGCTTAGGCCGATTCTGGGCAAGGAATTCTCATCGAGAGGAAAGATTGATTTGGCAGACACGCAGTCTCTATCATCTTTTAGAGTAACACGTGAATCATGGGCTTCCAAGATCATCTAACAAAGTTGGGAGTACAGTGGCTCAGTGGTTATAGCATGGGACTTCAATTCGAAAGGTCCAAGTTTCTATCCTAACAAGCGGTAACTGAGTTATGTCCTTGGGCAAGGCACTTAATCCCGATTTCCCACGTGGTGTGCCGCTGTGTACCAAAGCGTACAGCATGTCGACGGTGCACTTCGTTTCAACCATTACTAACCCTGCTTTTGCGGAGTGGCAGCGTTGGGGAGTCTGGCAGCTGCTCACAGTTGTTCGGTGGATGCCTCTAGGTACTCTGCTTCGTCCAACCGTAAAACAACCCGACACGAGGGGACTCTGACTCAGGCTGGCTGTCGAAAGTATCGTTAAACCCCAATAAATAAATAATTTAACCATCTCTTATTTTTTACTTATAGGTGCTTGAGCATCTTTGGCTATCTCATGACCCCCCCCCCCCCCCCCTCCAACATAGGTATGAATTCAAGTTTAGCCAATCGCTTTTACCTCTGCCACTCACTTTAGATGGCTTCCACCCAGGGCGTTGGCTCTGTGACCTATTTTACCAGTAAAGTTGAACTTGTTTGCCGCCGCGAACAAGCATTGCTCTCCTTCCTGGGTTCCCAGTGTGTAGCCAAAACTCATACCGCTGGTGTTAGATAGTTTATATGAGTCAAAACTCTGGTGAGATGATATCGGAAAGAGAACAGCACAACATTCAATATAATGATTATGATTGATATTCTCTCAGTTAAGAGTTATGAATGGAATGTTATGTTTAGACACGCTTACCTACAGAATTTTGGTTATAATCACAACATCATCTTAAAAACATGAGACGTACCAAGATAATAAAAGGTTATAAACCCACAGACAATTGCTCTATATATAGCTTACAAAATTCGCTAAACTTATCCTGCGGCATCTTATTGCTCTTGAGAATGGCATTGTCCAAAATGACTTAACTCTTTGAACCCTGGTGGTATCTTCCAGGTCAGTTCAATGGCAGTATTTGGAAGATCGCATATTCATTATCTGGGGGTAGACCAATTAATATTTTCAACGTGCAGCCTTGGGGCTGCACGTTGAAAATATTGATTGGTCTACCCACACATTCACCTAGCACGCCATCTCTCTTAATGAAATTATGACGTATCATGTTCAAGGGTCGGAAAAGCGTCCTTTCGGGTTCAAAGAGTAAAGATGTAAAATAAAATTTCCCATTTTTAAACTTTTTTTTTAATTGGCGTATAACGACATTTTCGACAGCCAGGGTCACTTCGTGTCGGACAGTTTTACGGGTGGATGAGGTCAGTAGTATGTAATGTGGTTTTGAGGACCTATTGGCCGGACCTCGGTGCCGGACCTTGGACATGACGTCATGTCACGTGACCCAATGGCGCCATGTTGTATTGTCATGGTAACCCGCGTGAGCGGCCATGTTGTGACGTCATCCCCATACTTCCAATGAGGCGTCATAACCTATGTTTTTGAGACAAAAAATGAAAATAATAGCTCTTCAAGAATTGTTTTTGCAAGTGTCGTCTGCTTCTCATTTTGAGTAAAGGGTTAAAAAAAAACAAAAAACAATGAAGTCCCCATTACATCCACGGCAAAGCGTCTTCGTTTGCGCGCACGGTTACATGACACAATTGTTGATTGCATAATTCACTTGTGAAGTTATCGTTTATAACCAAACCCGGAAATCTCAGTAAATCACACTTGGGAAAGTTATAAGTAAAAAAATAATGTCAAAATGGCCTGATGAGTGAATTGCAGTCACCCTGACGACACAGATTCTGTATGTCCTAACACTCCACATATCTCCAAGAGAATTACGTCAGGACATGGTTCACCACTCGCGTGATGACATTTTATTTCGTGTTTGGCTTAATCTCCCAGGTTCCCCATATAAGACCGAAATCCATAAATGTGATACAATTTTCTGCTGAAAAAGGCTAATATCTTCTGAAAACTGTGGATAATACATTTGTCGGTCAAATCGAATCGCCAGGTAAGCGTTTTGGGCTGTTCACAAAAATTGCCATTCACTTTTTCTGGTTTCACATCGTGTCAACAGTTTTACTGGTGGATGAACCTGAAGTGCGCGGAGATACCCACCGAGCAGCGCCGAGCGACTGTAAGACTTTCCGACAGGGTTAGCAGCGGTTGATGGAAGAGGTTTAGTCGAAGAAGAAAGTGGTAAAAAACGATTTTGGTGCCATTTGACGGGGAAGCTCTTGGGAATAACATATCCAAAATCCATCTTGGGAAAAAGTTTCTATAGACAATTGAAATGGGGGTCTCTGTTTGTCAGTTATTTAAAGCGGTACAGGACAAAGCCACACCAGTTTCTAGTGTTTCCGGGTCAAAGGAACTATTGAAACTGGAAACGAACGTGTTTATCAAAATACGCGTCACATCTGAGTGAAAAATCGCGCACTGTAAAACTGTGGTTGTAGTATACAGAGTATATGGATGTTCTGAAGATGTTCATAAGGGGAGAGAACGGGTGACTGAAACCACATCTTGCAGCTGTGATGAAGATGTTGACTCGTTTTGAAGCTACTGGTCATCGTAACTGTGCTAAATGTTGTCGGGTGTACCCAGGAATGATGCAACGGATACCAAAAGACTATCCCTCCTTATATGAATATTTTTATGGAACATGGTTTTCACACTGAACGAAGGAATGCTCAATTTTGAGCAGAGATTTCCTCAGCTTAAGTCATTGAACAGGTTCTTATGCGATCTATCAAGAGTCGCAGGGGCCTCACAGGCGGGAAGGACATGGCTGGTAGTGTGTGTGTCAGCAATGGTTGTCCAGTACGCACCAATGTGCAGAGATTCACGACTTAATGTGGGGAATAAGAGATACAAGACATTGTACGAGTGAAGAAAACATTGAACTGGAAGTTTCAAGGACCAGGCTGGATAATGCAGACGTACTCAATATTATTAATTTATTTTTTGGTTTTTATGGTCACATATTTCTGCACAATGGCTAATCATGCCCATGACAGTTTTACGGGTGGAGAAAGCCGGAGTACCCGGAAAGAACCACCGAGCAACGGCGAGCAACTGACAGCGCCCCAACATACCAACTCCACACAAACAGAGTTAGCCTTGTTTGACGACATGTGCACCATCGAAGTGCAGTACGCCTTAGTACACAACGCCACCGTGCCCCCCCCCCCCCATGTGGGCAATGGGGGTGAAGTGTCTTGCGCAAGGACACAACGCAGTTGCCGCAGGTGGGATTCGAATCGAGGACCTCTTGGCTTGCAGCCCGCGCCTCTGCCTACGGAGCCACCGCGCCCCCTAGACTTACTCAAGATACAGGATTGGTTTCAATGAGCATGAACCATTTGACCACGGTGAGCAAAGCCTGTGTTTGGTATCTTCAGTGTTGACTGCTGGGTGAGGTGACGGAGTGAACTGTGATCAAACAGAGAGTGTTGGTTCAAAAAATCAGATTACTTTACACAACAAACGCTTTGCCGAGGGTTCAGTAAAGAGGACTACAGAGGTCAGATCTCTGGATAGCCTCAAGCCTGGAGTTAAAATTGATAGTCAGAAGGTTCACTTCAACCATATTACTTTATTTTCTCGTCTGTAAGCCATTGTCTGGAGGGAAGACAATATGGCTGAATACTTTGTATTTGAGCTCAACACAATACCAACCTCACTTTTAAAGGACAATGCTGGGCGAAAACCCACAGAATCTGTTGAAGCCTGTGAAGCACACGACAATTCAGTTATTGTTGTTGACGGCGGGACTTTACTTCAACGAATAAAATGGTTTAAAAAATCCGCATATAGGGGGATAACAGAACAACATGTGACATATGTGAAGACCAGGTACAGAAGTGCTGACATGGTGTTTGATGGCTACGGTCAGGGTCCATCCACCAAAGACCATGATCATCGGATGAGGGTTGGAAAGACTTGTGCGATATCATTGAACGGTGACAGTGTTGTCGTTGACCCGATGACACTTATATCCTGATGCTTTTAATATACCACTGGAATAATGAAACCATGTCCGATATTTTTTCCCAGTCTGACGCCAGACAGTCTTTACAGAAAACTCAGCCATTATGGATTGATATTTTTTTTATTTGCCAGTATACGAAAATGATACAAAGTTTACATATTGTAATTGTAACATAAACATTTCCACCAAAACATTTTACACATTGCCTTTTCCAAAATAATTGTATACTGGCGGGGAAAGGCATAGCCAGAATAGCTGTCTTCCTACCTTTCCCTGTGAAAGAGAGAAGAAAAGAAAAGAAAAGAAAGAAAGTTAACAATAGGTAGGGAAAAAAGGGATAAATAATTGCAACATTGTGGATTCCATATTCTGCCTTGGCGTGGTCACACTCCGACATGCGCTCATAGTGCCGCTAATGGTTAGCACCTGCAAAATGTCGCTCTCTTGATTCTGCCGACACAATCCTCCAGATACCTTGAATGTAACGGAACAATACATAGACCTACGCAGTGATTGGTGGAGGCTGAATTAGAGGCGACATGGACGAGAATACCAGACAGCTTTTAGAGTCAACACCTGATTTATTGTTAATCCTTTATCCAACGCAAAGAACAAAACCCGCCGCACACGGAAAAACCATTCACATTTTATTACACTTCCACTTCCCGTCTCAAAGCCGCATGCCATGACCCCTCACCGGAGCGAGCACGTTGAGCTCGTCCCAGTGAGGGCACACAGCCATGTTCCTGAGACGGAGAATGAAAGCTGTCGACTTAATCGGTTCATGTGCCACATAGGTTAGGTGAGACAATCTGGACAATAAGGGTTCGAACAAGAGACATCTTCAGAATAAGAGGCGAGAAGCGTTGCTGTTAACTTTTTCTTGAATTCATTCCTATTCTCTATTTTTCTAATGTCCCTTTCCAAGTCATTCCACAGTTTTGGAAGTGCAAAAACCGGTAATTTATCAAGGACTTTTGTCCTGGTTTTGTGTCTGCGTACGAGACCTGTCTGGCGAGTGTTTGCATCAGTTTGATTATTTACGATCGAGAAGAAATTTGCAAATGAACCCGGAAGGTTCCCATGGTGCCAGTCAAACAGGAATAATGTGGCGTGTAATTTGTATAAGTCTTCTAACTTCAGTATACTATCTTTGATAAATAGAGGGTCAGTGTGGGCATTGTATTTCTTGTTATTTATTATTCGTAAAGCTCGCTTCTGCGGTTTGTAAAGACGATCACAGGCTTTGGACGCACCCCATAAAGGAATTCCGTAGATTAAGTGACTCTGTATCAATGTGAAATACAATGTTTTCATAACTTTATGAGGGAGAAACTTTTTAACTTTATTAAGAGCGTAATTGGCAAGTCCAACTTTCTTACAAATTTGAGATATATGTGCGTTGTACGATAGATTTTCATCAATATTTATACCAAGAAACTTTAAAGACTTCTCATTTTCTCCTTTACCAACTTTACTGATGACTCGATTGTTTATAAAAACATTCTGATGAGTAATATTCCTTTCTCTTTGGCCTGGATTAAATAACATGTATTTCGTTTTCGCTTCGTTCAATAATAAGTGGTTAGCGGCACACCAGTCAGATATATTTTGAAGTTCCTCATTGAAATCTGAGACTAGGGAGTTTATCTTTGCTCCAGACTTGTATGTAGAAGTATCATCTGCAAACGACAAGAGATTCAGCGAAGTTGAATTACTTATGTCATTTATGTATATAAGAAATAGGATAGGACCTAATATTGAACCTTGTGGAACTCCACGTGTTAGTTCGGTTAGATTGGATTTACTGTCACCAAAAGTAACATACTGATTCCTGTTCATCAGGTAACTTTTGAATCAACTTAAAACATTCCCTCTTATTCCATAATGTTCTAGTTTTTTAAGAAGGGTATCGTGACTGATTGTATCAAAAGCTTTTGAAAGGTCTAGAAAGAGAGCTAAAGTGGTGTCCTTACTGACTGTTATTTTCCACGGCTATGTGTTTAAACAACTGCATAGCTGGATGTAATGTGCTGTGTTGCTTCCTGAAACCATATTGGTGGTGATAGAGAATATCAAATTTATTCAGAAACTTCATCAGTCTGACAAACATGAGCTTTTCTAAGATCTTTGAGAAGACAGGCAGAATACTTATTGGCCTATAATTTGTAAAATTATTTTCATCGCCTGATTTAAAGACTGGAATTATCTTTGCAATTTTCATTCTGTCGGGGACTATTCCTTGGCTGAATGAGATGTTCATAATATGAGCGAGTGGTCTGGCAATCGGGTCTATCGATTGTTTAAGTATACTGGATGTAATATTCTCACAGTCCTGACTTGTTTTAGACTTCATTTTGGCTACGATATCAATAATTTCAAAAGACAACGTTGGTAACACGAACATATTATCTAGCAATGGAGATTTCATGAATTCAGAGAAAGATTTTCGGGGGGTAGTTATTCGTTTTGAAGTCTCATTTCCAATGCTTGCAAAAGACTTATTGAATTCGTGTGCGATTTCATTGGGTGAGTTTATCTTTTTGTCATCCAGATTAAAAAAGAGGGCAATTTGCATTTATTTTTACTTCTATTTATAGCGTTATTCATAATTTGCCATGTTCTTCGCATATTACTTTCATTTTCTAGGAGAACCTTTTCATAGTACATTGGTTTGCTTTGTTTTTTAATTCTGTTAAAAAGCCGACAGTAATCTTTGTAGTTCCTGACATTAAATTCTGTGGGACTCTTTATTTTTTTTATGAAGAATTTAGTCTTGTTATTGGATGAGATTAGAAGACCTTTCGTCATCCAAGGCTGTCGCTTTATGTATTTCTTATTTTGTTTATAGCTTTGCATTGGGAATGCGGATTCAAACGCATCCAGGTAAATGTTTACAAAGTGTTCATATGCAGCATTCGGACAGTTGGATTCCATAACCGTTGAAAACTCACATTGGGACAGCAATACTTTGATGTGTTCGATACTCGTGGAATTTATTTTTCTGGACACAACTGATTTTGTGCTATCTATTGGCGAATTAGATAATTCGACATAGAAAATTCCAAAGTGATCAGATATATCGGTGAGAATTATTTCGGATTTGAATGAATTTGTTATTTTGTTCGAAAAAATGTGGTCTATAAGCGTCGGTCACTCTAGTTGGTTTGGTGATGACCGGCATAAATCCCTCACTAGACATTAAATCAATAAACTGGAATATCAGAGACGTCGCGAAGAAAGATGGTAGATTGATAAATAGAGATTATTACCATTATGTGGATGTACAAAATATGTATCCGAGTCGAGCTCCGGGTTCTAAGGACAGATAACGACGAAGACGAGTCGTGATGTACCCTTAGAACCCGGAGCGAGACTCGGATACATATTTTATACATCCACATGGTGGTAATAATCTTTTTATCTTACAATATATTGGGGATAAGTCAAGAACGTAGACGAATATATAACGAACTATTTATTCGTACGGATGAACAAAAAGAAACAAAATGGAACTCACGCAAAAGGAACGTGCTTGTATCCGACCCCCTGATACAAATATCTGCATCAGGGGGTCAGATACACGATAGTTGCGGAGTTAATACAGACCAAATACATGTTGATTGTAAGATAAAAACACATGTTTTGTTTGCTCATGCGTGGGATGGCTGTGACACCACATCTGCCACGTTTGGGCAAAGGGAAACTAACCTCCTTAGAAGAAAAGAAAGTTCAACAGAAATCCGAGAGATTTCAACTCACATTTGTGACATTGCTGTAACACCTGATGAAGTCAGTGTAGCTGGTATTAGGCTGTTTACAATTCTATATGGTGGGAACACTATAGATTCCCTGAACAATCTAAGCTTTTCAAAATTAATGGGAATGGTTTCTTACAGTAGAGCGTCAATCGGGCCCCCAAAACTACCACCAATAGAAAATGCTGCACATTTTCAGTTTGAGAATGCACCATCAGATTGTTGTATGGAAGTCACTGAATAATTACGATCTGAACCCAGTGTTATGAGGTTGGAAACTCGATGGTAGACAATTAACCCAAATTATGGCAGACATTGAAGCAGCTCCCGTGAACTTTTGAAGTTCACACATTGCAAATGTAAGCTGTCATAGTCAGGTAACAACCCATGCGGAACAAACTACTGCTCATGTCGAGAGAGGTGGTCTGAATTGCGTGAGCAGCTGCGAGGACTGCAGGGGCGAATGTTGTCACAATACTGAATCTATCACCTTTGAGGATGAAAATGTAGAAATTTACTAAACACATAATCATTTGGATTTTTATAGTTGTTTATGAGAATGCAGGTCTGCAATTTTGCTTTCATTCATTTGAAGACGTAATTTAATATTGGGTGTCAGTTTTTGTAACTAATGTGCTGCATTTTTCTAATTTAAGCCATTTAAAACTTAATCACAGTGTATCGTCCCCTGAGTTCCAATGTGTTCTATGTGCCAACTGGCACATAGAACACATTGGAACTCAGGGGACGATGTGTCTAAACTATGTTTTGCGTTCTCTGTTTTCGCAGTTTGCTATATCCTAGGACTTCAATGGAAACGAACAAAGATTCGGTATTATATTCCACAAATACCGATACGTTAGATCTTGTGAGTAATTCACAGCATTAGTGTATTTGGTCTCACAGAACTAAATATTTTCCCATAGGCGGCCGCTATAACACTTATGTGGAAAAAAATATGATCGCATCACTTTAAATTAAATATTTAAATACCTACATAAAGTACAGACCTTCACACAACTTTCTCTGGCCAGAAAACATGGGGTCATGCAACAAATAAGAGAGAAAATGCACCAGGAAGTGAAGTACCGTCCTTGAACTCAGTTTTTGTCTGGGAATTCCCAACAAAAATACACAAATAGTTAACTGAATTTTATAGACCCAGAAAATACTTAGAAAATCTCTTTTTTCTTGTGAAATATTCAGTATTGTTGTAAAAACCTAATAAAATGCTTTAACAGTTTTCTAAAGCAATAAGTTTTTTTCTAGCAGTCTTATTTTAGACTATGATGCAATATCCGAGTGCAACATTTCAAGGCAGATCACTCTAAACTAAATATTTAGTTCCGCGATACCATTTTTATGCTGATTCTGGCCGCCATCTTGGCAGTCATTTTTGATATTGGTATTTCGGCTCATGCCTTCACAGTAGAGTGATCTTTTGACTGTAACTTTAGAGAATATTAGTAATTTTTCGTTTTCGTTTGAGACGTCTGTTGTTGTCGGTTTGCGGAAATTGAAACTGATCGATTTTGGAGGCCATGTGGACGGCCATCTTGGAAAGTAAGTTGCCCAAACGTTTTCACCAAAGTGGATTTTGTTGGATTTTGGATATTTTATTATCCGAGAGATTCTCGCGTCAAAGGGCACCAAAATCCGTTTTTTCACCAGTTTATTCCGGGTAAAATTGTTTTTCGATTACATTATAGTTAAAGTTTATTGATTATATGAGGTGGGATGTGGGGTGGGGTTGGGTGGGGTTGGGTGGGGTTAAAATTCTTGGTGTGTAAGGAGGAGTGTCAATATATTCCAGATAAAACAATAAGAACCTTTTTAGAGATCTCAGTGAAAAAAAATGATGTGGTATTATGTATAATGCCTGATAAAACAAAACAACTACCACACGAAATCGTCGTATGATCGCAAAATTGACATTTTTCGTCCAAAACAGGCCCCCATTTCAATTGCTTGTAGAAAATTTTCCCCAAGATGGATTTTGGTGGATTTTGGATGTGTTATTCCCGAAAGTTTTCTTCGTTGATTGGTACAAAAGTCGTTTTTTAACCAATTTCTTCTGTTCCATCGGAAATTTCGGTTTTTGCGACTACACTAAAGTGCACTATCGACGTGCAATACCTTGTCCCAACGTAGGCAATCGGGACTGAGTGATTGCCAAAGGACACAACTGAAATCAGAGATAGAATAAAGTAAAACAAAATATACTCGCCCAAAAAAGAAAGTGTGCATTGCAGAAATTGATCAAACTCCAAAAAAATAATTTCGTAGGTGTAAAGAGTGTTAACCTGTTCATGAATAAGTTATATTGAACACAAAAACAGCTTTCCCCGTTAAAATTGCATTAACGTTAAATGACGTGCTGCACATTTGTGAAAAGGCATATTTTGCACGTGGAGAGTCTGAAAATTCATGCAGCAGTGTGAATCCTTGGGTATTTAAACACTAAAGTAAGGCCTTCCTATCGTTCACATTCAAACTTGCGCTACTGTTAAAACGACTCCACATTAGCATACCAAGATTGACAATGAATCAACGTCTCCTTGCCCTGGGTATGATTAGAGCTGGCAGAACACACAGAGAGGTTGCCCAGCATTTGAACTGCCACCGTAACACTGTGGACAGGCTAGTCCATCGACATGCACAACATGATGACGTTCGAGACCGACCCCGCTCCGGGAGACCCCGAGTTACCACCCCTGCACAACATCGGTATATCCGTGTCGTCCCTCTCCGGAACCGGCAACAAACGGCAACGACGACAGCCAGGAACATCCCTAACCTGAGACGGATACATCCTCAAACAGTAATCAACCGGCTGAGAGAATACGGCTTACGTCCTCGAAGACCTGCAGTTCGTCCGATTTTGACGTTACGTCACGGCCCCGGCGTCATTCTACAGCAGGACAACGCCCACCCCCACGCAGCTCGTGTTGTTCAACAGTATCTGCGGCAACAACAAGTGGATGTTCTTCCCTGGCCCGCAAATTCGCCCGATATCTCACCCATTGCGCACGTATGGGACGAAATGAAACGCCAGCTACGCCGGCGTCCCCATGCACCGTCAACGCTTATGGATCTCCAAAGACAGCTGATCAGAATATGGAGCAACATCCCACAACACTTCCATGCTAACTTGTTCGCTTCCATGAGGCGTATATGCACAGCAGTAGTCGATGCAGACGGAGGTCATACCAGATATTGAGTGTGTTTGACCCTTAGTGTCTTTGACTCTCCATGGCACCAAGGGTATTCGTTGTAGCGTAATGAAATTTCTCGTGTTGATCACAAATTGATTCATCTGTGATTGAATAAAATTTCCATGAATGAAAATTATATATATTTTTTTTAGTGTTATTTTTTAGCATGCACACTTTCTTTTTTGGGAGAGTATATAATAGATTGAAAGTCTGTATTGGATGTTCTGAGGTCAAATGTCACCAATAAATAAGATGAATTCAGAGATATCCAGGGTAATTTTTCTCGACATATGACAAAATTTTTAATTCAGTTAATATAGGAGTTTTCGCTATAAATTATATACAGTAGAATCCTCTTAATTGAATATCCATTTTGCCAATGAAAATTATTCCGTTAAAGGGAGTATACAATTAACAGGAATTTGGCCAATTTCCTATGTTCTGTAGGTAAACTGAGCATTTATTCTATTATATCTTGTTTGACAGAGCTCATAGAGCTCTGTCAAACAAGATATAATAGAATAAATGCCTGTATTGGATGTAGTGAGGCCAAAAAGGTTGATAAATAAGGGGAATTTGGTGTGTGTTACAGTAATTTTTTCGACATATTACAAAAATGTTTTTACAATTAACAGGAGTTTACTTTATAACCCATATGCAATTAATAGATCAAATTTGTACTAAAGGCATGGTAAATGGTTTTGTGTTTGAAAATTATATTCAATTAACAGGGATATACAATTAAGAGATATCCAATTAAGTTGGCTGCACTGTACAAATAATAGGTCACATTTGCACTGAGGGTATGGTAACATGCACTTCCCTAATTTTTTCCAGAAATGGTTGAGAGAGAGAGAGAGAGAGAGAGAGAGAGAGAGAGAGAGAGAGAGAGAGAGAGAGGATATATATATAGAGAGGGGGGGGGGGGGGGCATAGCAATTTTGGGAGGCATTGGCAAAAAAGACGTGTCCGAAGATTTCCTCGTTTGATTTGTCTCTACGACTTTTTAAAAAATAAATTTAATTAACATTTTTCGAAAGCAAATTTCACAATTTTTCAATAAGACCATACAGATATCATTAGAACCAGCTCGACGAGCAAGTTCTAATGATATCAATATTTGTATGATTTTATTGAGAAACTTCCGAGATATTTTAGACTGTGGTAGGGTTATTCTGAGTAATTTTCTGGCCGATTTCGGCCGGTATGTTCGATAAAGGGTCCACGTCGAGAAATATACAGATTATTTCTCCATATTTAACAAATTCCCCCATCAGGACAAAATTAGTTAAATGTGGAGCCAAACAAATGTGCATTATTTCCATTGTTGAAGGGCAATCATAGACAGAGCTTTGTGTACTGTACTCCTGCCATGTCACGATGACACATGGAGCACCACTGGTATATAAAAGTGTGTGGGTGCTCTTGTATGACCCTTTCCACCCCACCCCACCCCAACCCAGCCCATAACCCCCATCCCAAGTTGCAACTGCTTCTAACGTCCCTGACTGTGTATGTGGACGGTGGATGGGATGAAGTCCGTGCGTCGGATAACATGGTTACAAGTTGGTATTATACTACCCCGATAAAGCATAGTCTTTTTCACTAAACGTTCTTTAATCTTTTGAAACCGAGGGACCGCTTTTCCGGCCCAGGACATTGATACGTCATAAGCAGGATGGCTGTGCGGGGAAGACCAATCAATATTTGCAATCGTGCAGCCACAAGGCTGCACGCTGACAATATTAATTGGTCTACACTCTAAAAACGCTAGGTACTCTGTGATACCAAATGTGGTACTCAACTTGTCCCGTGTGGGACTAAACTCAAGTAACTATACTATGGTGCACCAAGAAACTAAACGTTTGGTACAAAGTTACACCCCTCCAATCCCTTTCATGTACACAACATATACATGGGAGGGGTAGGGTTAAATATTGCTCCATTGAGGGATCCAAATAACCGAACCGAAGTATGGAAGGCTGCAGAAGTACTAGCCTCCCTCTCAGGCCAAGAAACATTTATTGTGTAGATAACACAACAAATCATGTCGCTCTGAAAATAATGAAAGAAGAAAAATTGAGTTATGCAGTTTCTTTACTAACCTTCAATAGCTATTAAAGACATACACGGTACCTCACATAACGTCCACTGAGTTCCAGTGTGTTCTATGTGCCAGTAGGCACATAGAACACATTGGAACTCAGGGGACAATAAAGCAAATACAGTTTGCACCAAGTCATCCAAACCGCTGCCTATATATGAGCCATTCAGTCACGTTTTCAAGGTCTCAGGCCTTGACAGAAACCGCCATTGTTGATACAGACGACGGGCGCACACTTGGCGGCCAAGTTGATCATGTGGTGGATATGCAGGGGATGTAACTACTGTTTATCGACTGTTAGGTATTCTGCAACATCCATTTGGTATTATACGCGCAAAATATAGGAGAGGCTATCTATAACCGGTGTTTTTGGTATCTCATATGGTACCACTGAACTAAATATTTGAATTTGAGTTGCCCACCTTGAAATGTTGCACATCGGAAGTGATGCAATCTCTAAAAACAGGCAGCCTAGGGAAAATATGTTGTTTCAATAAACATTTGAAACATTCTATTGACATCTTGCATTATTGTTGAATATTCCAGACAAATAAAGAGGGTGATTTGATTACTTGTGGACCTAAAAAATACATTTGACTTTTGGTGTATTTTTGTTGGGCATTCCCTGAAAAATATGTGCAAGTGACGGGTACTTCCCTTCCTGTCAGTTTTTTTCTCTTATTTGTTGCATGAACCCCTGATTTCGGGTCAGAAAAAGTTATCTGAAGAGCTATACTTGACAAAGATACTTGAATGCCAAAATTAAAATGATGCAATCATTTTTTTTTTTTCGCCTGAACGTTATAATGGTCGCCAATGGGAAAATATTTAGTTCTGTGATACCATATTCTGGTGGTATCCTAAAATACCCAAATGTTTTTTTTAGATTGTACCCCCACATAATGACCACGAACTCTTGCAGTTGCAGCCGTTGAACTGCAATGGAATATCCCACCAAGCTTCAAAGGGTTAAAAATTTCATAATTCTACCCAAAGACAGTAACATGGTTGAATGAAGGCTGCTCAGCATGTGTGAACACAATGGCTTGTTTAGTTAGAGGGTATGGTATGCGGATTAATTACTACCCCCAAGGCGATGTTTTATGTGCAGCAAATCGAACATTTTCTTATCAATTACGAACGTGCGTAAACGTGCTGAAATTTAAGCTATTAATAATTTGTTTGTCATCGTTGACACACTGTTAACCTATGATTTTAAAATTATAAATCTATAATTAAATGCTTGACAGCGACTCGCGACACAAAATAAACCCGTCAGCGAATTTAATACGCACAGTTTAAGCTCTGCATTTTACTTTCTTCTTTTCAAAAGGAAATATCAAAATAGTGCCTAATTGCAAATATTATTGGGTTTATTACTGTTTTCAACTTGGACGCGACAAAAAATGAATTCTTATTCGGCGACAAATATTATTGACTTATTTTTTTCTTCCTTTCCGTCTTTATTTACAGTTTGACAAGACTGGTGTTTACCCAGCTAGGTTAAGATCGACACAACAACCAATAGAGCGAATCCGAAATTTTAACTTCTTTACCTGCCCACGATGTGGAAAACGATCTTTGACAATGGTTGGGGTACCTGGGGAATATTTCGTCTCCTGAGTACGACGAGCTGTTGCTCTAGCATTGCAGATGGCGCCATGTTGCGTCCAAGGAACGATATATATAATGTGCATGTGCAGTGATGCTTTCTGAAATTATGGCGTTGGGGTACACTCTAAAATCAGTTGGGTTAAAAAGCAACCCAAATCAACTGGGTTATGTGAATATGAACCGAACTGGGTTCATATTCCATCAACCCAGTTGATTTGGGGTGTTTTTTAACCCAGTTGATTTTGGAGTGTACGGCCTGCATCGCGTGTTGGCCATCGCTACACTATGAGCGCTCGATCGGGTCGAACACTCAACGCGCAGTGATGGCCAATGCGGAATGCATCGTTGGGGGAGAGTAGCCCCCTTCCGCTCGTTGTAATAGAGGGTCCGGAGCCAAAATCTTGGAAAATCTCTAAATGTATTACCCAAAACTCTTCAAAAGAAGTGGACATTGTTGTCTGTTGGGATGGGGGGGGGGGGGGGGGGGATTATACGCAGCTAAAATGGGTTTAGCGTGGCCAGCGAGATGAGTAAGTGCTCGCTGTGGTGGATATTCGTGAAGATCAAGCCATTCCAGGTCCCGACATTTTCGGGGAGCGGCGTCCCATCTGAGACTAAAGTAGGGTAACGACGTTCCCCGCGTTCCCCAGGAAAGCACCACAGCGCATGTGCGTTTCATGCTGTTTTTTTATTTTATTATTATTGTTCGCAACCGAAAGGCAAACGGCTTTTACCCTTTACCCAACGCAGCCGATTGTGATTGATTTTAATGTTTCAAAATATTTAAACAAAACCATATCATGTGACCCCTCATTGGAACGAGCTCGATGAGCTCGTTCCAATGAGGGGTCGCATGATATAGTTTTGTTGTAACTTTCAGAAAAATAATATTTTTTCAACTGCTGAATTTGCATATTACGCGGGCGGATGCGGCCGATTCGTTAGGTAAATGGTCAAAAGTACTAGTATTGGTGTGTACGTCTATCCGTCCTTAATCCAACGTCTGTTCATGATGAAACGTTCATTATTTATTTATTTGTTTATTGGTGTTTAAGGTCACATACTTATGCACAATGGTTAATCGTGACCGTGACAGTTTTACGGGTGGATGAAGCGGGAGTACCCGGAGAGAACCACCGGGCATCGACGAGCAACTGTCAACTCCTCAATATTCTAACTCTATTCAAGCTCCGTTCAAGCAGGCTTATAGTGGTTGAAGACATGTGCATCATAGACGTGCAGTATGCCTTAGTACATGGCGTTATCGTGCCCCCGAAACGTTCATTAGTGACGTACCTTTCAGTCGCAACAAAAGGTGAGCAACTCAGGGAGGATTAGATGTAGTTTGATTGTCCGCTCGCATGTTCGTTCGTTCGTCCGTCCGTCCAGTCTGTTTGCGATTAAATGTCTAAACACGATTAACAGTTCACCATTATCATATCTTCACGTTCTCTAAGTCCTATACTTGTTTATATTTTACACCCTGGGTACCTCATCAAAGCGAAACACGAGAATAACTCATTGATCTCTGTACAACTGGATTGCTGGAACGTCCGCGAAACACGCCCACTATCAAACCTAACCATGATGTTTGATGACGTGAAAGCTGTCGCGCTGTTGCGTGACAGCTTTCACTTCATCATGCGTCGTGGCGTTTACTTTGCAAGAATATTGATACATACAGATTATCACCACAGTGTGTGTCTCTGGGAATTCAGATCAAGTCGAGTTGTAGGTACAGAATAGTATTTCGACGAGCCCGTTAGGGCGAGTCGAAATGCGATTCTGTGCCTACAACGAGACTTGATCAGAATTTCCGGAGACACACACTGTGGTGATGATAAATTTATCTCACAATATTGACCACAAAATGTGTTATAAAACTAATTTAAGAGGAACTTTTTCATTTGCCTTATCGACGGAAAGACGCAAATTGAAAAATAGAATAGGGTTCATTGATCTCCATATTGAGGTCAGTGATGACATTACACTTCAGAGAAAATTACGTCACTGGGATTCACTTTACTGAATACTGTCTGGCGAAGTGGAGCAACTGTGTGTTTCGTCAACGTGAATTTGGTTGTTACTTTTGCAATAATTACTGGTGAATTAAATATCCCTCTTGGTGTAAAGGTTTATTATATTTTAAAATATGCCGTTCATCGTTTATTGAGGTGGAGTTTTCCACATTTCATAGTGAAAGCTAATCCTTTAACTTCAAGTGAGAAGCCTCGACTCGAGCGTTCAGGAAAATCACAATAATACTGGTCTACAAACCAGCCCAAGATGCCGAAAAGTGCGCATAATTTAACTATTCGTTGGGTTTACTTCCCCAGTGACATTTTAGCATGCCGTGCATAATAAATACGTAACAGGGCATTTAATTGGCAGATACAGTGTCATATACGGCTCAGAGAAAACAATATTACGTTCGGCTTCGCCTCACCTAATATTGTTTTCTCTAAAGGAAAAAACGCGAAGCGATCGAAAAATGATATTAATGTCGTTGTTTTGGCAACGGCAGAATCACGCGCTTGTATCAGGGGCCCTTGATACGGATTCGGAACAAGGGTCCAGATACATTAAACTTTAGTTGCGTAACAGTGCAAAAACGACCCGATTGTGAGATAAAACCTTGTGTCAACTTACAAAAATCGGTACTTGTTTTTTTTTGTCAAAAATAACTAAACTATGTTGTAAAATATTCAATTTTCATTACTACGCAAAATGTGCAAATTATTAAAATATTCATTTTTCGCAGACGTCAAATTATATTTTTTAAAAAGCTATCGGAAATTGCTAAGCGTCGGTAAACTTAAAAACTTCAATCTCAGTGGCGCGTTTTAGGATTGTTAATTTTTTATCTAACAATCAACTTAATTTGCACCCCAAAACTCACAACAAACGATTGTATCAGACCCCCGCTCCGATTCCGTATCAGACAGATTCAATTTCCGGCAAACAACGCACTATCACATATATGCATTATTATTACGCATTAAAATATATTTTCAGAAATTCAAAATTTGACCAATTTCAACCCAATTTAAACTGAAAAAATGGGGGAAACGGACTTTATGTACCAGGATTGTTAGATAAATGTGTTATCATGATGAGTTGCAATCCGATTGTAAAAACAACCTTGAATCTGATACAAATTACACGAAATACACAATACACATGGTCATGATAATGTATATTTAGTAACCCCCCCCCCCCCCCACCATTCCCAAAGTTGGTGCCAGTGAAGACACTTTTCTATTTGTGGCCAATGAGCGTTCCAGGATCCAGTTAAACAAAGTCATGGAGGTAACTTCATTTCATGACAGTTTTACAATTTTTCCCCGCGATCTAGCACGATTAGAGGGTAATTATTGATCAAAACAAGTTTCCAACACCTTAACTTTTCCATTTTTACTCCATGACAACTCATGCATGGAGAAGAGCACGGAAAGATCATTCCAATTGTCACGGGATACGGGTTAGCATTTTAGAGGGATGGGAGATCCCTCCAGGAGGCGAACGTCCCCAAACAAACAGAGCGTTGATAAGGTAGTGATACTCACACTCGAACCACACTGCAGACGACAGTCTGGGTGTCTACTGCGCCACTAGCGAGAATGTAGATCTAAACATCGTCCCCTGAGTTCCAATGTGTTCTATGTGCCTACTGGCACATAGAACACATTGGAACTCGGGGGGGGGGGGGGGGGTGGGGGGCGAGATCTAAAGGTGATTGACGATACTTCAGTGAAAATATAATTTCCGTTCATGGATAAAGAAAATTACCAAAAAATGGACCGCTTTCTTTATTTCTAATCGTTTCGTATTTTTCAGCTTTATGAATTACTAATTCATATAACCTCTCTTCAATTGCATTGCCTGTGGGAGTCGCGCAACCTGGTTGGCTGACTTACATATACTGATCTTAAAGATCGAGCGATCTCATTGGTGTATCTGTATGCTTCTGCGTCGAATTAATGCCCTTGTAAGTAGAACTAGTTCAAACTAAAAACAAAGCCACGATGACATTCCACCGAATTCAAAAGTAAAAATATATAGCAACGAGTTCAATAAATTAGGTCTGGACCGACCCTTTTGTCAGGCGTAATTTACTGGACAAATTTTGTTCTAATTTAAAATAAAAATGGCGACTATTTGTTTATTCTCTTTATCGCTTTATTCCCAACTTGACAAAAGATGCCTTTACCAAACGCACAGAATTTCAAAATTTATTAATTTAATTATTGGGTTTTCTCCAATTCTTAAAAGAATTTCGACAAAACCTTATCATGTGACCCCTCATTGAAACGAGCTCTACGAGCTCGTTCCAATGAGGGGTCATATGATATGGTTTTGTTGAAATGTTTTGAAGAATATAATTTTTTCAACTGCTTAATTTGCAGATTACGATGTCGGTTGTGGACGATTCGTTAGGTAAAGGGTTAATGACTCGAGAAACAAACAATGCTTCAAATAAGCATTAAGTTCCAGGTGTATATGTTGACCATGCTGGCAGTACAACGGCAATAAGAAAGATATCGGCGACAACATTACTGGCTGTGTATATGAAGTGAATATTGATGCAGGTGGACTTCACTACAGTTTTGACGGGCGATCGACTGGGTAGTAGTAGATCTGGAGATCGACCCACATTGGGGGACCCCGGAACTGACATCATGTCACGTGACCCAGTGGCGCCATGTTGTGTTGTCATGGTTACCCGCGTCAGTGGCCATCTTGTGAGGTCATCCCCACAGTGATATGTGATGTGAGTGCGCATGTATTGTTAGGGTGATACATGTTTCCGTCGTCCATTTTGTATACTGGAGGCCGCCAGCTTGGTTTCTATGGTAGCACGTGGTTGCTATGTGACCCAATGGCCCACAACAAGACAGGGGTATGTTCGGAGGGTTTGTTCGATTGAATCGGAGTATCTCGAATTACCACAAACAACCCGATAACCCCTCCAAATCAACAAGAACGACTTTATTTACTACAGATTCCCCATTTACTCGGCTTAGCACGTAGTGCTATAGTACCGAGGGGCCCCGGGGTGAGTTCGATTAAACTAGAGTATTTTTCTGGCTCGCATTTTCCCCAAACTCTCGTTTAATTCGTAGAATTACCACAAACAACCCGACAATCCCTCCAAATCACCAAACTACCGAAATTGACTTTATTTAGTACGGATTTCCCCCAGAATCCTATTTAGGACCGCCATACCATGGTACCGAGAGGCCCCCAGGTACCGAGGCGGACCCCGGGGTAAGTTCAACTAAACTAGGGTGTTTTTTCTGGTTCGGATTGCCCCCAGAATCCTTTTCAGGACCACCATACCATTGCTTATAATAGTAGCACGTAGTGCTATAGTACTGAGAGGCCCCTTTGGATTATAGCCAACTGGTAGGCAAACCTCCATGAAAGCCTATAGACTTCCTAATGCCAAGAATCTCTCGAGTACTTACTGATAAGTCATTGCTCGAACGACTCGAAGCCCTCCGAGCAAATAAGCCATAGAGTATTTACTCGAACGAGTGACTCGCATATACGACTCTTAGCCTCATTTCGGTATTTGAGGATACCTGTGGCCTGGCATTGTATTATTTGAGGATACCTACCGAGGATACCTTCTGAAGAATCCCTTTTTTGTCGTATGAGGCCATGAGGGCCATGAGAAAATCCCTCAACGAGGTCTAATATATTATCCCTCTTAACCTCATTTCTTTTGAGGCCATGAGGGCCATGAAAAATACCTCAATGAGGCCTAATTTACTATCCCTCTTAGCCTCATTTCGGTACTTGGGGATACCCATGGCCTGGTATTGTATTATTTGAGGGTACCGGTCGAGGATATTCTCTTGAGAATCCCTTTTTTGTCGTATGAGGCCATGAGGGCCATGAGAAAATCCCTCAGTGAGGTCTAATTTACTATCCCTCTTAGCCTCATCTCGGTATTTAACAACCAAAGTCCCCTGGGACTCCAATTTCAGCACCCCTTTTTGAAATAAGTCTAGCCTTCGGCACCCCATTTTAGTCGTATGAGGACTAAGAGAAAAGCTCTCAATGCGGTCTAATTTACTATCCCTCTTAGCCTCATTTTGTTTGAGACTATGAGGGCTATGAAAAGTCCCTCAGTGAAGTCTAATTTACTATCCCTCTTAGCCTTATCTCGGTATTTAACAACCACAGGATTCCGTGATTTGACATATACACTTGAGGGTATTCCCTTTCCCTATTGGAAGAATTTAGTTCAAATGGTTGCAGTTCAAAACTTTAATTCTGATCACTTTCGTTATATTTTCATTAAGGCTTAGTTCAAAAGTTTGTTATGGAGCCCATTCTTTGCTCATTCATTGGTATGTTCTGTTCACTTCAATCTTGGTTGTGTTGGATCTTCGTTTTGTTCCGTTCAAGGGTGTTAATATAATTTATATACCTTCATTAAGGTTACGGTTCAAAAATATAGTTTATTCAAACAATTCAAAGAGGTTGACACTGCGTTATATTTTCATTAGGGTTACAGTTCAAAACTTTGTTCACTTTGTTATGTTATGTTCACTTCACCAACTTCATTGGATCAGTTCACTTCGATCACTGGTTGTTTTCAATCATTTCAGTTCGATTTCCGTTCACTTTTTTATACTCGCCCAAAAAAAGAAAGTGTGCATTGCAGAAATTGATCAAACTCCATAAAAATAATTTCGAGGGTGTAAAGAGTGTCAACCTGTTCATGAATAAGTTGAACACAAAAACAGCTTTTCCGTTAAAATTGCATTAACGTTAAATGACGTGCTGCACGTTTGTGAAAAGGCATGTTTTGCACGTGGAGAGTCTGAAAATTCATGCAGCAGTGTGAATCCTTGGGTATTTAAACACTAAAGTAAGGCCTTCCTATCGTTCACATTCAAACTTGCGCTGCTGTTAAAACGACTCCACATTAGCATGCCAAGATTGACAATGAATCAACGTCTACTTGCCCTGGGTATGATTAGAACTGGCAGAACACACAGAGAGGTTGCCCAGCATTTGAACTGCCACCGTAACACTGTAGACAGGCTAGTCCATCGACACGCACAACATGATGACGTTCGAGGCCGACCCCGCTCCGTGAGACCCCGGGTTACCACCCGTGCACAAGATCGGTATATCAGTGTCGTCCATCTCCGGAACCGGCAACAAACGGCAACAGTAATCAACCGGCTGAGAGAATACGGCTTACGTCCTCGAAGACCTGCAATTCGTCCGATTTTGACGTTACGTCATCGTCGTGCTCGACTGCAGTGGTGTAGACAACATCTCAGGCATCCCTTACACTGGTGGCGACGTGTTTCATTCCCAGATGAATGTCGTTTCCATCTTTCATCATCAGATGGCCGCCAGAGAGTGTACAGACGTCGAAACGAACGCTATGCAGATCCCTGTGTCGTGGAGAGAAACCGTTATGGGGAAAGGTCTCTCATGGTGTGGGGTGGCATCACTGCCCGTAACAGAACTGAGCTGGTCATTATTGATGGCAATCTCAATGCAGCCAGATATCGTGATGAAGTGTTTACACCTGTTGTTGTCCCATTTCTGCAACGTCACGGCCCCGGCGTCATTCTACAGCAGGACAACGCCCGACCCCCACGCAGCTCGTATTGTTCAACAGTATCTGCAGCAACAACAAGTGGATGTTCTTCCCTGGCCCGCAAATTCGCCCGATATCTCACCCATTGAGTACGTATGGGACGAAATGAAACGTCAGCTACGCCGGCTTCCCCATGCACCGTCAACGCTTGTGGAACTCCAAAGACAGCTTATCAGAATATGGAACAACATCCCACAACATTTCCATGCTAACGTGTTCGCTTCCATGAGGCGTAGATGCACAGCAGTAGTCGATGCAGACGGAGGTCATACCAGATCTTGAGTGTGTGACTTTTGTGTTTGACCCTTAGTGTCTTTGACTCTCCATGGCACCAAGAGTATTCGTCGTAGCGTAATGGAATTTCTCGTGTTGATCACAAATTGATTCATCTGTTTTTGAATAAAATTTCCATGAATGAAAATTATATATATATATTTTTTTAGTGTTATTTTTTAGCATGCACACTTTCTTTTTTGGGAGAGTATATGTATGTTCACTTCGATCTTGGTTGTGTTGAATCTTCGTACACCACGACTTCATTGGGATCTGTTCAACCGTGGATGTGTTGGATCTGTTCATAATTCAGTTCGGTCCAAACAGTTCATCTTTTCCACTTTGTTATGTTCACTTCGATCTTGGTTGTTTTGGATCTTCGTTCACTTCGATCTGTTAAGTTTCTTGTGGTGTCTTGTTATCGTGTTTTTTTCTGTTCGGGTTCTTGCAATAATAATTGGGTGTTATCAACCCATTTTCATACCCTCGAGTGTATATGTAAAAACACGAAATCCAACTTTACGGAATCAGTTAAGAATCCCACTTACGGAATCCCTTATATAGCCTGTCTATGTGTATACAGGGGAAATGAAGCCATCAGATTGAACATTTTGAAGACCCGAGAGAAGGTATAGCTAGGAAGTAGGGTTACAAGTCAATATTAATGGTTGATAGTATAGCCAATAGTACTGGTACAAGGCCGCAATGGTACAAGACTGAATTTTTCATGGCCATCATGGCCTCAAAAGAAATGAGGCTAAGAGGGATAGTAAATTAGACCTCATTGAGGGATTCTCTCATGGCCCTCATACGACAAAAAAAGGATTCTCCAGAACATATCCTCGACAGGTATCCTCAAATACCGAAAGGAGGCTAAGAGAGATAGTAAATTAGGCCCCATAGAGGGATTTTTCATGGCCCCCATGGCCTCAAAAGAAATGAGGTTAAGAGGGATAGTATATTAGACCTCATTGAGGGATTTTCTCGTGGCCCTTATGGCCTCATACGACAAATAAAGGGATTCTCCAGAAGGTATCGTCGATAGGTATCCTCAAATAATACAATGTCAGGCCATAGGTATCCTCAAATACCGAAATGGGGGTAAGAGTCGTATATTCGAGTCACTCGTTCGAGTAAATACTCTATGGCTTATTTGCTCGGAGGGATTCGAGTCGTTCGAGCAATGACTTATCAGTAAGTACTCGAGAGATTCTTGGCACTGGGAAGGCTATATTCTTCCATGGAGGTTTGTCTATCAGTTGGCTATAATCCAAAGGGGGTCTCTCAGTACTATAGCACTGCGTGCCACTATTATAAGCCTTGGTACAGTGGTCCTAAAAAGGATTCTGGGGACATCCGAACCAGAAAAACCACTCTAGTTTAGTCGAACTCACTCAGGGGTCCCCCTCAGTACCTGGGGGCCTCTCGGAACCATGGTATGGCGGTCCTAAATAGGATTCTGGGGAAAATCCGTACTAAATAAAGTCAATGTCGGTAGTTTGGGGTGAATTTTGGTGATTTAGAGGGATTGTCGAGTTGTTTGTGGTAATTCTACGAATTAAACGAAAATCCGAGCCAGACAAATACTCTAGTTCAATCGAACTCACCCCGGTGCCCCTCGGTACTATAGCACTACGTGCTAGGCCGATAAAATGGAGAATCCGCAGTAAATAAAGTCATTTTTGTTGATTTGGAGGGGTTGTCGGGTTGTTTGTAGTAATTCGTAATACTACGATTCAATCGAACATACCCTCCGAACATACCCCTGTCTTGTTGTAGGCCATTGGTTCACATAGCAACCACGTGCTACCATAGAAACCAAGATGGAGGACTCCAGTATACAAAATGGACGACGGAAACATGTATCACCCTAACAACACGCGCTGCGCACTCACATCACTTATTGCTATGGGGATTATGTTATGTTCACAACATGGCCGCTCACGTGGGTTACCATGACAACAAAACATGGCGCCACTGGGCTACGTGACATGACGTCACTTCCGTGGTCCCCCCGGGGTCCCCCAATGTGGGTCGATCTCCACATCTCCTACTACTCTCGGTGACGCGTTTTAGCGGCCTTCTTCTTTGATGTAGAAATTCCTTTCTTTTATTCTTGTGATTTCGTTTTAGTTCCCCATTCCCACCCCACCCCCACACTTGTTTAATTGGAGGTTATAGAATAATAGAATATGACATTTATGTTTCTTCAATATGATATTTATGAAACTCGTCCGAATTTGACGTTTTGCCGAGACTTTGGCAAGAAAAATGCTAGACTCGTGTCTTATAAACACATGACGTCCGGAGTCCATGTGACGTAATACTGCAAGTGAAATGGTTTCGGAAGTGGCATTGCTTCTCTGTTTTGAAATCATTCATTTCATTGGCTGCTTGCCAAAAATTGGCTGGCATATGAGTTTTGCAAAAGAAATATTTTCCCAAATGACTAAACTCTTTATATATTGTTGGCCTCAAAAACAAGGCTCGTGAACCCTCACAAGAACGATCTCGTCGTACACGGACTTTCAATAAAGCATTAATTTCGGTCCATTGGGGTGCCAATGACTCTTAAAATTATTTTTAGGTGCCAAGTAATGTTCCAACTTACCCTTCGTATAGACCTGTTTGTTTCAAAACTAAGGGAATGGAGTAGTTGTGAATTAACTATGAAACGTCACTCCATCATGTCCACCGAACGTACAATACATTTTGCACTAACGTTCATTAATATTCGGGGATTAATTTTTAAAAGTGTCAGAAGACAGTATTTTATTTAAAGCGTATTCAAATAAAACTTTCCAAATATGTTAGGGTTAATCTTGTTGTGTGTCGATTGTCCCATGACACGAAAAATTAACAGATATATCTGTATCATTAACACAGTATAATACTCGTGTTCGTGAGTGTCAAATGTTACTACCACCAAGTACAGTGCATCTTATCTTGATAATCTCAATGTATAAAACTTGTCCCAGGCTCAGTGTCCTTCAATCTTACTGCATTTTTAGGAGTCAGATTTTCAATTTGAAAAGTAGACCCATTTTAAATCTTTGTGTAGTGTGGTATTTCAAGAAGGATTTCAATTCAGGTGTCTGCGAAAGTTTATATTTGTTGTAAATATCCAGGAATGTGGCTAGAGGGTTTCTGCTGGGGGGAGTGCCACCGGTGTAAATCCCAACCGTGCGTAGTTTCGATAGGTGGTTGCACTGCGGCGCTGGGCGATATCTTTTAACCCTTTAACCAACGAATCGCCCCCATCCGCCCGCGTAATATGCAAATACAGCTGCTGGAAAAATATTATTTTTCGAAAAATTTCAACAAAACCATATCATGTGACCCCTCTTTGGAACGAGCTCGTCGAGCTCGTTCCAAAGAGGGGTCACATGATATGGTTTTGTTGAAATTTTAAAAAAAAATTTAAAAAATTATATTTAAAATAATAAATTTTGAAATCGTCTGCGTTGGGTAAAGGGTTAAAGTGATTATATATATACACATGCTTATGAACCCTTCCGAAAATTTTCACTAGTCCTGAAACGGAAAAAGCATCATTTATAATGTGTCTGGGTCAGAAAATTTACCGGATTGATGTCAGAGTCGAAATTTTGAGGCCAATGTCAATTTCAGAGTAGGAATTTGAAACTCAAGTTTCCAGTTGGAAATAAAAGATCAAAATTTCTCATCATTAAGTTGGAATTTTAATATTTTACATGAACAATGTTAATTTATTGAATTTCCAATTTGATTTTTGACCTCGGAATTTCCAACTAGTGAAAAAAATACTCCTAGCTGGGGGGGGGGGGGAGACCCCCCCCCCCCACACACACACACCCTGTCGCCACATCCCTGTAAATATCGATGCAAAACTTCATGTATACTGCGTTGAACAGATATGATTTGAACGTCGAAGTTTACAGACTTCTAAGTTGAACAAAGTCAAAAATGCTATCTTCTGTCGTGCCTCGAATTTTCAACTGTTAATTCAGTCGCCGTTTTGGGGCGAGTTTTCCATCGTTTCTCGTGCATACACTCCTATGCTTGTAGCGGAGTGTTTTCGACGATAAATCTATAATCACCATAATCATCATTTTATGTGAACGCGGGAAGGGGGGGGGGGGGGGGGGGGGGGGGGCAACTGTTTCCATCTCACTCCAGGATTTACTACCAACAGAGTCGGCAGAGGCAGGGGTGGGGTGGAGACTTCAGCCGCTTCAAATTTGTGGCCAACAATTTCAAAATAGTAAACAACGTGAGCTTAATTGCTTGTTACTCTACTTGACGTACTCAATGCCAAATAACTTACTTTTGAGACGGTGATTACCACATAGCGTAGTCAAAGGACGCAATGTAGGCCCATGGTGCGATATGGGCGATTTTATGGATTTAGGGGACTACCGCCACCGGATTGGTGCCGGAAGTCCATATATTTCTTGATATCACCCAGATTGCTTCTAGGGTCACATTTTTGTATACGATTGTGTAGTGGAAGGTCCCAGAAAACCCTTTTACACTTCCGCATACCCATACTTTCAAAGTCACGCCGCAGATCCTATGCACCTGGCTCCAAGATGAGGAATATTATTGAAACTATAAGTCTTACAGTATTAGTACTTTGCTACTGAAATTGGAATATAAAGAAAGAACAACGTGTCATTTTTTACATTGTTATTGATCTTTGTTATGTAAAAGTATATCATCTCTCCACATCTGCTTCATTGTCTTGGTTTTGAAAAGAAGAACGCCAGCAACATGCGCGTATGATGAACTGACAACTATACGCATTTTCCTTGATATCTGATCATTTGCTCCAGGCATTCATTACATTTTCTTTAACAGTTTGTCAGTTTTTGTTCTCATGTTTACGACCATCTCGGCTTACGTTTGTTTATTCATTGGAAAAAGATAGTCGATTATCTGCCCATTTTATATTACGAATCTTTCTCTGGTTCGGTTTTATTATGAAAGACATATTTTGTGAATGTCAACGCGTCTTCAAAACAAGTTTTAGTTGGAAAGTTAAACCCTTTAAACTCCAGTGGTATTTTCCATGCCAGTTCAAGGGAAGCAATTAGAAGAGTCCATATTCATTATTTGGGGTAGACCATTTAATATTTTCAACGTGCAGCCTCGGGGCTGCACGTTGAAAATATTGATTGGTCTACCCCACACATTTACTGAACAGCAGTCCTACATTATGACGTTATGACGTGTCATGTTCCTGGCCGGAAAAGCGGCCGCTCGGATTCAAAGGGTTAAACCCTTTGTTTCTTTTCCAAAATATTCAAAACTGTTTTGTGAAAACTGATATTAGGTCACTTTGAATAAGTATCAAGTTTTCACATCAGTTTCTTTGTACAGTTTTGACAAGACCTAACTTAGTTCTTAATGGCTTCGTGGTATATCTGATTGGCATAGTAATTACATATTTATCTTCAGTTTGTAACCCCGAAGGTCTATTCCCGAATTTCACAAACTTGGTGGCCTCAGAACAGATAGTTCAAAATACAATCCTAAGGAAGTGATGTAGACAAGTACTGAAATTAACATAGAATTGAATTCGGGGAAAGTCTATTTCTATAGGCAGCCAAGACTTGAATTGGAATCCCTGCGAAGCACCAGACTTTCTGGTTGTGGTGTAGTGAAAATAATGTGAAACTGACCAGATCTGTAAGGGTTAAAGGCGGGGGGGGGGGGGGGGGTGGCGTTGCGGTAACCGGTTCTCGTCAGATCACCGAAGTTATGCAACGTCGAGCCCGGTTAATCCTCGGATGGGTGACCGTCTGAGCGATCGATTCGAACTCCCGTGTTGTGTCCTTGGACAAGGCACTTAACCCCGATTGTCCACATGGGGCACGATGACGCCGTGTACTGAGGCGTACTGCACGTCGATGGTGCGCATGTCTTCAACCAATCTAACCCTACCTGTGCTGCAGTGCTGAGTTACGATGTTGGGGAGCTGGCAGCTGCTCGTCTTTGCTCGGTGGCTCTTTCCGAGTATCCGGCTTCCTCCACCCGTAAAACTGTCACGGTCATTAGCCACTGTGCATAAGTATGTGACCTTAAACACCAATTAATAAATAAATGTAAGGGTTAAAAACGATTTATTTTTTGATGCATACAGAATGTTCGGCCCACTTTCTTAACGTTTTGTGGTCAATGCCTACACATTAAAAAAAAACCTGCCCGGCGTTAGCCTTTCACCATGGATCAACGACTGAAACCCGAGGTACCTGAATGGGATCAGAGGATGTAATACCGTCTGCAGTGAGAATACACTTTTCATTCATGCGGAGGTTCTGTAAAAGTTAAATCTAACTAGTGGATGGATCCAGTTACCTCCCTTATATCAGAGGACGCTTCGAATCATAAAGTGTTTTACTAACACCTGTCATTCGGCACAGGTGCCGATTCTAAGTTAAATAACGCAAAATATTGCCACCAACACGTCGATTTCGTTATTTTTGATAGAAATACATACACCTACCGAGTTTGAGGTCGATTGGGTTCGTACAGGCTGAAGAGATATAACACGTCTTGACAGACAGAAATGACAAGCAGAATAACTCAAATTATATAATAGTAATAGATTATGTACTAGTAAGATCTCTATAATCTAAATATATTATTTGCTCCCATCTTCTCTTCTTACCATTCTTTCATTTCATTCACACTTCTGACTGCAAAGTGTGCACATCTACCATGGAGCTACCTGACAGACTGGAGAAGACCATCTCAGCTCTGGGCATCTCATATCCTGTCTCCTGGACTGTCCAGGAGGTAGGCATGAAAGTCTACCTGATACTGGAATTTGAAGTGAAGAGAGTTGAAAAAGGAGAAACACCATCCTCTTCGGGGAGAGGTAGCACCTTTGGAGAGAGGATCCCCTCTCCCACTGGTCCTCACCCGAAGAGGCACGGAGGCCCTGAGAAGAGGAAAAAGAAGAAGAGTCCATCTACCAAGCCCGGCGCTTGGAGGCCTTCCGGAACAGGAAGAAAGAGTTGAGTGAGGGGGTGGAGGTTCTGGAGGCAGCCGCCAGTTCCCCTCCTAGTTCCACTGGTACTCCCAATCAACTACCGGCTCCTGAGCCGGTAAAGTTGGATGAGGAACGTCCAGTGGAGACTGAGGTGGAACTGGAAGTTGCTTTTTCACCACCTCCCACCCCTCACTCTCCTCTTCCTTCACTGCCGGAAAGCCCGGGAGCGGTACGGCCACCAATCTCTGTGAAGACAGTAATGAGAGAGCTAGAGTTATCCAAAGCAGCACAGACAAGAGTAAGAGAATACCTTGAACGTAACAGGCACACCTCTACACCACCACCAGCCTCATCACCATCACCATCACCAAGCCAACCTCCACCTAAAAAGAAGAGCCGCAAGAAGGCCAGAAAGGGATAAACCTCTTCCCTCCTTCCTATTCCTCCTTTAACACGCCTAGACATGTGAAAATTAACCATCTACAGTCACTGAGGGTCGAAAGGGGCTTGGCCCCCATACCGTCCCTGTGCGCCTTCGGCGCGCGAAACCATTCCTTTCGATTCTTCTCTTTTACACAACCAATTATACGTACCATATGAAACCGCCGTTAACCGCTGTTAACCCTTTGATACTTTTGTATGTCTTATGACGTGCGAAATCAAACAGCGCGTTTATACTTTGGGGTCATTTGTTTTGTTATTATTTTTCGATTTTGTTAAAGTTTTAACCTCAGTTCCTATTTTCTCCCGAATAGTGCTCAGTGACAACCGTTGAGCCAAATGTTATCGCAGCTTAAAATACTAATATAATCCTGCTGTCAAGACTTCTTAACTGGTTGAGTGCTAGAAGCCACTATCAGGGCTTTCAAAAAATGAGAATACCAGAGCAAAAGCCAACACTTTCCTTCCTTATATTTCATATTCAGTCAAACACAATAAATATTTTGTTTATATAAATTTGTTTTATTACAAATTATTGGAGAGTGCCTGTGGGCACTCTCCAATAATATGTAATGAAACCAGTTTTGACTAACAAATTATTCCACCAAACATAACCCAGCCTTCAACCAGATAATCACTAATGTGAAAAATATCTTGTTATTTGTACTTTCCGACGTTTGACGTCGCATTTTGAAAAGCGTTGAAGAAACTGAACTCCCAGTGACGTTTGATCGTCAGGATAATTAAAGTCTCAAAGGGTTAATCGCTGGAGAAAGCATTCGAAAATGAATTCAAGTAAATCAACAGAAATTTTAGTCTCAGTGAGATTGAATCTTTCAGGAAAGAGGGAAGTTCCATAATTCGGGGCCCTTTCAGTTTTAAAATTGCCATATCTACCGCATATATTTGCTTTTAGCGCCCATGTGTTTTCAGTCAAAGTCCGATGCTGATGCGGTGGAACAAAGAGGCACAGAAGGCCCGTGCCCCTTCCACTCCTCCTATTTTTCACAGACTTGCAACACGAAATCACAATGAGTTAAAACAAATGACATCATGAAAAGGTACCAATAAGCTAACATTACTTTACACTATAAAATCACAGGGGTTATTTATTTATTTATTTATTGATGTTTAAGGTCACATATTTATGCACAATGGCTAATCATGACCGTGACAGTTTTACGGGTGGAGGAAGCCGGAGTACCCGGAGAGAACCACCGAGCAACGACGAGCAGCTGCCAGCTCCCCAACATCGTAACTCCGCACTGCAGCACAGGCAGGGTTAGATTGGTTGAAGACATGCGTACCATCGACGTGCAGTACGCCTTAGTACACGGCGTCATCGTGCCCCCACATGGGCAATGGGGGTGAAGTGTCTTGCCCAAGGACACAACGCGGTTGCCGCAGGTGGGATTCGAACCGAGAACCTCTCGGCTTGCAGCCTGCACCTCGACCTACTGAGCCACCGCGCCCCATCACAGGGGTTAAAACTTAACCCAAAGCAACTTGGCTGAGTGATTATGAACCCCAATATTCACTCAACCCAGTTGATTTCGGATTTATTTTAACCCAATTGATTTTATAGTGTGTGAGAAAAAGTCTCTCTTCGTGAACGCCATATAATGTGACATTTCGTTCATCTAAAGGACCGATTGCAATACCGAGCTCCCAGTCTTCCAGTCTTATTATGTAAGTAACTCGACCGCTGTTAAGGCAAAGATAGAACCAGTCTAAAACTTAAATACTCCATTGCCTATGTTTTGATCTAAGGCGGACTGATCGTATGGTTTACCGGGGTAACCCCAGTTGGGCTCCCTATCCCCCCCCCCCCCCCACACACACACACACAACTGATGCAACACAACACCTGGTGGTGCCTGAAATGCCGTTAAAACGCCCAACAGGCGAAATGAATCTCATTGCACAGAATGGTGATATATTGAAATGCTCTCTGTGTTGACTGCCAATGGCAGCCCACAAAGAGAACATTTCGATATATCGGCAGTTCAGTCTGCCACCGATCGCTCAGATGCAAGGAAACAGCATTCTTTTAATTTGAAAAATCAGAATTTTCTCCCGTTGGACCGAACTATGGTCGGTACGGTGTGTCCGCCCCTCTCACGCCCTGTTGATACTATTTTTGCCGAATGAGCAATGAAGATAACAAATGCTAGCAAAATCGTCGCCTGAGTGCTAGAATGTTCTGTGTCCCCTATGGGACATAGGACATTCTAGCACTCAGCCACCGAAATGTCCTCTGAATGAACTGCCATTGATCGCTCAGATGCATGGGAACAGCGTTCGTTCAGTTCGAAGTATCAAAATTTTCTACGTGGCCCGCCTTGATGCATTTCCCGGTTACCTTTCTTAGCCCAGTCCGTCCCTAGTTTTGATTCACTCGCCTGGAATATTTCAGAAGGAACGTATGGTATTTATATTTCAGACAATTGAATTTAAGAAACACCATAAACATTCATTTTCTTTGAATCAAAGGTAGAAATGTTGCCCTAATTAACCTGGATTTAATCGAACCTTTGATGACATCATCACGAGGAATACAGACTCGCCATTGCCTTAGTTTTGTGATTATTCCGCGTAGTTCCACCAATTGTGTTAATATCGTAATATTTGTGTGGCGAATTGAGTATTTGTTGATCACAATATCGACAGTAGAAACCAGAAGTCCTATGACTGTATTGTACACTACTTTGAAATAACAGCGCGCTGTGTAAGTGCACTTCTGTCCCTGTCAAATTGCACAATTAGCGTAACTAAATTCCTCCCTTATAAAAAAGTACCATGGTAAACCATGGTAAATCCCAAAATACCCTGGTAATACCATGGTATTACCAGGGTATTTTGTGATTTACCATGGTTTATCATGGTACTTTTTTATAAAGGCTGTCCCTGTAGAAAAACAGCGTGCCCAACTCTGTACGATTCTATACCAGTAAATAGAGATCATTAACATTATTCCATACCTCTACTGCGATACATGGAATGATGTAAATATATATTAAAATTCGACTGTATGTACAGAATGAAAAGAGTGGAATACTACTTAATCGCAGCGCCATATATTCTCCACTCGAAAAGTATTTATAATTGTTCATAACAGCACAACAAACGCTTGCAAACTTTCATAACATGGACCACCGGTGCTTCCTGTGTTTCTTCCTCAGAAATTGTAAATACTCAGTAAGTGAAAAATCTATCCCACAGCAAATATGTACCTCTATGTACTGTGGTCTCAATATTTTTTCTTTCTGTTTTATGGGTTCAGTTGGGGACGAGGTGGCTCAGTAGGTAGAGGTGCAGGCTGCAAACCGAGAGGTCCTCGGTTCGAATCCTACCTGCGGCAACCGCGTTGTGTCCTTGGGCAAGACACTTCACCCCCATTGCCCACGTGGGGGGCACGGTGACGCTGTGCACTAAGGCGTACTGCACGTCGATCGTGCACCTGTCTTCAACCAATGCTAACCCTGCCTGTGTGGAGTTAGTACGTTGAGGAGCTGACAGTTGCTCGCCGTTGCTCGGTGGTTCTCTCCCGCTACTTAGGCTTCCTCCACCCGTAAAACTGTCGTGGTCATGATTAACCATTGTGCAGAAATATGTGACCTTAAACACCAGTAAATAAATAAATAAATTATGGGTTCAGTTCGTGATTTCACTACTGACCTCTCTAATAGCACATTATATTTTGCATTGCACTGCTCAGTTAGCGGCGCATTAACTAACGAGCATTTTCTGCGCTAATTGTGACAGGACTTCTAGTTTCAACTGTAGAATTTATTTAATCTTATTTGTTTTACAAGGATTGGCGAACAAGTTGTGCAACTTATATTAAAGCCTCTCCTTGGCCTAATGGCGTAGGTGTGTGACCTTCATAGCGGCAACTTCGTGGCCTAGCTCTTCTCGAATACTACGAAGGGATCTTTAGCCTGCACGGAGTGTGTCTCTCTCCGCACAGAGGACAGCCATTTTACGTCCCCACCCGATAGGACGGTACGCTGTGACAGCATCAGCCCCACAATTGATGATGACAGAGAGTGTTCGGACACCTCGAGAACTTTCCCCGCCGGTGATCGATCCTGGGACCTCTGGCATGAGAGACCAGCGCACTTATCCACTCGGCCACCACTCTCGGTGGACTGTAGAACAAGAATAAAGACTCACTATTGCCTCAGTTTTATGATTACGCCACGTAGTTCCACTAAGTGTACAGTACGTGGGGAGTGTATTATCACTAAATCACCCGCAGAGTGGAGATTCCACCCAAGAAATAATTGCAAATTTGTTGGAAAGCATAACCAGCACAAGCAAAGTTTCAGCCAATGGACCTCCGGGTTAAACCCGGAGGTCCATTGGCTGAAACATTGCTTGTGTTTTTTGTCGATATGTACAAAATTTGAAAGTTATAGCTTGGGTGATATCTCCACTCTGCGGGTGATTTAGTTACAATCCACTCTCCACGTACTGTATATATATCTTGATTGGCTCAATGTGAATTAAATACTTATTGATTGGAATATCCGTAACTGGAGAAAGAACGAATATCTTTATATCTCTGTGAGTGAAGGAACATAACATTATACTAGCAGTAGTCGAGGCTCAAACTCCATGAATCGTGGGTAAACAAACAGTCCACAACAGGGTCGAATTCCTCACAGACTAGTGGCCAGGGAGCTTATTTATACATGTAAATTTACACTCCAAAAGTGGGCGGGGCCAACAATTTTGAAAGAAGGTCACGCTCATCTCAAGCATGATATGATGTGTGGACGCGGAACAAACTCCAAATGAATTCAAACGCAATAGAGGTTCCAAATATTAGTCAAGGTCACTGAGGTCACCATGGGGTCATTGAGTTCATTTGTCCGATGTGCTAGAAATCACATTTTATTCCCCACCCCGAAATGTATTCTGGAAATTCATACATGTATTTTTACACTCAAGAAAGTGCGAGGCCAAAAATATCGACAATACGAGATGTGACACTAAAGGACATCGAGACCTGTTCGAAAAGTGCAATGTATATCGGTGCCCCTTCCCGACACACACACATACTACACGCCCAATACGTTTTAACCCTTTACCCACCGTAGAGAATATCAAAATTTATTATTTTAATTACTATTTTTTAAAATTTTTCCAAAAATTTCAACAACACCATAACATGTGATCCCTCATTGGAACGAGCTCGATGAGCTCGTTCCAATGAGGGGTCACATGATATGGTTTTGTTGAAATATTTTGAAAAATATAATTTTTTCAACTGCTTAATTTGCAAATTACGCATGCGGATGCGGGCGATCCGTTAGGTAAAAGGTTAACTGGAGCTGGGCGGTATTGAAATTTCAATTTCAGTTGGGTATCGGTATTTTAGAATGATTAACCTTGGTATCGAAACAGTAATCGATGTCAGCAACATACATGTACACACACCAACACCAATATCGAATGGTATTTTGGGTATACTCCAAAACCGGAGGTCACCATGCACAACAAGCAAAGTCTCAGGCATGTCAACATTTGGAAGGGAAAAGAGCACTCGACTCTGGTCATTTGATGCAATAAAAACGAGATTTTTTTTTATTTTCTCTCATCTTTTTTGTCACATTAAATGACAGGTGGGAAAGGCATTTAGAAATACATATTCGACGGGTTCTTCTTGTCGGGAATTTTGCTAATTTTCTGTTGTTTGTCCTTTTGTTTTTTAATTAATGTCATACCATACATGTACGCACACCAACACCAATATCGAATGGTATTTTGGGTACACTCCAAAACTGGAGGTCACCGCACACAGCTTACAAAGTCTCAGGCTTGTCAACATTTGGAAGGAACAAGAGCACTCGTCACTGGATATTTGATGTAACAAAAAATTTAGATAAAATATCTCCTTGGTATTTTCTCTCATCTTTTTTATTACATTAAATGACTGGTGGCAAATGCAGGTAGAAATACATAGACGAAGGGTTCTTCTTGTTAGGAATTTTCGTAATTTCCTGTTGTTTACGTTTTTTAACTAAGGTCGGGAATATTGTTCAACTCCGAATTTCGGTATTCTGAGATTCCCTCTTTACAGTGAATCGGTATTGGTACGGCACCGATACCAAAAGATATTTACGGTATATCGCCCATCTCTAGTTTTAACATATCTCCTCACAATCGTCAATACCCAATAACCCATAGATCTGGGGGTTTTTTCAAGCCATGATAGGTGCGATACAGAAAGTGTCGGACACTTGTAGTTATTAGTCTGTGTGGTCACATTGACTATTGTTTTTGGATGTTTTTCTTCTTCTTGTTCTTCTTCTTCTTGTCCTGTATTCTGTCTTATATCCACTTCCTTGTCCGCACGGTAACTCAAAACGGAATTGTCCTATCTCACTGATTTTGGGTACACTGATAGACAGTCAGAAGTACACGGCCACCCATGAATTGCCGATTCCTGTGGCATTGGGGTGTCTGTGGGGGGGTTTCGAACGTGGGTGACACCAATGTCTCAGCCATGGTATGACGTGTGAACCTGTGATCAGCACACCAAAGAGTCAAAACTCAATGGAGGTTCAAACTATCGGCCAATGTCACTGAGGTCACCCAAGGGTCACTGAGGGCATTTTTCAGAACTGCTTGAAATCACATTTTTGATTCCCTAATGCAGATCCTCAATGCATTCCCGATGATGATACATGCATTTTTTTACACTAAGTGGGTGGGGCCAAACATTTTGAGATGGTCACACTCATATCTCAAGCGTGATATGACCTATGGATCTGGGATTAAGACCAAATGAGTTGAAACACCGTCCAGTTCTCTGGGGTCACACAGGTCTCATTGTGAGCAGTTTTCAGAATTGCTTGAAATTGCATTTTATAACTCTAATGCATTTCTAAAGTTCACACATGTATTTCTTCTCTCAAAAATGTGGGCCTAGTCAAAAATATCCATTGCTGATTCCTTTATAGAAAACATTTCCTTAAAAAACTGTTTTCTGATTAATGTAAGAAAATCCTTAAACGCTGTTTACGAAAACCTATTTCTGATTTCTTTAAAGGTATTGTACTCCCGAAAATAAGTCCCCATAAATTCTCTTTCTACAAAATTAAGCACCATCCTCACAGAGACTTGATTTACTGGTTGCAGTAAATTCCGTTTTTCTAATTTGCAGTATACACGTACATGGTATAACGTGAACAATTTTCAGAAATAAACAGAAGTAACGGAACGCTTCATGGACGGAGTATAGCACTAATGTCTTCCTGCCATTCCCATACTAAAAATGTAACCAATTTTGCCATCAATGTTGAAAGTCCTGAACTTGCATCTTTTCTTGGTTCCAGAAGAAGAAATTCTATTTAGTTTACCCATCACCCGACGTAAACAGAAATGATATTTACGAGATGTGCTCTTAACTAATATTTTTTTTTTAGGGGATCACTTATCTTCAGAGCATTGAGTGACAAATTACAATTTTCGCCTCCGGAACAAAGTTCATGGCCCCTCAACGGAACTAGCTCGTCGCGCTCATTTCAATGCGGACCATACGCACTTTTCTTGGGATATAAACAGGAACAGAATCAAATCTGAATAGTGATTTGTGTGACCGGTCTAGACACAGACATTACGCGGGATAAAGGGCCCTGGGTTAAATATAAAGTCTTGTGTCTAGAATGTTGAGATCCAGAGGACGCGGAAGTACAATCGGGACATAGTGGGTTATTATAAGACATATCTTTCTAAGATATGCATTTAGAGCTTTATCTTTAATCGTCTTATTAAACTGAGTGTTGAGATCCAGAGGACGCGGAAGTACAATCGGGTCATAGTGGGTTATTATAAGACATATCTTTCTAAGATATGCATTTAGGGCCTTATCTTTTATCGTCTTATTAAACTGTGATTTATAATCGATTGATCAATGTCAATTCAAATCTACGGGAAAGAATGGAAAGGGAGCTCAGCCGATAAGCTAGTTCTGAGTTAAGTTATGAGTATCGTCCCAAGAGTTCCAATGTGTTCTGTGTGCCCACAGGCACACATAACACATTGGGACTCGGGGGACGGTATGTTACTGGAATATCAGGATGGGTTGATATAAATTGCACATGTGTTATCAAAGAGCTCAAGCAAGTTATTATTGAACCAGTCATACATGCACAAGACTGTATGTGGTGTATATAGGTTACTGAATTTAGTATACCACAGCCTTTGAAAGGGTGGAGGTGTGTAAAGGCTCGTCTCTTTATAGATCGCATAGCATATTTGGAGACCTAGAACTTTGTTTGTGGAGGCAGAGTATCCTCGAACTTGATCCCATAAACTAAATGACTTTGGGTCAGCGATAAGTACGGTGATCTTAAAGCTACCCAAAGAAAATACTTTTGCTCGATTGAAAGCAAAAGTCGCTCTGGCAATTTTAAAAAAAATCGCTGAAATGTGTGGTCTAAATTTGATATTTCCATTCATGTTAACTCCGAGAAACTTAAATGCAGCCTCCTCTTGATGGTTTCCGACTAGTTTAATATTTGTATCATTCAGTGATATGTACTTGCACTTGCACTGTATGGACCATTTTTGGGATGAAACAGCATGAATTTAGTTTGGGAAGCGGTTAGAGCTAATTTAATTCGCAGAGCACCATTCAATTGTGTTAAATAACCCAAGGTGTGCATTTTCTCTGAAAGTATTCACGGTATTGCTAGATGAATACTTTGTTTTGTCATCTGCGAACGACAGTACTTTTAGCAAAGTAGATATGCAAATGTCATTGGCATGTAGTACAAATGAGATTGGCCCAAGAGTGGAACCTTGAAGTACACCTGTAATGCTTCCCTTTTTGTCAGACATTTCATTCTAAAAGAGGCAGGTTGGTATTTCCTCCAGTTAAATAATCTTTAAACCACGAATTGGTCGAGGTCTGCTATTGGTAAAATGTTGTACCAACTGCACGTTTCTTACTGTCAGTTATTTCTTTGAATACACGCTGACATCAGTTGGGTTACAAATCAACCCAAATCAACTGGGTTGAGTTGTGCCCATTCCTCATATTCCACCGCCTCTTCCTGTACGCATGCATTTTTAAACATGTTCAACGAAACAGGTGTACTTTGTGTTTGGCCGTATTTTGGGTTTAACAAGTGTTACTTGTGAATAATGCTTGTCCACGTGAAGGAACGTGACAGCGTGTACAGTATCGTCGCCGTGGACTGGTCGAAATCTGCGTGTGGGCAGTGACGCCCACGCATGCGTTTACCTGGTAATACAAATCACCATCAGCAAAATTTTAATTAATGAAGCACTGCTAATTTTACTTGTGCCGGGTTCATAAGTTGTAAAGTCTGACATTTACTCGCTGTGGTTTTCTGGTTCTCTCCAAATACTCCGACTTCCTTCAGCCGGTCCGACACGATGTGACTCTGATTGGTGAAACTGTCTTCAAACTCCAATATGTATGTGAAAAAAGTGCAAATGATTGGATAATAATAATAATGATTGTAATATTTATTTATTTATTGGTGTTTGAGGTCACACACTTATGCACAATGGCTAATCATGACCGTGACAGTTTTACGGGTGGAGGACGCCGCAGTTCTGGTTTCTGAATGTCAGTCCCGTTACCCGAAAATTCATAGGACAGAACCGGGAATCAAAGGTTGCGTTCCGCAACCTTTGATTCCCCGATTCTAGTCCGGCGAAGCTGGTCTCGGAATAAGTTGATATTCGCCGTAATCTTACGAACTATAATATGCAATTATTGATACCATGGTCTGTGAATTTCTCGGGTATCGTGATTGACTTTTAGAACCGGGATTACAGACGTGAAATTCCCGATCCCGGTATGAAACATTAAACAAAATATATTTGAATGAAATGTTCATATCTTAGTTTCCTCCCTTGATATGCTCAATATACCCGAGAACAAGCGGCGAAAAGGTGCCGAATGCGTTCTCAATTGCGACCATTCTAACGTTAATTCCATTTGTAAGAACCCAATTCATAAAGTCATCCCCTTTTTCTTTTTGGAATGTTTAGAAAAGATAAAACTGTCTGATGAAAAAGTTTCAATAATTTTTTTTGTGCGTTGATTCCAAAAATTGCACTTCATTACAATTTGTGTCCCGTTCACTGGTTACCTCCCTTGATCTAGTTGAAATACAAGGTATCACAGAACTAAATATTTTCCCATAGGCGACTATTATAACATTTATGTGCAAAAGAATATGATCGCATCACTTGAAATTAAATATTTAAATACCTACATAAATTAAAAACCTTCACACAACTTTCTCTGGCCAGAAAACAGGGGGTCATGCAACAAATAAGAGAAAAAATGCACCAGGAAGTGAAGTACCGTCCTTGAACTCAGTTTTTTTCTGGCAATTCCCAACAAAAATACACAAATAGTTAACTGATTTTTTAGACCCTTTTTTCTTGTGGAATATTCAGTATTGATGTAAAAATCTAATAAAATTCTTTAACAGTTTTCTCAAGCAATAATTTTTTTTCTAGGAGTCTTATTTTAGACTATGATGCAATATCCGAGTGCAACATTCCAAGGCAGATCACTCTAAACCAAATATTTAGTTACGCGATACCACAAAGACTGAAGGTTGTGTTAGCGAATAATATCTTCTCATGGGCTGCAAGCCGAGAGGTCCTCGGTTCGAACCCCACCTGCGGCAACCGCATTGTGTTCTTGGGCAAGATTCTTAATCCCATTTGCCCACATGGAGACGCAGTGGCGTTGTATACTAAGGCGTACTGCACGTCGATGGTGACTTGTCTTTAACCAATGCTAACCCTGCTTGTGTGGAGTTAGTATGTTGGTTAGTCTGGCAGTTACTCGCCGTTGCTCGGTGGTTCTCTCCGGGTATTCCGGCTTCCTCTACCCGTACAATTACCCGACACGAGGTAACCCTGACTATCGAAAGTGTTGTTATATCCCCAAAAATAAGTAAACACTTTCGTTTGGGTGAGAGAAAAACAATGATGACGTCACATTGATTTAAACATTCAGATACATTTTGTCCCCTGAGTTCCAGGTTGTTCTATGTGCCTACTGGCACATAGGGCAACCTGGAACTCAGCGGATGATTTGTCAGAGAGAGTACCTGAAACAACTTTTGACGCAATAAAAACTGGAGGGTTTGGGTACAGTACAGGTGCCGTATGTGAAGTAGATTACGTAGCCTGGTGACCTCATTTTGGGTTGCCCTGGTAGACCTCTTGAGCGGATATTTTGCGAAAGTGATTACCATGGTGATAGGTGTCAGTGCGCAAGTGCAGCACATGCTTTTTGAGTGACGTGTTTTTCCGCCGTTCATTTATTTTACTGGTGGCCGCCATCTTGGTGTCTATGGTGGTACGTGGCTGCTACGTGATAATTGGAATTTATAAAATGGTGTTGAATTGTCAGAAAATGTTTTTAAAATGTTTACATGGACGTCACAAAACAGCCATTCAACACTGGCAAAATGTTGTTTCACTTCAATAAATAAGACATGTTTTTTTAATTTATAGACATAGTTTGTGACGAGCTAGTTCTCAAGAAGGGAGAGAGTGGGCATGCGCTAATTTTAAGCAAAATGTGAAAAAGAAATAATAATGGAAACTGAATGGCGAGTTTTGTGAATATCGTTTGGTGGGGGTGGCTATTACGATAGATAAATGGTTGACACAACAGGTACTAGATTGTAATGGATTTGTTTTCAGTTATTCGAAGTACTGCTTTCTGTAATGTGACCACTATCGGATACGCGTGTGAGGACGGACAATCCAAAATAGTGACGCCCAGACAAAAGAATGAGTTATAGGTGGATATATTGTGTTCAGGCGTGCCTCACACTCATATTTCCGAGATACAACATTGTACAGTAAAAGAGAAATGGGTCCCAAAGATTCATGCGAGGTGACTTACTCATACTAAATTTTCTAAATCGTGTAAGTGGCGTGTAATGTCGCGGTCAGGGATGGACATTTTACGAGGCAACGAATTGCCCGTCTTTTTGTAGATTTTCAGACCCTGTGGTCACTGCTCGGTCAAATTATGAATTGTCGTGGTAAATTAGGTTACAAGACATCTCCGCTATGAAAATGTTCAGTTGTGCAAGAGAGGACACGTGTGTCTCTACGCGAGTCCACGCCTGCTCAATTTAAAAATTTCTACTCCATTTCCGGATGATGAGACACCGGAAACATTACCGGTTTTTTTTTCATTGCGAAGATGTTTCGTAACCTAATTTATCGATGACAATCCATAATTTTGTCGAGCCGTGGCCATAGAGTCTGAAATTGAAAAATGACATTTCGTCCCCGCCTCGTAAACATGTCCATCACTGACCGCGATTTTACAAGCGGATTGTACCATTTAGAAAATTTAGTCTGAAAAAGTCACTTCGCACGAATGTTAAAGACGTTTTCCACGCAACTGTATAAAGTTGTGCATGAGAAATATGCCTCCTTGACTCGTTTGAACTCAATATATACTATTCAAAAAAGTAGGGGATATTTGATAAAAGCGAGATATATGAAGAATATATTTATATTTTCATCAAAAAGACAGCTGAGGCATTGCACTGTGACATCTGTTGAATGATTTCAGTGATAGTTGGGTGTCTGACAAGCATACATTCCACGCACTGAGCTGTAGAAGACATGGACGATCAGTCAGTGAATTTACCACATTCAGTCCAAGACCTCAATACCTTGTAAATTCTCATCGGTTCGCGAGACAAGCGCGGATCCGATGTGGCATACCCCTCATCAAACATCCAATATCGGCTTGACTGATGTTATTCCATTCTTCCTGCAGTGCAGCAGCGAGTTTCTGGACATTGATAGGGGGCTGTTGTCGTAGTAGGCGCCTGCCAAGCATCTCCAAGATGTGCTTGATTGGTGAAAGGTCTGGACTAAGTGCAGGCCAAGGCAGTGTAGTGATGTTCTGCTCCTGGGGGAACTCTGTGGCGACACAGGCCCTGTGCGCTCTTGCATCGCCATCTTGGAAAACGAAACGACGGTCATGACGTCGCGCAAATGGCACCACATAAGATGGCAATATGTTGTCACGGTAGTACTGCCCAGTGACACGCCATTGGATGACATGTAATGCTGTTATGCTTGTCATTGTTATGCCTCCTCACACCATAACCGATCCCCCACCAAAACGAACGTGCTGCCTAACGGTTACGTCATGGTATTGTTCGTTCTGCCGCCGCCACACTCTGTTTCGCCTGTCGCGGAAGTCGAGAGTGAATCTCGATTCATCGAAAAACATGACGTTGCTCTACCGACGATTGTCCCAGCACTGTCGTGCTCCACATTAATTACGCCTTGTGCGATGTTACGTTCAGTCAAACGTGGAATTATTTGACCATACAAATTCCAGCGGTGTAGGCGATTTCGGATGGCCTAACCACTGACTCGCACATCTGTCGCTCGGTGCAGCAGATGCCCAATTTCTGAGCCATCTTGATGGCGGTTACGTAATACTGTGGTTCGGATGAAACTATCCTGGTTAGCAGTTGTCGCCCTTTAACTACCTGACCGACGTCTGTCATCAACATTGCCTGTCTGTCGGTAGCTTGACCAACCTGCTAATCACCGATTGAGTAACGTTGAGAATTTGAGCCACTGCAATCTCTCTGTTTCCAGCTTCCAACATGCCAACGGCACGTAAACGTTCGTCACGTCTCAGTCTTCGCATACCTCAAAAGTTACGTTTCGACCAGAAACTATTGATGAATGAGTTTATACCAAGAAAAGAACGATGTGACCTCCGAAAAAGCCCGTCCAGTACAAATGAAAATTTCAAAACGTACCCCACAGACATTAACGCGGCGCTCGTGCGAAAAACCTACACGAAATTTTCCGGTGACATTCATGATCCACACTAAACTTGATAACGCATTGATGTGTCCAATCACGAGTATCCAATACCATTTTCCGAAAATATCAACATCAGTTTGGATATCCCCTACTTTTTTGAACAGTATATTATCCATTCTGGTACGAATATGGTAGCAGACTTCCAGGAACCAGTGCCTGCTGTCAATTCTATGAGTTGATTACATGGGTGTTTCGTGTTCGATACATCTCAACCTTCATTTTGATGTATACTTTGTGTATGTTTAATTTGAATTTTAAGAATATCAGAGGTGAGAATTTCAAAATAAACAAAATTGCAAGTAACGATAAATAAAGTGAGAATTGATAAATGTGTATTTACTGAATTGCCTCATTGAAATATTGTTGATCAATCAAGGGGGGGGGGGGAGGGGCACAAAAATTTGCAAGACGTGACGTCCTATTTTTTATTCGGCTCCTTTTTACACCCACCCACCCACCCACTGCGTACAAATTTTTTACTGCCGTTCTCAGACACCCACCCCCACTCTCCCATTAAAATCCAAAATAAACTTATAAACTTAGTAGGCACAGCTGTCTTTAGGGGGGTTTCATAATGTTCTTACCCCTTTACCCAACGTAACGGTCAAAACCGGCCAGCGCTATTCTCAAAAATCGCCAATTAATTTTTATTATTTTTTCATTTTTTGTTTCAAAAACATAGGTTATGAGCCCTCATTGGAACGAGCTCGTCGAGTGTTTTTGAGACAAAAAATGAAAAAAATTAGTTATTCAATCATTTTTTGGCAAATGTCGTCTGCTTTTCATGTTAGGTAAAGGGTTAAACTGGTACCACCAATTTAAACCTCTGTGGGCTGCTGTGGGCCCCAATTTACAAATGACAAGCTGTTCATTATCAGGCTTGACCAGAGCAGGTTTACATATACGGGAACACATTTTCATTTGAATTGTTCCAAAAATATTGTCTGCACATTTTCTACATTTCGAACAAGACACCCACCCCGTACTAACGTGTGACATTTTCCCCAGTTTAAGCCCAATATTCTCACATATAAAGCATCCTGATGTTGTATTTATGTTAAGAGTGTGATGTACATATACAGAACCACATTTATGTTTGAATGGGTTAACGATTACTGAACGAGAGCGAGTGGCGCAGGGATACCACGAGAGCCGGTAGGCTCGAGTGGTTTTCCCAGCGCCACACGCTCGAGTTCAGTAATCGTTAACCCATTCAAACATAAGTGTGGTTCTATATTTATTACACACCCAACCCTGAAAAAGAATTCACTGTAATTAATCGCTAATTTAATTAAATAGTCGACGATTTGAACGGTTAAAAGAATTTTAGAGAGAAACGGGCAATTTTGTCAGAGAACCAGTCTTAAGTCTTTGACCTTGCCACTTGTAGAATCGCTGTTGATTCATTTTGTTCCCCAAAAAATGTCGGTCCGGCAGGGTCCGGCCACTTAAAACTCAAAAGATTGCGTTCATCATATCAGACGTCACAAATTATGAGGTCTGAAATGTGTTTTCAAAAGTGTGTGTGCAGGCATCATTATATCTGGATGATGGAAAATGTACAAGGATTATAATTTAAATGCGGTGCGAACAGGCCGCTCTGTTTAAATTTCGTGCTTTTTAAACTGAAAGTGAAACTAAAATAGAAGTTTGAACTCGGATTGACTTTCATGCACTACTGCCACTAGGCTATCGCCGATCGCATGAGGACATCGGTCATTTCTGTTCAGCACTGTAACAAAAGTACATATTGGACGAGAAAAGACATTTTGTGCAATAAATTAACCTCCCGGGGCGTAACTGAGGCAGTTTGAGATTCCATTCTGAGTGAACTTTGCAGTCTTGGTAAGTTAGCACTTTATTTTTCAACATTATAAAGTTTCTGACTTGAAATTTAGCCTTCTTTTTATTTACCTCAAGTCTTGATAACTTTTGTTTGAAATGGGCTGCACTTACAAAATAAAGGCTTTAGGTTGTCCATATTTACTACAGATAGGCATGTGTACAAAGGGAGAAATATATTGCACAATAACTGCAAGAAAATGTCATGTCTTGTCTCCGCAAGTAATTTAGTTTGTACACCTTTTTTACCCCCCCCCCCCCCCCCCCCCCACCCATCTATAACCTGACAACATTTTCTCGAAAGCTAATGAAATGAGTATCCAGCATTAGTCAGAGGCTCAAAGAGAAATAAGGGAGGGGGGGGGGGGGGGGGGTGTTCTCGCAGTAAGCTCCAACTTATTTTGGTTGATAATATTTTCAAAGATTGATTAATGTTTACATTATTTTGTGCTAGTACTAAAACTATACTTCAGTTTGTTATCTGAACGGTTCTGTCAATATTTTTTTCTTGGTATCTGGTTTCAAAACAAAATAATTTTTTATGTGTCTGTTTCAATATCTTGTCAATCTTAAATTTGGAATTTGGTATTCTGAATTTGCATTTAGTAATACTCTTGTGTTTGGAATAAACATGCACGCATGTTTATTATTTTCCAGAAAATTTTCCACCCTGCACCATTTTTATTCCAGTCAGCACTTCTATTAATTTTCGACCGAGTGGAACACATCTGAGGGAAAAATTGTGCATTTTGACTGCAGCAAATAAATTATTGCATGCATTTACTTACTGGTACCTCTATAATAAACTGTACAGGTATGTTTATTTTGGCGTCAAGGGTAAGGAATTTAGAAACCGTACAATGCAAAGTAAGTTGCAGGATCACCACTTGGCACCATATTGACTGTAAACATGTGTCCCGCTATTCCTACATTGGTAGCACCAGGTTCTATGTGGGCTTTCCAAAAAAAAAAAAATGCAAGAACGGTGAGAACCAGGTGTTAACATTGTAGGAAACACAGGACACATACTGTGGCATTGCCTATAGTGGTCATCTAACCATTATCTTACAACTTATTTTGACTTCTAATGTATATGTCGCATGCTCCGATGGGATTTCCTACCCATCACTTATATTCCAGTCTGCACTTTTATTAATTATGGTCATTTTTTCTACCCCCGCACTTATATTGCAGACCGCACTTCTATTCGAAACACGAGAGTAAGTTTTAAAGAGGACTGATAGAATGTGACTAATGATAGGCTTTTGGACATTTTCTTGGGGATGGAGGCTGACCAATCAATCTGCCCTGAACTATTGTTTCAAAATCAAAATGCAGACCCTTTCCCCGAATATGCTTATGAAAATGCTCTGGCCACCACCCTGATATTTGCCAAATTTATAAAAATACCCCCTCCCTCTGAACAATCTGTTCTGAAAATACCAGTCCCTTTCAATGAAAACTGCAAAATTAGCTGCTTATTGGTGAAGGGGGATGAAAGTGCCGCAACCCCTATCCCATCTCATACACCCATGTAACTAATTCATATAGGTGACATTCAATTTAAGTTTTGTTGCTAATAATTAAAGCAAGATAATACCTCTGTGTAAAACAGAAATACTAGCAAATAATTCTTAACTAGTCATTTAAAAATACACATCAATCTGTGTCTGGAAAATATTGTCATATTGACTGTGTTTTAAATATTCTAATAATTATTTTTGAATTTCATGAAAGTCATCTCATAAAATTGAAAATATATTGTATTCATCAGACCACATGTATTTACCACCCCTCCCCTCTTCGTGGTCTCATTCCCACCCTACTCAAGACCTTTCAGAATTTCAGTAGTGGGTAGCTGGTAATTTTTTTTAATTTCCCCAGTACAAACTCCAGAAAAGTCATATTTTAGCAATACTACTTTCCCTACCCCCCCCCCCCCCCTCCCCCGCAAAAATAAATAAATAAATAAAATAAACCAGTTGCCTCAACAGGCAACACCCACTAGAACGTAAAAAAACATTGGTTCCACAAATGTAAACTACTGAGTTTTCTTATAGAACGAGACTTTTCATTCTTCCGAATTTATTTTCTTTATTGAGCTAGTGTGTACGGGGGGGGGGGGGGGGGGGGCAGGGGCGGATCCAGGATTTTATAAGGGGGGGTGCTATTGTTGGTCGGCGAGCGCCAAAGGCGCGCGACGTGACGGCGCTCTGCGCCGTCCTTGCGAGCGCCGAAGGCGCGAAGCAATTAGCGGGGGGTCTGGGGGTCCTCCCCCAGAAAAAAAATTTGAATTAGGAACCCATCAGATGCTATCTGAGACGTATCGTGGTCATATATTTGTCCTTTCTCTTAAACCTATTTTCTGCCGATTTGGCTTGAAATTTGGTAAAAACAATTATGGTACTGACACTGCCCAATGAAAAACAAAATAATCATTCGAAATTGTTACCTACCAAGAAGCAAATATAATCACCCCTGGATTTTGCCTCAAATTAACTGAAATGCGGGGATTGCCTGGAAGAAACATAATAATTTTCACTATGACATACCTGTTGTACGCAGGGGCGACAGAAGTTCCAAGAAGTATGAGTGTGTGTAGGTGGGTGAATGTGTGGATGGGTTGGTGCCACTGGGTGAGTGGCCGAGAGGGGGGGGGGGGGGGGTCACATTTCTTCTGGTCAACTTTGAGATGCATATACTATTTAAATGTTAAACACCCCAAAGGCAGATTTAGACGGGGGCGCACATGGCGTGCGCCCCTCTAGTTTCTCAGAAATCAGTTCTGAGAAAATAGAGGGGCGCATGCCGCGTGTTTCCCCGTCTATTAATCAGACATAAAAAGTATATGTCGTTGAAAATTATTTTGTTAGAATTGACTGGAGCGTGCCAAAGGCAAAGGCACGCCCCAGTCAATTCTAATAAAATAATTGAAGTCAGTGCGTACTATAAATTAATAGTATGTGCACACTTGCATCACAACAGTTTGTGACCATATAAGTATAGAGGGCGACGTCCCTCTATTTTAAAATCCTGGATCCGCTTCTGAAACACCCAAGTCCTGTCTCAGTTTGTGCGCTTCTTCCGTGCTATCTGAACGCACAAACTTGTACACTGTGTAAATACATTGTTCCATCAACTGATCTTAACTGGTAAGTAGCTTAATTATTTTATTCATGTTATCGAAGAAATAAGTCTGGATACTAGATGTCCTGTTGCTCTGTAACATTAAATTGTTTCAGTTTACTAGAGAATGCCTGTAGGCATTATCCAGCAAGTTCAACTGTTGCGACAATTTAATATTTATCAAAGTGCATTTAACATTGGTGAATCATTCACCAATGTTAAATGCTCTTTGTAAATGTTAAATATTTAATTGTCCCATTCAATCATCTGTCATAGTGTAAAACTATTGCTGAAGGCGAACGTCACCATAGCATCACTGATTCAGCTGAACAAAGATATATTTACGAACATGCAGAGCTGATATACGTGGAAACTTTGTCCATAGGACCGTAAATATATGGTTGACATTGGAATCAGCTCGTCAACTGATTCAAATGCTACCCATTTTGGGAAATGCTGTGATTGGTAACTGGTAAAATTCCAGGCACATTCTTATAACAACTGCATTTTATTGAAATTAAATCTTTAAGATAGATTATTGGAGGCTGGATCGGAAATACAGTAATCGCGTATGCTTATTACAGTAATACTTGTGATTGGGATGAAGTTCTCACTCTTTCAGAATGTCTGCAAATTCAAATTTTTTTGGATGACTGTGAGTAGTGAGTAGGCGTGTGTGTGTGTGTGTGTGGGGGGGGGTGCTCGAGCACCCCCCCCCCCTGGATCCGCCCCTGGGGGGGGGGGGGGGGGTAAGGGTGGGTGGTAAGGGTGGAATTGGTGATAGTTAATCAGTAACTGCATGTACTAGCTGCCAAACATCTCAAGGCGCTTTCGGCGTATCGCCGTCTGTTTTACTTTTACCTCTTCAACTTCATGGTAACCAGTTTTCAAGATTGATTTCGTCTTGCTTCCTGAGAACTGCTTCAACTTAACATGCTCTTCAAAGTATGTTTTCGTTGGCAAACGTGCTGCTTCATTGCCGAAGAGTGAATCGAATAGGATTACACAGTATACCTCGTATCGACTCGCCGGCAGCACGCAGCGGTGAGGGCAACATTGTAACAAAATTTTATGGGAACTGTACAAGTGGCTGGCTGAAATATCGAACCCAATTGGACTTTTTTGGTCTGAAATTAATCAAGTTTTCCTCGGTTTTCAATAACGGAGCAAAGGTTGAGTTTCACTGTTCAATTTATTGGCAGAGATCATGTGTCTTTCCTGACTTTCAATCGTTTTTAGCACAGTTGTGCATCAAACATTTTGGTATGAGAATCGGTAATTCCGACAGATAAATATAGCCGATGGTTCTCATTGGTTATGTTCCACTGAACGCTGCAAACTATGAGAACCAGTCTATCGAGAGAACTTGTGCACGCGAAGGGTACTTTTTATCGGATCGCACTAGAGCTTTCTGTTTAAAATTACCGCATGCCCCTAAAATCCATGTGATCGTGACAAATACAGTCGCGGGTGTGTAATAAAACATCATCTTTAAGGTTTGAAACACAAATGATGGTATATATTAGCTGATATATTGATATATTTTTAAAAAATTTAAAAAAATGCACAAGTTGGAAATGCACATTTTTGGCGCACTCAAGAGACCCACCCACCCCCACGTCACGTCTTGCAAATTTTTGGTGGCCTTCCCCTGGATCAATGCATATTATTCTGATACACGGCACAGATAGGATCACGCAATTCACAGCATCACACATGCAAACAATTACACTACCTCGAAACATGCATGCAATCACAGAAGAACAAGGAGATTACACTATAAACAAAATATACACGTGAAAAAATTATGGCTGACAGTCCTCTTCAACAATATTTCAAAACTGAGTGATCACTCACAGCGCCACGAAGAGAAAAGAATTATCTCCCCTAGATTGAAATTGATAGTGGAGATTCACTCAATGCACATCAAGGGACATAACTTATCTGTTCTTCCAATTAAGCCATTTGAGGATGAAACAAGCAAAATTGTATGACTGATTTTGCACCTTCACAATAGCTGTCACGTTGTTTGCCAAACATTGTGACTGAGGCAGCGAATGGAATGGAATTTTCTATCCATTGTTTATCAAATCCAAAATTCATTGCCAGACCTGGCGGCAAAACCAAAAAATTATATTTATATGTTGTGCTTTTGGTTTCTTTGTTTTTTTTTGTTTTTTGTTTTTAAGTCTCCTCTTTTCCAATATGGGCGCTTGGTCTTGTTCATATGCATACAAATTTCAGTGAAGAAACATTGCTCTAATGCAGTATCGGTAAATGACCAGGGGCTATTGGGGAGCAACCGAAAGAAAACATTCAACTGGATTGGAACTGAACAAAGTGTCATGCACGAAACGCTGCAAACAATAGGTCCGACACATTGTTTGCAAACAATGTGATTGGGGCAGTGAATGGAATGGAATTTTGTATCCATTGTTCACCAACACAAGAATGAATTGCCCGAGCTGGCGAGAAAACCAAAAGTTACATATTTTGTAAGTCCACCCTTTACCAATATGGGCGGTTGATGCTGTTCATATTCATAAAAAAAATGTCCATAAAGAAATCCTGCTCTAATGCAGTATCGGTACCTGACCCGAGGCAAGCTAAAGGGGAGCGACCGACATAAAAACATTCATTTGGGTTGCAACTGCATGATGTAAAATACATATTTGTTAACAAGTGATCATTAGCAATATGAACCGATGAACTAGCAGCTGAACAATCCTTCGCCGACATTTTTCGGCCCGGTAACAGGACGTGAACTCCGCCTCTGGACAACTCGTACCATGTGGCACTTTTTTTGAGTTTGAAGATTTTCTTCGGACACATTGCACGCTCTTCAGCCTTAATTGATTCGTTTCTCGTCCTCACTACCGATCGCCGCTTCAAAGGAATCGGCTAACTTTATTAATTTGTACCGTTGTTCAATATTAGAAAATCCTTCAAAATCTCCTCACAGTATGACTGTTTCTTGCTGTCTAAAGCACACGCTGCTTGTGCAATTACCCCCAACACCTCCGAGTTATGGGTTGATCATAGATTTTTGCCTTAAGATGATATAGAAGTAATAGAATATTTTGTTTATTTTGAAATTCCCACCTCTGATATTCCTAAAATTCAAATTAAATATACAAAAATTATACATCACAATGATGGTTGAGATGTATAGAATACGAAACACACATGTAATCAACTCCTAGAGTAGCAGGCACCACTGGTTCCTGGAAGTCTGCTGCCGTATTCGTACCAGAACTGATAATATAATAATATATCACGAGAACAACTTGTGGCCTAATGTGCCTCACATATCCAAGAACAAAGCTAGGGCATCAAAATGCTTCAAAACCCAGCAACAGCGCTGCATGGGGTAAATTCCAAATCTGTTCGCGTTGTTACTAAATTCATTTATCTAATCACTTATGACACGTTGTGGTCTCATTTCGGTAATTCATGTGAATTTTGTCCGCCTAGCGGATTTTTTAATATCTGTCCACAGAGTGTCAACACACATAGATTTTCGCAACCTTTTAAAGGAGCTAACAGCGCTCAAAATCAATCGACGGTGATCCGTCTTATACACAATGCGGTTGTGCGAGGGAGATATTTAAGTTTACGATGGTACGACATTTCGCGAAATTTGGTGAACAGGAAGAAACCTTTCTGATAATTCTCCTTGTCATTTTTCGTAGCAGACTTCATCAAAACTTCTTTTCGTCACTAATATAGTTCGGCGACAGTAAAATTATTTTTTCGTAAATATACAGTTGTGAGGACTATAATGTATGTTGATGTGAATATACATGTATTTTTGTTTTCAAATATAGTTTTCCACTTTTATGTTTTGATCATCGTTACCAACCAAATAATAGTAGATCGAATCGTTGGCGTATTAATCCCTTGCTGACACTTGCGTCACATTGTACACTTTCTGAACTCAACAGCGCTACTCTGGACTGTATCTCGCAATTATCACATTGTCGGTTGAATATTTTCCTGTGAATGTGTCGTGAGTTGTACATTACAGTTTAAAAAAACAGCACTGAAATGTCTGAAGATTTCAGATCGTGAGAAATCAAATCATTTCCCAACTTTGCCTAATCATATTAATAACACTTCGGCCGGCCGCTGATTTGTCGCGGTTCTCGTATGAGAAGGCCTTGGTTACCCATGTTCTACCAACTGCCTCCCTATTCCCGCGCTTCTTCTCTCCTCCCAACACTCGGAGACGAACTGCTTGATGACATCCCTTGCCCCATTCTTCCCAATCTCTCCAATTAGTATATTAACCCTCTCCTTTGAGTCGCCCCCTAACCACATGTCCTTTATTCTCCCATACCACTTCTCCATTATACTCCCCGTGAATCTTGTTCTTTTAGACTGGTATTTTGGGCATTCTATAAGAAAGTGTCCCAGCGTCTCCGCCACGCATCACAGCAAACATGTCACCCGAACAGAATCAAGCGTTTGTGGTAATCCATTTCATCCGGAGCGTTCTCACCACGTTGGCGATGAAATGATAAATATGCTTTCTTCTAGTATGGAGTGTGGAGTCTTTTATTTCCAACTGAGACATTCGAATTACCCATCTATTCCTTGTTAATCCTGACGGTTACTTATGCGGCTGGCAATTTCTTTGTCATCAAAAGCAAAAAAAAAAAAAAACCGCCGCCAACAGAAAGCGGAGCTGATTGATCCACACCCACTGAGACGACAGGGGGGCGATCAGAATGATTGGACAACTGCAGGTTCGTATCTTGGCTAGAATCTGTGGCAGAAACGGAACCGGCGGAAAGTCGTAGCCGACTAGACCGTTCCAATTGAGTGGCAGAGCGTCCACGGCGAAAGCCAGAGGATCTGGACGCAGGGGCACGAAAGTGTCCACTTGATGGTTCCAACGGGTCCCAAAAAGATCGATGTGGGGACGACCCCAGGGATCGCAAAGCGACTGGAACACTGGCTTGTGAAGCATCCACTTGGTGGAAATGACCCTGCCCCATTGGGACAGGGAGTCGGCTAGGACATTCAGATGACCGGAAATGTGACGAACCACCACCCTTGAGCGGGCAGTGGAAGATCCGGCAAAGTCTGACTGACTGTCGGATTGGCAGAATCGTAGGAACGATAACGCACTGGAGGCAAAAAGGTATCAGCCCTGGCGAAGAACGAAGTCTTCATAGCCTTGGAACTCAGCTTAGAGTCCAATGCTGCAAAAGCTTCGACCACTTGTACCGTCTGGTACAGTCGAAGGCGCCCAGAAGCAGGTTGCTCCACACGCTGTAGGCGCGCGACCGATGATCGCGGCCTGGCTTAAAAGTCCGGCTGGTCTTATGGTTTGAGTTCCGGAAGGTACTCGAACACAAAATCAAGAGCTGCCCCAAGTCAGAAGACTGATGGCTGTCGACGTCAGCTATGTCTGACTCACCCTCCGAATCGGAAGACACATAGCCATCTCGGGCAAACCAGCCGATGCCCCCCATGGTGTAGGAACACCAGGGGGTCAGAAAGCAGCCTGCTCTTCCAATCCTGGGAGGCGGCGCCGCAGGGGGGGGGGGTTGGGGCACCTGGAAGCCACTAGTAGCCTCACTGGGGGCAACGGCAAGGCTCTTGGAAAGAACATGCGTGAGCAAGGAGAGGCCCCCCTAAGCTCACGAACCCGTATCAGCCGGTTCGACGTGGGAACGACCCGGCAAAGTGGCTTCGCTCCTGACCCCCTTGACCAGCGAAGGGTCACGATCCTCTGGAACATCCATTCGGGGCAACGGGCGGCAGCCAAAACACCTGAATGCAGATGCTTATAGGGGTATAAAATACCCCGAGGATCTGAAGTGTGGGAACTCAGGAGAGTCGAAAACTGGCCAAAGGACCAGAGTGCGCGGACGGAAACGCAACAGAATTCATGGTGACCCCGCCATGTACATCTGAATCCAAGAAAAAAACCTGCTGGGGTCGACAGCTGAGAGACCACCGCAGAGGATTCGGTCGGCAGTCCCTTCAGACTTCGCCGAGTTGAAGCCAGGGAAGGCTAAGACCGATACCCCACGTCCCAAAATACCAGACATCCCTGCAGGGATAAGCTGAGGTCGGCTAAAACGGTGACCGAAGATGTTGCAGATGGAACAGCAGTAGCAGAAGATACGTCAAAAGCTGTTGAAACCAGTGGAAAGGCGGAGACAGCAACAGAGCTTGGCTCCAAAGGAGGAGTCACAAACTTGTGACGGCCACAGATGTCGACTGGAGACTCGGAGGGGCAATCGTTCCGGAACCAGGCATCTCTTCACCGGATATTTCAACAGCTCCCGCAGTATCCTCGGCAGGAAAAGACTGAACATCCCCACGGAGGTGGTAGAACTCTCACCAGATGTAGTATTGGTATCAGGACAACTCGTACCCACGGCAACTCGTACCAGTCAAGTCGTACCCAAAATTGGACGACTCGTACCCATTTTCGGCTGGACAACTCGTACCCACAATTGGACAACTCGAACCCAAGGTTGGACAACTTGTACCCACAGTTGGTCAACATGTACCTGGTCTTTAATTGTATGGGCGAAGGCGAATATTGGCTGAAGGACTTGAGAAGATGAGTGTCTGCTTTCAATGGGTGTGCATAAAGGAAAAAACTTTCCATTTTTAGCATTTATCTCAGCAGAACAGTCTGAACAGACTTCGCCGAAAGTCAATTTCGCCGGTATGAACATTTCATCAAGAGAGCAATTCGAAGGAAACAGGAAATATTTAAATTATATATTAATACAGTGGTGCATGTAGGCCTAGATACGGGAGACGACCCCCCCCCCCCCCACCGCACCCCACCCCCAAATCGGGTAATCTTTGGCTCTTCGTTAAACTTCTGAGGGCTTTTCTACGTAATATTTTGTTGTACTGGTATTCATACCCAGCAGTTCACGTGTTGCAGGGTTAACGCAAAATCAGATGCGATCGGGGCTCATTCCCCCACCCTACCCACCCCTTCATTGGTTGAAGGATTAACGCGATGACGGACGCGATCGTGGCCATCACAAGTCCTTTCCTGGTCAAATTACATCTATATAGACCTGCGCCAATTTTTGTTTCGATCGGTCGAGGCACGAGAGTCAGGTGCCGAGAGAGAGAGAGAGAGAGAGAGATTCACTTTTATTCACATTTATAGTCTAATTGCAAACCTTACAAAAATGCTAATTATCATTTAATTTTCATGATTGTCATGGAAGATAATTGTTAGAAAAACACACCTCCCAACTGGAAGATTAACTTAATTGGCGATAATCATATGCACAGATAATTGGAAGAAAATTAAACACCAATCGACTATAAGGTAATAGACGATAGAAAATAATTCTTCATGTTCTCACACCTGTCACTGCCGGGTAAGTCTAAATTAAATGACTGTCGAGTTTCCAGGTGTGTCGGTGTTGACCATAAAATTTCCGACAGAAATCAGTTGATGCGAGCTGGTGGACTCATAGAGAGAGATGTATTAGAGCTTTTTAATTGTATTTTTTTAAAATGAACATCATTTGTGATCTTCTTGATTCAGTCTATCACTGGTCATTGTTTGCCGTTTTTCTTCCGAGCGGGTAAATGTGCTACGCTTCAAGTACAAAATCCGGCTGGACTCTCAATTTACAATGAAATCATTTCTCGCCTGACCGGAGCGGCGCCTCACCAGTGATGCCACACGAAAAATAATCTAAAGGTGGAGAGTGGCATTATTAATTAGGAAAGGCAAGAGTTAATGCGACGAAGGCTATGGTTTTCACCCTGATAATTTGCAGAGCCTAGGCCTATAGATGCGAGGCCTTTTAGTTTTTCCCAGTACTCTATTTCCCAATATTGAAGCACAGAAACCGGGTGTCGGGGTTGGGGGGGGGGGGGGGGTCATTCACCCCAGTTCTCGTACGAATACGATTGCAGACTTTCAGGAACCACTGGTGCCTGCTATCAACAGAGTACGGTCAACGAATATATGTTTCCTGTTCTGTGTATCACAGCCGTCATTTAGACGTAAAATTTGTGTATATTTCATTCATATTCATGGAATATCTGACGAAGGAATTTCAAAGTAAACTGATTTCCATTACTATGATTATACCTTAAACGGATCAAACAAAAGCAAAAACCCCGCTTCTATAGTTCTTAGGCCATTAACGGCCTTCGCCCATACAATTAAACACCAAGTACAAGTTGAACAGCCATGGGTACGAGTTGTCCAACCTTGGGTACGAGTTGTCCAATTGTGGGTACGAGTTGTCCTGCCGAAAATGGGAACGAGTCGTCCAATTTTGGGTACGACTTGACTGGTACGAGTTGCCGTGGGTACGAGTTGTCTAGAAACCGTAGTATTGGCAGGCCCCTGAACGACAGCGTTCCCCTTTCCTGCAGGCGCAACGACCACGAGAACGCACCACACAGTTCACGAAAGCCCAAAAGGTTGGCGACCAAGACCCACATAGCCCACAGGGTCGATCAGAAGAACACCCATTACACGTGGAACAAGACGCATGAGAATCGTCCATATGCTTCGGCAAAAGGCACAGCCCACAAGTTACTGTCCTGGCATAGCAGAGGTGAGTCGGGGAAGATTCGGCCCGGGGAAGATTCGGCCTTGGGAAGATTCGGCCCCGATGGTGGGCCGAATCTTCTCACTTTGAGTTTAATTTTTTGAAATTTATAGTTTATTCAATTATTTAGAAAGGTTATTATCTGAATATATTTTAATGATTTTTGATCCCAATTTTATATCTCTATTGTTGTTGACTGACTCTTAGAAGTTATCGCCGAGATTGTTTATTTCTTGACTACATTAACTATTACTGACCCCCCCCCCCCCCTCACTCTATGACCCCCATATGATATACCGATCGTCACATAACCCGAAGATAAATTAATAAGCAAATGAAGTTATTTTGGTTGCAGGGGATTTCAAATCCCACATCGTCTCTGTGCGCCTTCGGCACGCTGAAACGTTTCATTCATCATTCATCCTGAATATGAAACATTGTATGCCGAATATTAAAGGAAATAAATTACAATTGACAAGGAAATAGATTCACTATGAACCAACTTTTGAGACGTAGACGTTAGAACCACCGAATGCCTCCATGTTTACAAATAAAATTTACAGACTTGGAAAAACTTAAAAATAACTTTTGTAATTACATCTATATATCTTTAAATGATTATACTTGTACCACCACCAGTGTTTTGTGTGACATTTTGTATACATGTGTATAATATGTAATTTAACCCTTTACCCAACGTAACGGCCAAAACCGGCCAGTGCTATTCTCAAAAATCGCCAATTAATTTTCATTATTCTTCATTTTTTGTCTCAAACACATAGGTTATGACCCCTTGTTGGAACGGGGTCATAACCTATGTTTTTGAGACAAAAAATGAAAAAAATTAGTTATTCAAGAAATTGTTTTGCAAGTGTCGTCTGCTTTTCATGTTAGGTAAAGGGTTAATGTAAAATTGTAGTGTTTGAGTTTTTGTGTTGTTGTCTAATGTTATTAGAATTAATAAATATTTACCTCAAACCTCTTGTCATTGTCAATAATATCGTCACTTGTCAATTATATCAATTGCCAAACCCCCAGACAGGGCATGAATACACCAATTAGCAGGCAATCACTGAGTACACGGGCTGAATCTTCCCGGCCGAATCTTCCCAGGCCGAAACATCCAAGGTCGAATCTTCCCAGCGCCTAATCTTCCCGATCCCGCTTAGTTTAGAGAAGTAGACGGGAAAGTGTACCGAACAGAAAAAAGGAAGTAGAACAATTCTAACTTCTAGATGAAGGTGGAAGGAAGTAATGGCCCAGTTGGAACAACATCAGAACTCAGACAGGGAAAAAGGACCCACAAAGCAGAAATTCCACCCTCAACAGGGGGGTGGGGGGGGGGGGTGGTCACCAAACTTTTGGGCTTCCCCCCTCCACTGACAATTAACTCCAAGAACATGGAGAATATAAATATACAAAAAACTGTGGTTGAATGTAACAAGAATATACAAAAAAAAAACCACAGCCCTGTTATTAAAAGATCAGCAGATCCATAATTCAGGTCTCGTTATGGTTATTCAGGTGAAAACATTGGCTTTTCAAGAAATGTGCAGCTTCTCATTAAGGGGACGTCCAACCTAACTTTGGTCACATTTCATGTAATATTCTTCCACGTCAAAAAAAAAGACCCAAAATGAATAACCCCAATAAATTATATACTAAAATGCTTGGAATGAAACATAAAACATGTGGAAACTGGAATTTGCCACGGAACTGCTGCCATTGTAGATAGCACTGCCTGAAAGTCTGCTGTGGCATAAGTAAGAGAACAAAATTTTTACAATAAAATACCTCAAAATAAAATAACAGCTGTATTCTATAAACATTGAAGTACATACTCAAAGAAATCTTTTCCTAATTCTTGAAAGTAATATTTATTTATTTATTTATTGGTGTTTAAGGTCACATACTTATGCACAATGGCTAATCATGACAGTTAAGTTTTACAGGTGGAGGAAGCCGGAGTACCTGGAGAGAACCACCGAGCAACGACGAGCAGCTGCCAGCTCCCCAACATCGTAACTCCGCACAGCAGCACAGGCAGGGGTAGATTGGCTGAAGACATGCGCACCGTCGACATGCGGTACGCCTTACTACACGGCGTCATCATGCCCCAATGTGGACAATCAGGGTTAAGTCTTGAAAGTAATAAAGATTGAGACCAAATGTTATAAGTGGAGTGCTCACTGATTGAAGGCAGACATTTTCTTTTGTTTACGTTTTGATTTGGGGGAGTTCAACAAAGGTCAACTTGAAGGAGTCCACTAGAAGAAGTATGGAAGGACAAAAGAGAATCTCCCAATATAAAGATGTATGTGTCACTGTGGTGGTTTGGAAAGAAAGTATGATATTGTTATTCAAAACACATCAAATCAATCCTACAATAACCATTATTGCATGTACGTTTCCAAAAGAGGCTTATTGGCATATTGAGATAAGGAGGGCACATTGAGTAGGTCACACATTCTTAGGTGTTCACCTATTTTTTCAAGAACGCAGTACGCAAAGTTATCCCCAAAAGGTGACAAGTGAGCTCCATTTGATTAAAAATTTCCTGGGGTGGTGGGGTGGGTGGTGCTCCCTTCCTTGTATGTCTCTACCTCCGGCACTCATGGCATATGCCTTTTTCATCAAAGTTTAACTCTTTTTTTCTTTTTGAAGAACCTGGCGACACACATGTTCCAAACACTATCAGACAGGTAACCCTCCAAATAAGTGTATCTGCAAAAATCATATTACATTTCAAAACATTCTTTTTAGACTTTAAGTTCTGGACTTTTCATGCTTCTTACTTCCAACTATAACACTTAATTTATCGATTAATGGGTGAATAGAAAAGTCCTGCCATAATCAACATTTTGAGTTCCATAAGCCTTCATAACAGCTCCGATAAAAGTGTCAAACATCAGATTGGCGGCTTTACAGAATATTCATTAGCTTGTTTAGTAATAGGAACAAAATATACACAAAAAAATGCCGCTCAGGATCACCGATCCAATGTCGAGTTGTGACAACAGTTCCTCGCACCAAGGCCAACACACCTATGAACTTTCATGACTCTAGGTTGAACCACTATCAAGTTCTCATCCGGAAACCAATTGTTGCGATATACTATGTTCAAGGTCACTGTGACCTTGACCTTTGACCTGGTGAGTCCAAGATCAATAGGGTTCTTCCTCGCACCAAGGCCAACACACCTATGAAGTTTCATGACTCTAGGTTGAACCACTATCAAGTTATCATCCAGAAACCAATTGTTGCGATATACTATGTTAAAGGTCACTGTGACCTTGACCTTTGATCTGGTGAGTCCAAGATCAATAGAGTTCTTCCTCGCACCAAGGCCAACCCACCTATGAAGTTTCATGAATGTAGGTTGAACTACTATCAAGTTATCATCTGGAAAGGAATTGTTGCGATTTACTATGTTCAAGGTCATGTTGACCTTGACCTTTGACGTAGTGAGTCCAAAATCAATAGGGTTCTTCCCCTCACCAAGGCCAATCTACCTATGAAGTTTCATGAATGTGAGTTGAACCATTATCAAGTTATCATCCGGAAACCAATTGTTTAAGATTTACTACGTTCAAGGTCACTGTGACCTTGACCTTCGACGTAGCATGTCCAAAATCAATAGGGTTCTTCCTCCCACCAAGACCAACCTACGTATGAAGTTTAATGAATGTGAGTTGAACCACTATCAAGTTATCATCCGGAAACCAATTGTTTACGCCCAAACGCCCGCCCGCCCGCCCGCCAGACATTCACCAAAGTATAAGTCGAGTTTGACTTCGTCACAACTCGACTAAAAATATTTTGTTGCAATTAATTTGATGGTGTCAGCAGGCACTTTCCAACAAATTGGAACTAATCAATTAGTTATAAACAACATTTTCTGACTCGAAAGAGTGAAAAAGGACCATAACTCTGGAAAAAATGTGTGGAAGAAACGCATGTTACAGCAGCTACACAGGCATCGTTTCCCCATGATGCTCGATGAAAACACCAAAAATCATTCAAATTGGTGTAGCAGTGGTTGAGATACAAGGTAGAATGTTGGTATGGGTTAGAGGACAGAGGTCTCCACGGCACTAGATACGCCTTTGACTTTCCAACTTCCAAGTCCGGAGCATAATAATCACAACACGCCCACCTTATCAATTCATAATTTCAGTAAAATAAACAGAATTATCAATTTTAATTAATTTATAGATGATGCGAAAATATTTGGCTTCTTTCGCCTTCTCATACTATTACCACAAACATCTGCAGGAACGGGACCTCTCGCCCCCAGGCCAACTCGCCCTCAGCCTGGCGGGCCAACTCGCCCCCAAATGAAACAATGAGGAATGGTTATAGTAATTAACAACACGCAATTTCAAAAATAAATTTGTTTATTTTTAAGATATAATAAATATATAAAGACCGTACATGAATAACGTATTTTTGACTAATATTTGTTAACATTAACATTACAAAGCATACATAAAACATAAAAATAGGCCGATGAAATCGTCAGATGTGTACCCATACGCGCAACTAGTAGAAAGCTGTATGACGGAGGGCCACCACGGATGCCGACATTATGTACACCATACATGGTATGGGTACATATAGAAATGGATTGGAGGAGTTCCTAATTTGATGGATAAAGGGTTAATACCTACAGATCAAATTATCAGATTTACACCAAAAACTATACAGCTCGGCACATCAGTAACCTGAACACAAATATAAAGTAACCTGACAATCCAAGCAATATTTTTCAAGTTATCGAATGCTAAAGGAACTGGAGGAATTTTCAATTTGAAGGATAAAGGGTTAATATCTGAGGATCAAGATAACAGATTTACACCAAAAACTATACAACTCGGTACATCAGTAACCTGAACACAAATATAAAGTAACTTGACAATCCAAGCAATATTTTTCAAGTTATCGAATGCCAAAGGCATTGGAGGAATTTTCAATTTGAAGGATAAAGGGTTAATATATCAGGGTCAAATTATCAGATTTACACCAAAAACTATACAACTTGGCACATCAGTAACCTGAACACAAATATAAAGTAACTTGACAATCCAAGCAATATTTTTCAAGTTATCGAATGACAAAGAAATGGATACGGACACCAGACGGACAGACGAACAGATGGACGGACAAAGGATTGACGAACGACGGATGGCCACCCCGGATGCCGGCATTATGTGTACCATACATAGTATGGGTACACATAAAAATGATATAATACATTTTTTTTTAAAAATGACAAAAGCAATCTAATAGCACACCACAACTCTTGAGTGTCTAATAATTTAAAAAATCGGAGTAATATTATTAGGCACCCAAGATTAGCAGTGTGCTGTTAGATTGCTTTTGTTGTTTTTTCACAGTTTTTCACAATGAATGAAAGAATCAATCCAATTAAATATCCTAAATACAAAGCTTATTTTTTCTTGTATACCGACGAACACTTTAAGAAGGCTGCTGTTGAAAGTTCTGGGGGATCTGACATGTATTTATCCCAATACTGTTGAATTTTCTGAGCCATTTTTGTACATTTCGTGCGTGCATCAGTCTCCAAATCCCATGCTCGGACCCGTAATTCTACTGTCTCTGCCTCTTTCTGGAGTAATGGAACAAGTTTGTAAAAACTTACATCTCTACCTACAGTACGTGAAGAGTGGATTGTAACTAAATCACCCGTGGAGTGGAGATATCACCTAAGCTATAACTTTCAATTTTTTTACCTATCGACAAAAAACACAAGCAATGTTTCAGCCAATGGACCTCCAGGTTTAACCCTGAGGTCCATTGGCTGAAACTTTGCTTGTGCTGGTTATGCTTTGCAACAAATTTGCAATTATTGCTTGGGTGGAATCTCCACTCTGTGGGTGATTTAGTGATAATACACTCTCCACGTACTGTATCGTATTCATTCCACGATGCCAAGCTGAAAATAGAACGTAAAAACGTATTAAGTTAAGTGTCAAAATCAATTAACTCATCTTTTTAGAATAAATTCTATTCATTAATTTAACCAAACTTGTAGAAACTTTATCATTACTCATTAATTAAAGATCTTTAAAAATTTAAGTTTAATTTAAAAATGTAAATTTTTATGTGAGTTTTTAGAAATTAATAAAAAAAAAATGAATCTAATCTTTTAGAAAAACTAACCTTCAATATCATTATTTGCCCTAACTGTGTGTCCAAAAATGCTCCACTCTTGGATTCCAAAGGTTGTTGAGTCGACCCACTGTTGTTGAACATAATTAACCAATTCTCTGAGTTTCGAATTTTGTGGTGTTCTATTACATGTATATAAAGCATCAAACATGTCACGGATTTGCATGGCAGGCAAAAATGGCAGCGCTAAAATCTGTCTAACAAAATCGTGAACAGCTCCACCTTCTCTGTATGCAGACTGTAACCTTTCGATATACAGTACGTGGAGAGTGTATTATCACTAAATCACCTGCAGAGTGGAGATTCCACCCAAGCAATAATTGAAAATTTGCTGCAAAGCATAACCAGCACAAGCAAAGTTTCAGCCAATGGACCTCTGGGTTAAACCCGGAGGTCCATTGGCTGAAACATTGCTTGTGTTTTTTGTCGATGTGTACAAAATTTGAAAGTTATAGCTTGGGTGATATCTCCACTCTGCGGGTGATTTAGTTACAATCCGCTCTCCACGTACTGTACAGCTTGTGACCAATGGAAGCAGCATCCTTTAATTTCACGCCCAGGAAACACTTCTCTAACAGTTTGCCAGACGGCTGGAATGAATGAATGAATGAACGAATGAATTCACCGTTATTATTACGACCAGTCTTTATCTCATTTATTTACTTTGTTTATTATTATTAATGATTATTATTATTTTATTATTTTTTTATATTAGGTACGGTTAAATACGACAAGCATGGATACATTACTTGCTTCAAAATCTAAGACGAAGTTTGTCACCACTGGTTCCTGTAACTTTGACGATATTGCCTGCAGTACCTTCACATAATCTGCCCGACTATGATTCGACATTAAAATGAAGACCAGAGGAAACTGTTTTTTCTTCCCATCTTTCTGTATGAATGCAGTGATGCTTAATAGCATACAGTTAAAACTAGAAATCCTGTCATGAAATGCACACAAATAGCACATCGATCTGCATGTTAATCTACGCATTATGACCACAGTAAAGCTATCAAATTCTGTGCACAAGCAATGTTTCAGCCAATGGACCTCCGGAGGTCCATTGGCAGAAACATTGCCTGTGTTTGCTATGAGTAACCAGGAAAACCTGCTGTGCTTTGGATGCCTTTCGATATGGCAATTGCGCGCAATTCATATGCGCAATTAAGCCTCGATAAGTGCACAGTTCATGACAGGACTTCTAGTTTTCACTGTACGCATTTGATGAAAACATAAACGAAACATAAACTGTACTGTACCACCCCCTCCACCCCCTAACGATATGATATTTTTACATTCACATATTGTTGATATTCATAGATAAAAGGACTGAAACATGCCATTTTATTCGTTTAACCCTTTACCTTACGAATCGCCCGCATCTGCCCGTGTAAATTGCAAATTGAGCAGTTGAAAAAATTGAATTTTTAAAAATATTTCAACAAAACCATATCATGTGACCCCTCATTGGAACGAGCTCATTGAGCTCGTTCCAATGAGGGGTCACATGATATGGTTTTGTTGAAATTTTCTGAAAAATTTTAAAAAATTATATTTAAAATAATAAATTTTGATATCGTCTGCGTTGGGTAAAGGGTTAAAAGACCATAGACAATAGAGACAAAAGATTATATTCAAATTACCTTGAATGTTCCATCAATAAACCATCGACATGCTCTGCTCAGAAGGTTTAGTTGAAATGGAGAAGAAAAGACGATATGACGTGCAGTCTGCGGTGTCTTCCCACTAGACCAATTCCCCTTTCCCCTTCCCCTTAGACCAACTACATAGTGTTTCTGATTAAGGGTTGATTAAGGATAATTAGGAAAACAATTATTTATAAAAATCTGCTCAAAATCTATAAAATATCAACAAGCCAGAAAATGAGCAGCCTGTCATCTGAAAAATGAGGTCCCCAGAGGGTGAATTTGGTGATGGTACCCTGCTGTCAGAAAATGAGCAGCCTGTAATCTGAAAAATGAGGTCCCCAGAGGGTGAATTTGGTGATGCTACCCTGCACAGCAGGGTAGCATCACTAAATTCACCCCCTGTGAACCTCAACCTAAATCAAGGTCTCAAACATAATCAGAAAGAGGTATACAGAGGATAAACTGGCCCACTGTATGGGATAGCATCAGCAAATTCACCCTCTGGAGACCTCATTCTGCAAATGACAGACTGCTTATTTTCAGGCTTGAATATCAATAACATTAAATATATTTATAAATATTTATAAATATATCAAATTATTGATATAGAATTATTTTTAAAGTAGAACACACCAGTTGGTCAAAGGGGAATTGGTGTTTTGTGAATTGGCCTCGTGGGAGTTGGTCTAGTGGGAATGAACCCAGTCTGCATGTGGATATCAGCAACCAGGAAGGTGTCTATGTTAAGGAAGTCGGTGTTTATCTCGAATTGTAGGTCTGTTGGCTGAGAAGGACGATTCTCAGCGCGGTGTTTGCTGATATATCTTTTGGTGGTATCAGTACGGGGTTTCAATGCTACATTCTCACTTGTCAATGTCTCTCGAATAGCCTCTTCAGCTATCCCAGTTGCCGGATGGCATAGGTCGTTGTTAGCCTTGGTTTTTTCGTTGACGTATACATGTTTTCGGACTACCAGTTTAGGGTCAGCAGGATGTTGATGTTCTGATGTTCGGTTGAATGTGCTACATGTACCATTTTGTGATACGGTGACAAAACATGCAGTACCACTGCCTCTGACACTGCACCTCCATCTAGTGGTGCCATTTTTCTCAGACTGGAAAGAGAGAAAAATAGAGTCATTGAGTGAAAAATAGAATGAAGAAATGAATAATGAATGAAAAATTAACATCGATTATCAAAAAATACATCACTGTTTCTTTTACCCTCACTCATATCAAATTTCTTTACTTTGTAGAATTTAATATTAAATATTATTATAGTTATTAAAACGATGACAAAAGACACTCATCGACGCTTGTGTTGGTATGGTTGATTACAAGAAAAAACTGAATTCATCGCATCGTCCAATCGCACCTTATTTAAAAGTGCGAATGCATCATTTTCAACCCATCTTCAATCGGCCCTTTGCGGTAATCACATGACCGGAATAAACATCATTATTACCACTCAATCTATAAGTTATTAGTCGATTAACATGATTTTGGAGGGCCGTTAAAACTCCATAATTTCAGTGAAGTCATTCGACGGAGCCGGGCCGCGGGCGATAATGGTATAAATAGCCATTAGCAGCCTGTGGCCTGGCTATTTTTAGATTCCATGGTCTAATGAATTACTCCCATTCGGATGACGTCCCTTTGTATTTCTGAACTGAAGTCGAACACACGATCGAAACAGAAATATCGAACCGACTTTAGTGATTATTTCTTCCAGAAATTCCCTCATGCAGTTAGCTGTAACAGGTAGTGGTAATAATAATAACATGATTGTTGTCGGGCATCATGATTCATTAGCGGCCCTGCAGCAATGATGAACAGCCCTTGGGCTCATTAACGGCCCTCGACTTCGTCTCGGGCCTTTAATAAACCCTCGGGCTGTTCATCATTGCTGCAGGGCCGCCAATGAACCATAATGCCCTCCAAAATCAAGTTATTGTTATATTAAAATCTGGCCACATCCGGAACATCCAAAATTTGTGTTGGTGGTATTGCATTCCAACATCCAAACACACCAGAGAATGTGTCATAAAAATGCTTTCTCCGAGTCTGTAGTACGTTATCATTACATTGAGGACACGGCTTTTGAATTACCGATCATTTTGTGGTTTTACGGGTTTGTTACTTATGCCATTGGCAAATTAATGTTCTTCAAAATCCTAAAATTCACTTTTTTTCCTGAAAAAAATGATATGTACCTTTTCTATGCACTTTACTCATTATTTTGATATATAATTTGCCTTTCCTTACTTCTCTTATCTGTTTCTAGGGCACTGGTAAAAATGTCAACAAATTGACCAAAGTTACATTGGATGACCCCTTAACACAGCTGAGGATATTTCGCATTTAAATTACACCCCCCCCCCCCCTTCCTATTCACAATACTCACAATGTAGGCTATGAACGCCTAAATAAATCCCATTGATCACACACAGTGTTAACCTTTCACTCTCTGTACAACACACCAAGTTGTTTTGAAAAAAAATACCTATACAACCACAAAGTACATCATCTCTTGAAAAAATTAAACTGGAAAAAAATATATGGGGTCTTGCACTGAATGACCTTCACAATTGTTTTTCCATGCCTCATGTTTTTGAGAGATTCTCACACATTCCTGCACTAAATTACAAACTTATTAATCCTTTCTAAAGTGGACGAATCAAAATTGTAATTAATGGTTTCAAAGTAAAAATATATTCAACCAATCGGCTGATCAGCCTTATTTAATCCTACTCACAACTTCGGGTGTCAAATGCTCCAAGTCACGTGTGCACTTATTTAGTGGTTCATAACCCAAAGAGATACCAAAGTTGATTACAATATCTGTAATTTGGGATTTAATTTGAAAATATAATACTACCAAATTAATTCCAAACATTTTTTTTTAAATTCACTCTTTTTTCTCTGACCTCACAGCATTTCATTACACCCACCCTATTTTTGGAGTAAAAAAAAATTCTGAGGCATTTTCAGCCTTTCACTCATTATAATTAATCCTAGTAAAAAAATCATTGAAAAGACATTCTTCAAATTGACATCATTTTGTATCAATACATTAATACAGTACGTGGAGAGTGTATTATCACTAAATCACCCGCAGAGTGGACATTCCACCCAAGCAATAATTGCAAATTTGTTGCGAAGCATAACCAGCACAATAAAAGTTTCAGCCAATGGACACCCGGAGGTCCTTTGGCTGAAACATTGCTTGTGTTTTTTGTCGATATGTACAAAATTCGAAAGTTATAGCTTTGGTGATAACTCCACTCTGCGGGCGATTTAGTTACAATCCACTCTCCACGTACTGTAGATCAGCCCCATGTGTACCTCAAGGCCCAATTATTCTAAAAAAAAAGACCGAGTGCTAGAATATTTTAACCCCTTCATTTTTCTCAAAATAAAGATGGAAAAACATACTTCTCCTTCCACAAATGATTGTATATAGCACATATTTGCAAGGCAAAAAAACATCATGTGAGAGAAGCACATATTGACTCCAAATAACCATATAATTTGAGTGGAAAACAGAAATAAAGGAACAAGCATGAGTTGCTATTTGGCCCCCACCGTACCAACCAATTCAGTGAAAAAGCCAATCTCCAGTGCACATGAGTCCTTCCATGATAGGTTTTGTGGCAGAAGTTTTTAGATGCATAACTTACTGAGATAAGAAGCATATCAGAAATCAATAAATCACACATATATTTTATCTTATCACTAACAGAGTGACCTCCGAGTGGAAAATTCCCTTGCTGATCATGTGATGTATTGCAAAGACATAAAAAGCTCCACATGTACCCTTCCCAAATGGAATATTTTTCTGACTCCACAGGAATTTTGAGGCAAATCAACCACATGACTCCTAGTATTATACTGATGGATGCCTGGACCTGAATTCAAAATAAGGAGCAGAAACAAATGGGGTGGGGGTGAGTAGAATAATAAAATCTTACAGATGAATCCAGATATAAGTTTTAGAGGTCATACAAATAGAGCGACACAGCACTTTTCCCCCAGCTGATAATGGGAGCTACTGAGTACTGACCCAGTCCAGTTGCTGCAAACCCTTACCCCATCTCAGCCTATATCCACTGGTTTCACCTTTTAAAAAAAAAATAGTTGTTGAGCCCTCTTGAAAATGTACAAAGGTGCTGATTCCAGAGAGATTCAACAACATATTTTTACTGGAATACACCCAACACATTAATCTTGGGAGTGGTTAGGAAATATTATATTTACTGATTTAAGATATATGCCATATTGTCTACCACAGCATAGCATTAACAAAAAGCAAATCTTTGTAAGACTACTTGGTAAAACTAATAATGACCCGAGAAACCCATCACAGAGACAAGAGACGAAATTCAGTTTCCAGGCATATGTTTCTATTTTAGGGAAATTCCCTCTTTGTAAGGAACACTGTACTTATGATAGACCCAGCTAGCATGGAGACAGAAAGACTTCTGCTGAATCTTTTGGGGTGAAAAGAGGATGGAATGTTATGCAGTGTGAATGCTGCCATGACAAAAAGTGAAACAAAAATTGAAGTTACCCATGAAGTCATGATTTTCAAATCAAGAAAAACCTTCTGGCATAGTTATTGGAATCTGATATTCAGAACACTTCAAGACTGAAGGTGTTTGCTCACAAATAACTGGAACAGGTTTCCAGTTGTCTATCAAAGGGAGGTAATCCATTTTCAGTTCCTATTAAATAGAAAGGAAATTCAGCTGTCACATCATGGAAAATTCAAGTAACTCCATACCTGAACTGCTCACATGGAGTGAAAACCTATTTTACACTCCATTAACACATTTAATTCATTTTGCTTGATTAAACAGGCTATTTCACATTTGATTCACTAACTGAGGAGCTCAAAAGAATAATCTCCAATTCTATGCTGTCTCTGAAGCCTTGGCATGGCAGAAACCACATTTTAGCACATTTATATGATTAGAAGGGGATTAAAATGGCAGAATGGAAGAAAAGAGACTTGCAGTAATAAAATGTGGAATGAGGGCTTAGGTGGCTGGTGGAAACACATGACAAATTTGATTAATTGAGTTTCAAGGTGGCAAAACAGTTTATTAACTGGTAAAGTGCTGAGTTTTTTTCTGATAACAAATCAAGGCTCATCATATACTTCTCTATTACATTTAATTGGATAGTGCCTTATAGGCACTATCCAATTAAATGTCAGAGAGCAAGGTATTGTATAAAAACTGATTCATATCAGGGACAATAAAGGCTCCCTCGGGCAGAATGTAGCCACAGACAGTTATTGCCTGTCACTTTTAGTAAGGCCCAAAATAGGGCTTCCAGGGCTCTACCAGTTAAAACTCCACCCGGTACAGGGTTAAACAGATTCATTCTGCAGAAATGGCTGTGTTTGCCACCATTAATTCTGCTATTCTACCATGCAGTTGCCGCGAACAACTGGAAATTCACCAACTAACCCGCCAAACAATCATTCCTCCCATCTCAGATCAACTTTATTTTGCAAGCATTTTATGCATGCCAGGGAAGCAAAACAGGCACTGTGTTGTGAAAATTGGACATCGCATTCCCAAAACTTTGAGGCATATTACAAACCTAAAGTGCTTTAATTGAAAAATTAACAAGACTGGGATATCTAAAAACAAAGCAATATCATGAAATGTCACTCAACAACAGTTACAAGGAAATATGCCTTTAGGTTATGAATGCCTAAATAAATCCCATTGACCACAGTGCTAATCTTTAACTCTCCGTACAACACACCAAGATGTTTTGAAAAAAAATACCTATACATCCACAAAGTACATCATCTCTTGAAAAAATTAAACTGGAAAAAAATATATGTTGCCACATGAAATTTCAGTTTAAATTTCGAATTTTCACAACTACGATATGGTCTTGCACTGAATGACCTTCACACTTTTTTTCCATGCCTCATGTTTTTCCAGAGATTCTCACACATTTCGGCACCAAATTACAAATAAACTTATTAATCCTTTCTAAAGAGGACAAATTAAAATTTTAATTAATGGTTTCAAAGTCAAAATATATTTAACCAATCAGCTGATCAGCACTATTTAATCCTACTCACAACTTTGGGTGTCAAATGCTCCAAGTCACATGTTCACTTATTTAGTGGTTCCAAACATGTATACAGTTTCTGGAAGCTCTGAACATGGCCTTTTCTGGACAACTGTACACAACAAAAATCTTACAATATCACAAAATACACTCAGCTGAATGACACAGTTGATGCCTAAAAAAATGGCTCAAAATGGTCAAAATTTTCTCATTGGACAGTACAGTTTGAATAAAGACCATCAACAGATTATTTTGGCCATATCACTATTAATGGGAATTATTTACTAAATCCACACAACCACAAACTAAACATATAGCTCGAAATAGCCATTTGGCTGCGGATATCCATTAACCTCAGAAATGACCTTTTAATAGGAAACGAGACCTCAGTCACAAGTAAAATGGTGTAAACGAGTTGAAATATCACTGTTTTATCAGAGCACTCGAAAGCACATCTTCCTAAGATGGCGGAAGAAAAAAGAATGACACATTGGTTATACGTCTGCGCACTGGTATCGGAAGCCGTGGATTTGTACTAGGAGAAGAGCAACCCCTATTGGGTGTGCACTCGACCCAATTTTGGCTTATTTTTTCTTGGTGCTTTTGCACCACTTTTCTTTCCCAAATCGCTTGGGAAAGATCAAAATATAGAGTATATTTCCGAGTTAAACCAAAAAATATTCTCTACTAAAGAGCAGGAGTGACCTACACAACAACTATACCCTGTTGTTAAGCCTGACCGGTTTCGTTCTAATTTGAACTCATCTGATGAGTTCAAATTAGAACGAAACCGGTCAGGCTTAACAACAGGGTATAGTTGTTGTGTAGGTCACTCCTGCTCTTTAGTAGAGAATATTTTTTGGTTTACCACATTTAAGACCTGCAACACAACTATGTCAAAAGATATAGCCGAAAGCTCCAGCAGCAACATTAGCCTGGGATCATTGATCAGCTCTGTTAGCACGGTCATCATGTCAGAAACAGAGCCGAATAATACCAGCAATCCCTCTAAACGTCCGAGGACTGACTCGCCACCTGAAACTAACAGCCAGAATACCACCTCTCAAACAAATCAGTGGAATCACCATATCTAATCCCTTTCTACCATGCCACGACAAGAACTGCACAACTTACAAGGCACTACCCACACAAAGATGGTTCACCGGCTCGACCACCAAGAACAGACATAAAGGGCCGAACCGAGCCAATTGCCTTAGCAAGAATTGTGTTTACCTCATTACGTGCGCCACATGCCACAAACAATATGTGGGTGAAACGAAAAGACATTTCAAAATCCGAATAAGGGAACATTTTTCGGATATATCACATAAAAGGGATACTCCGGTGGCTTTCCACTTCAATCAACCGGACCACAATATCCGTGATGTAAAATATCGGATTATTCAGGTACTCCCTACCGATCCCGAGGCACTACACAGCCACACGAAAAGACATGCTGCTGAAATTAAGTGGATTTTTACACTTAGAACGCTAATACCACTCGGCCTGAACAGAAAGGATTTCTAGTATTCTAGAAATTCATTTATTTATATTTCCGAGTTAGGTACATATACTTCCGCTGTAATGCAAGCCTGTTGTAAACAATTGTAAGGCAGGTTGATCAGAAATTCCCAATAATATTCCATTTCAAGATTCCTTTAAAATATTTAGAAGTTATGCCAAAGATTATAACAATTACCACCAAATAATTTTCTATTTGCTTGCATCTTGGAGAGTCCTGGAGAGTCAGTTTTATTAGAATGTATCTGAGTAACAAAATATATTAAAATGAACTAGATATCACGGAGATGGAATCCATCTCTGCGGACCCCGCAGCAAATAACCGATGTTAGGTATAAACTGATGTGAACTGTAATACTAAACTATTTCAAACAATAGGTAAAATCTTATTAAAAACCCTTCCCTGTTTCAATAAATATAATCATGTCAGGAAATGACATGACAATTTCTTTAAATTTTGTTGTTTTATATAAAATATAAAGGAAAATGAACCCCCTGCACACAAATGTCGAAATCTTCAATTTTCAATATAAATTATCTCCCCCTTTGTAGTCAGTACTTCAATAACTTGCAGATTGCTTCACAGAGCTCTGAATGGTCTGTCAAGCACCACACTAATTGTTGAACCATTGACTACATAAAGGGAGGCAACTACTGTATGTAGGTGTACAATTTTGACACCAGAGTGCAGAGAGTTAAAGTTTGTTTGAACATGAAGGAGATGGAGAAGAGGGAAGTTAACACATGACTGAGATGTTTGAAGTTCATATTTTCCTTTGGGAAATCCCAATAAAGAATACAATCAAAATCTGAATTTAGTAATATATCATTTTCTATAATTAGAAATATCAAAACCCTATCTATTAAGGAAAAAAAGTTACAGCCTGTACACGAACTTGTCAGAAAAGAACCCCGAATTTGGAATAATTTGACCTTGAGGTGAAAGTTCAAGGTCAAAGCATGGCAACCTTGGTACACGACACGTCGCCTTGAGATAATCTACCTACATACCAAATATCAAAACTCTACCTATTAAGGGAAAAAAGTTACAGCCCGGACACGAACTTGTCAAAATTCTGAATAATTTTACCTTGAGGGCAAAGCATGGCAACCTTGGTACACGACACGTTGTCTTGAGGTAATGTACCCACATACCAAATATCAAAACCCTATCTATTAAGAGAGAAAGATTACAGCCCGGACAACTTTTGTTATGGATGCACGCACGCACGCACAGACAGAGCGATCACTATAGGGCGTCCGCCTCATGGCGGGGCCCTAATGAAGGAAGAATATTAATCTATACACAATATTGTGCTGTGAAAATGATCTGGAAGAGCTTGTGGTTTGATAAAACTTTTAATATGCTGGGTCCTTTGCACCTGAAGTCACACACCTCAAAATGCCTGGCATATCGGAAGTTTAACGACACATATGGTCCATCAAAATCATTTCCTGAGTTTAATATTGCTTACAGCTTAACATTCTTGTTGATTTAATCTTCACTGTTATTGTTATTCAGATAAAATCACTTAAACTGACTTCCCTGCAGAAACCTTGGGAAATGAAGCAGTTCCTGTTCACTGCGATAAACAGGCTCTGTTTTACTGGTAAAATAGGACCCAGTCACCAAAGCTTGGAAGGTGCAAACCCTCTCTAAAACGGGCAACATGGCTTATTAGCACTCACCCCTGGTCTTGAGTTGATACTCATGTTGTGGTCATGATTAGCCTTTGTGCAAAAATATTTGACCTTGAACACCAATAAATAAATAAATACATTAAACTGACTGTCCAAAATTTGTCCTCTCCAGAACTCGGGCATCGCGACTTGCCATTTTTGTAAAACTGATTACCCATAACCAGAAAAGTGACACCTTGACTTCAAAGTTTTCCTGCATGTTCCATATTCTCTATGCTTGGTTTTGATTGGCTCACAAACCTCCATATCTTCACTCTGTCAAATAATATAAACTTTGATTGGTGGTGTTTACTGTAAGAAAAAAATAGAAATTTAAATTTTGGGCTAAATTGTTTCACTTTTCCAAAAAAAATACTTCTATTTTTTTTAATATTTTGTTTTCTTAATGTCAAGGCTTGACATTTTTATGTTATCCAAGATGGAGATGATATTTATTGATGCCTTTTGGTTATATCAAACATGGTTGATATTAAAAATAACTTCATTTTATTTGGAAAATGGTGCAGCCAAAAAAATTGGGTACACTTGTAGGTCAGTTATATCTTAAATCTCATTCTGTGACATTCTGATTTTAAGAAAATCAAGAAAATATTTTCAAATTCATATATTTATTTTTCACCCTCTCTGTCCAAAAACTGACAACCTTTAACGTGAAAGCTCCTTATTCTAGAAATAATCTTAGCATTTATTCTATTATATTTTGTTTGACAGAACTCCATGAGCTATTTCAAACAAGATATAATAGATTAAATGCCTGTATTGGATGTTTGTGAGGCCAAATAGGTCTATAAACAAAGGAAAACTATGAAGAGTCAGGGTTATTTCTCAACAGGTTGAAGAATTTTTTATTCAATTAACAGGAGTTTACTCTATGACCTATATTCAATTAACAGGTCAAATTTGTACTGAATGTATGGTAAATGGATATTCAGTTAAGAGATATCCAATTAAGTGGGCCCCACTGTACTATCAATACTCATAAGGATTTATTCCGATATACCCAATTACCTTTTGGGAATTTAGTCTAGTCCACCAATAGAGTCCAGGTAATTCATCCTTGTTTCCTCGGCAAAATTGCTGTGGGAAAACTGGTGCTTCTACGGCAATTGCTGTGAAGCCTGATCGATTGTGTAAAAATCATCAGGGGGCAGTGCATAGTCTCAATTGCATGTACATATAGTATGCAGTGAAGTGAAAACTTTCATGTAACTTCAACATGTGAAAGTAGTTCGAGATACACATGTATATACTGGTAATCACAATCAAGGTGCAGAATCTTTCACTCAATTAAATCATGCCAATATCACAGACCATGTGAATGCTGAGAAAAAACCTTGGAAGTAAGCAGGCGGCTTGTTCAATATGTGTAGTATGAGTGAAAATAAGATGCAGCATAACCACAAACTAAGTATCTCACTGCTTCTATGTTGATAACACTAGAATCTGACATCACTTTCTGGAAAGCTCTGTCAGATTCTGGTGTTATCAACACAGAAGAAGCAGAACACATAGTTTCCAGTAGTTATGCTGCAATTTTTACTGTAAATTGTAAGATTAGCAATACAGCATAGTGCAATCCCCATGGTTTGATTCCTTGTGTATATAAACTGGAAGTTATGCAATTTCTGGCACCAGAAGGCTTTCTGAAGAAGCCATCCTTGGCAGTATTTTTGCTGTGGATATTTTTCGTTTCCTTGGCACTGCTGATTGCTGAGGGTGAACTACCAGGGCTGCCTATATGTCAAGGCTATATTGATCAGGTGTTACCTGATTTGGATTTCACATGTACTATCATGCCTTAGTGTCAGGAAAAAAATGACAGTGAACATTTTCTAAACTAAAGCCTTCGAGATTTTGAGTTTGTGGGTGCAAACTGACAAAAGTGAATTTTTGAGAGTGTTTTGTCTATATTTCTGCTGTTGGACGTCAGTCAATAGATGATTAGGTTGAAGCCACACATGATACACAAATTCCTGAGAATATTACTGAACTGGTCCCGTGAATGGTGAATTTTCAAGCACACTTTGTTCCAAGCTTGTCTTCAATACTGCATGCACTGAATGAACTCTTAACCCTGTCTCTGTCACCATGGTCGATTCGAACTGTTTCTCTCTCCCTCTTGTGAGAGAGAGGGAGAGGGGGGTGAGGAGGGACAGAGATGCAGAGTTAATGAGATAGGCAGAGATGTAGAAATAGACAGAAAGGTCTTGAATCGGCCGTGATGACAGATGTAGGGTTAAGTAAGAATAAACCATTTAAAGACTGAGAAATGTGACAAAGCATTTAGTGATGTGAAAACGGCCATATCGTCTGATCTTTTGTCAATGCATTATGATTCTACATGTAGGTTACCGTTGGAGCTAGCTGCTGACACATCGCCCAGTGCTGGAAATGAACAAAATTGATGGGTGCAGTTTTAAGCTCCTGTGAATTCAGAGACAGGAGTAAATTGCACCCTTAAAATGTTAGTATATGAATTTTCGAGGGAATTCTATCATCAAACACCAGAAACCTTAACCCTTTGAACTCTGGTGGTATCTTCCTTGCCAGTTCAATCGCAGCAATTAGAAAGAGTCCATATTCGTTATTTGGGGCAGACCAATCAATATTTTCAATGTGCAGCCTCAGGGCTGCACCTCGAAAATATTGATTGCTCTACCTCACACATTTACTGAACAGCCATCCTATTTAATGACGCTATGACGTATCATGTTCCTGGCCAGAAAAGTGGAAGATCGGGTTCAAGGGGCTAAACGTATAAGGAATTGCTGAATTATGACAGTAACTTGCCACTGGCTGCAGTGTGCTGCTTTCTCAAAACAACACATATTTATATGCCCTCACAGTATATTAGTGCTTCACAATATTTTTCAACGAGTGCATTTTTCAGCTCCGTAAAATAGAAACACGGGTGCTGACAGGAGCAATTGCACTCGCACCCGTCTGATTTCCAGGACTGATCACCTTATGGATTGGGCACTGTAATCATGCACTTATGGGATGGCCAAGTGAGAAAACCAATTGCATATGCATCTAGAACTTTGCATAAACATGAGAAGGGGTATTCTCAGCTTGATCAATAGGTCCTTTCAATAATGTTTGGTTTAAAATGGTTCCAAACATATCTTTATGGACATTTCACAATGTTTGCGGACCACAAACCTTTAGAAAAAATTTTGGGCCCCAAGGTGGCTATACAGTTAAAACTAGAAGTCCTGTAAAAAATGTGCGCTTATCTAGGCTTAATTGCACGTAGAAATTGCACTCAATGTCATATTGAATGACACCCAAAGCATGGCTGGTTCTCCTAGATACTCATAGCAAACACAGGCAATGTTTCTGCCAATGGACCTCCGGGTTACCCGGAGGTCCATTGGCTGAAACATTGCTTATGCACAGGCCATTTGTACAGAGTTTGATAGCCTAACTATGGTCATAACGCGCAGATCGACATGCTATTTGTACGCATTTCATGACAGGACTTTTAGTTTTAACTGTACCTACAATTGCAGCACTGCATTTACAATGGTGAAACGTGACATTATCTGCATTCGGTTAGGAGTTACATTTTGCGCCATCAAAAGGCAATGTAGTATTGGTCAAGTTTTCATGACTACCTCTGTTATCTACAATTACGGACGATGAAGATACATTGTTTCACATAAGAACAAAAGTTTTAGATAGTCTACCTGTCAATAGCACAAAGGTTGTGCAAGCAACAAAAGTATATCTGATTTTGTCAAAAAGTTCTTGAATTTACTTTAAATGGGTGACCAACAAATGAGTGTAATTCTGACCTACATGTAGCTTTAAAACTGTATTTCAAAAGAGAGTATGAACTGTCTGTTGAAGAAGACTGTATTATGTGTGGTTTGCGAGTTCCAGGGTAGAATATTGGATGAACTGCGCTATCTCATTCAGGTATAGTGATAATGAAGGAAATCACCAGAAGTTTTGTTTGGTGGCCTGGAGTAGATCATGGAATCAAACAGATGGTTAGGAACGAGCCTGAATATAAGCAACCTGTCAAGGTCCCCAGAGGGTGAATTTGCTGATGCTATCCCATACAGTGGGCCAATTCATCCTTTTGGTACATCTTTCTGTTTTGGCTTGAAACCTTGATTCAGACAGGTTCACAGTGGGTAAATTTAGTGATGCTACCCTGCTGTGCAGGGTAACATCACCAAATTCACCCTCTGGGGACCTCATTTTACAGATGACAGTTTGCTTGTTTTCAGGCTTGATTAGGAATTGTACACCAAGTCAAGAGCACACTGCCTGTAGTTCCATTAATGCTGTGGCCTGGTGCACTGTGGCAATGAGTGCAAATTGATTTTGCAGAGACAAAAGAAACTTCTTAGTGGTTGTTGATGCCTGCTCGAAGTGGGCAGAAATAATTTTGATGAACTCTACAACATCGGAAGCAACTATAATTGAGATAAGAAATTTATGCAATAGATATGGATTACCTGTCCAGCTTGTGAGTGATAATGGGCCACAGTTCCATAGCGAGGTGTAGTGTTCAACTGATTACCAAAAATGGCATCCGACCAATTACAGGTTAGAGCTCACAATCGGATGCTGATTTATTTATTGGTGTTTAAGGTCACATACTTTGTGCACAATGGCTAATCATGACCACAACATGGAGATAAAGTCAAGGTCAGTCGATCATTTATACCCCATGCTGCCTATTTTAGAGGACTCGCACCCCAAGCATTAGTGACTGGGGCCTATTTTACCAGTGAAAAAGAGCTTGTTTACCACAGTACACAAGCACTGCTCCACTTCCAGGGGTTCGCGTGGAGGCCCTTGCTGATTATGACTGTAATACCGTGCACCACTGAACAAGCCAGACTCGAAAGAACTACATTAAACTGAACTTATTTTACGGGTTTACGGTCCGTTCACTACTACATGAGTCGAGACTCGAAAGAACTACATTAAATTGATGATATTTCACAGTGTTGAAACTCTGTTGACTCAGTTCCAGTAAAAGTACCAGTCGCGCACACTTGGGCGGTAAATGTGGATCTCGGAGCCACGTTTACCACCCGAGTGCATGCAACTGATAATTTCTACTGTGACCTGAGTCAATGGAGTGCATCCGTGACTTTTCCAGTATGAACTGGCGATTGCCGCAATTATGCTCAATTGCAAGCATTACATGTCGTTTAACTTGTACAGTAAAACATGTCTTGAGAGACCACACTGTCTTGAGAGACCACCTGTCTTAAGAGACCACATCGGCCAGGCACCAATTGGTTTTACTCTATAATGGACCTGCTATGGGAGACCACCTGTCTTGAGAGACCACCTGTCTTGAGAGACCACAGTGACCTGGTACCAACTTGTATTTTTATGCCATAATGGACCTGTCTTGAGAGACCACACCTTTGAAGACTGAAACCATTACAAAAACTTTTTACCTGTTCTGGAACTGGAAAATCCATTGTGGTTATACTAACATAATTAATAGTATTAAAAGCACTTAATTAGGTTTCAATTGATATTCAGTTACATAACTCATTAAAGACCGAGATGTTTTTATAAGACCCCTGTGAAAAGATTAGGATTATTGATGAATAAACAATTTCATACATACCTGAAATGTGACAGATAGGATAATAAAAATAAATTTGTGTTGAAAATCTTCAATCAATGAAGATTTTCAACACTAATTTATTTTTTAACAGTCCATTTCAATTTGTTACAAAAACTTCATAAAAAAGAACAACTACAGTAATTACAAAAATCCATTCTTCTCTATTTCTGAATTTTGTGGTTGGTTATTCACTGACTTGAGAAAACCTGAAACCTGTTATGAGAGACCACCTGTCTTGAGAGACCACTTTTGTGTGGCACAAAGGGCAGTCTCTCAAGACAGGTTCCACGGTATATACCAAAAAGGGGCATCTAGAGAGATAAATAATACACTTTGTGGTAGTTTTTCAACTTCATTGTATCATTCACATCATTTTACATTATCAATTGAACAATTGCAGAAGATAATAAAATATGGTTAATGAATCACCACAAAAATATGCTTGGCAGTAATCGGTTGAACTAATGTTCTAGGAGCCATTGCTATTGTCATCCGATTGCCCACAATCAGCCAATGGGGTGGGCGATTCCGATCATTGGTTAAACACTTGTGAGGAGTTTCAACGTTTTCTTAAAGTGAATGGCATTAAGCATGTTTATATAGGTCTCACAGAACTAAATATTTTCCCATAGGCAACCATTATAACGTTCAGGCAGAAAAAAATATGATTGCATCACTTTAATTTTGGCATTCAAATATCTCTTGTCAAGTATAGCCCAACAGTCAACTTTTTCTGATCTGAAAACAGGGGGTCATGCAAAAAATAAGAGAGCAAAACTGACACAAAGGGAAGTACCGGTCAAGTGCACATATTTTTCAGGGAATTCCCTACAAAAACACACAAAAATGTAAATTGTATTTTTTAGGTCCAAAAGTCATCAAATCACCCTCTTTTTTATCAGGAATATTCAACAATAATGCAAGATGTCAATAGAATGTTTCAAACGTTTATTGAAACAATATATTTTCCCAAGGCTGTTTATTTTTAGAGATTGCATCATTTCCGAGTGCAACATTTTAAGGCGGTTCACTCTAATTTCAATATTTAGTTCCGCGATACCAATAATCATCCCCAACCCCACCAAACAGACATTTTACCACTTCCATGAGATAAAAGAGTCATTTCTGCATTAGAATCCAACTTGTGGCTTTGGCCGGGTCAAAAACATGGAAAATTTGCTCTTTTAAAGAAAAGTGTCCAAACTTTGTCAAGTGGGCTTGAAAAGTGGTATTGCCTCCAAAAGATTTTTCTATCCTGCTACTTTATAAATTAACTGAGAGGGATGAGAATTTACAGGTTTCTTTAAAAAACTACCATGATCCGAAAATAAAGCTAAAATCTGCATCAGCACAAAATATTTTTAGAAAAAATCTGTCTCATTTAACCATACTGCAAGCAAAACAGTGTCCCAACCCCCATGGAACAATATGGATGTCAATTTTGTTTCCAAAATTAGGGATGAAGCTATATATTTCACCAATATGAAAGGACTCTACCAGTTTATCCTAACAACTGATGTCAAATTTTATTCTACCATCTGATGTAGTAAAATTTTGCCCTGAATAGGACCCCCCCGGTATGCCCCTTTTCATCAAAACCTATGATATAATTCATAATTTAATTGATATTGACCCAAAACAAACCTACTGTGATATGAACTTTCCCATCTGTAATAGTTTTTAAATCACAGTCTGGCTTCTGAAGACATTTCACATTGTGTGTGATGAATATTTTGCAATTTTTGTAAAGGAAAAGCCTCAGTTTTCTCAGTAAAGGCACATAGAGTCATTGGTATGGCACTGACAAAACATAAAACAGTGTTTTTTCCAAAAGAACGACCAGTACCTGATGCTGTGATATCTCATAACACTAGTAAGATGTCTAAAACCATTAAATATTGATTCAAAAGTGCTATGCTTATGCTGCAAGTTCCCATAAGTGCATTTTCATAACCTTTGTTTTAATCCCCATAGACACCCATTCTGGTAAAAAGCATGAAATTGTTGGAAACATGTTTCCAAAGAGGATGAATCAGACATTTGCTTCAAGAATATAGTGATATTTGATGTTTAATATACTTGTGTGTGTGTGGGGGGGGTGGGGGGGGGGGGGGGGGGGGGTGAAAGTTCGTCAGCTGCCAATTATTGAAAATGTAGATCCAGACAAGTGAAAAGCAAACAAACACCATTTCTGATGAAGAGACAGACACACAGACAGACAGATAGGCTTGCAGCCACACATGTAGGAGGTCTACATGAGAGTACTGAATGACATACAATGAAAAATATAGTGAAAGGGCTAGGGTAAGGTTGTAAAATTGAAAAATAACCCAGTGGACCATGAGTGCTAAAGCCTCAAAGAAAATCATAAGAAACTGAAAGTGTATGATACTAACTTCAGCCTCTAAAAACATGCTGTTCAGTCTTTCCAAATGTTTATCATCAGCAGAACGGTTAAATATGTGTGGGAGGGGGACTTGGTTCAGGGAAAGAGAAATATTTCACAACTGTCACTGTAAATTTGTGCTGTATCATGGGAACCATGACAGCACTAGTACTAGACAACTATATTGGCAGCTATGCACAAATGCCATTCACTCACATTTGTAATTTTATTATGTTATTTTCCACTGTAGCCCCACCCCCTCCTCAAATTTGTGTTCCATGATACTCTTTCAATGAAGGAATTGTTTTCCAACATTTTGAAGAGCATAATATAGAAGAGAAAAACTTCTAAATACCAGTGAATAGAAGGGCAGTGTAGGTTTTCTGTCTGTGTTTGAAGGGTGATTTGGGAGGGGGTTGGAAGATTTGGAATCCTCCCTGCCTCTAGTACTATGAGGGGAAACCATGGTTTAAATAAATATGTTAATAGGGTAAGATGGGCTGTTAGTTAGTAGCTGCCAGAGGTTATAGTGTGCTCCTGGGGAATACACTTGTTCAAGATGTGAATTTGCTTACATGAACAGCCTTAGTTTTGGAAATATATGGCTTTTATTTCTGACTGTGACAAAAATGTAACTTTTCAAAACAATAAAATAGTTTGGTAAGGTATGTGGTCCCCAAATAAATATTTAAATGTGAAATAATCATCCAAAATAATAACTGAATCTGGTTTGGAAGCCAAAAAACATATTTCCTATAGGTATCACAGAACTAAATATTTTCCCATAGGCGACCATTATAACATTCAGGTGGAAAAAAATATGATTGCATCACTTTAATTTTGGCATTCAAATATCTCTGTCAAGTATAGCGCTTCAGACAACTTTTTATGATCTGAAAACAGTGAGTCATGCAACAAATAAGAGAGCAAAACTGACACAAAGGGAAGTACTGGTCACTCATGTGCACATTATTTTTCAGGGAATTCCCTACAAAAACACACAAAAAATAAATTGTATTTTTTAGGTACAAAAGTCATCAAATCACCCTCTTTTTTATCAGGAATATTCAACAATAATGCAAGATGTCAATAGAATGTTTCAAATGTTTATTGAAACAATATATTTTCCCAAGGCTGTTTATTTTTAGTGATTGCATCATTTCTGAGTGCAACATTTTAAGGCGGTTCACTCTAATTTCAATATTTAGTTCCGCGATACCTTTAGCACCCTACCACACTGCCAGTAACAGTGCTGCCAAATGCATTGTTCAATCATTTAAACTAAGTTTAAGCAAACATTCTCAGTGCTTGCAACAAAGCCTTGCAACATTTTTACTTACGTATCTGTCCATTAAGCATTCCACAATGGGTTGTATGCCTTCAATGGGGAACCGGAAGATTCGGCCTTGTCTTATTCGGCCTCGGAAAGATTCGGCCAGGAAGATTCGGCCTCGGTATTTGATGTCTTAATTAAGGTTATCTGGCTGTGGTTTTAGGGCTTTCGCTTAATAGTGTATTACAGTTCTGTTAGAAAAAAAAATTGTAGTATGACTGAACCAAATTATTTTGTATTTATCGTTCACTGAAAGCGGACTGAAAGTTGCCTGCTATCATTGAAGGATAAATATAAAATTTAAAACTCTATTACGCATATATTGCTGTTTATTCATGGCAAGTATATAAAATTTTATCGTCTTGAAGGACAACTTGTTTCTCGTGGAATAGTTTGGGATGTACAAATTAAAACAAGATGGTTACATCAATATCGCTTTTATTATCTTATCAAAACATCAGTGCATTTCCTACTGATGTCCGTTTCTAGGTCGCAGGCAGATACACAAAGTTCCACATGTCTCGCCTCTTCTTGTAATACTGGCACCAACTTGTAAAAGGACGAACAGTAAGCGTCGCCACTTTCGTCGGATGACATAAGGCCCAGAAGAATTGGAGGGAAATCTTCTTGTTCATGGCATTAAATTTTTAAAAATTTTTTTATTCCAGTGTGGCAAAGTCGATGTTTCCATCTGTCACAAATAACTCAGTCAATCCCCTGCTGTCGTCGTTTGATAAAATTGGCTTCAACAAGTATATCTTAATCAATACAAACAATATCAGCAAAAACATTTTTCAACATGAAAATTACATATTAAATATTAAGCATTCCCAATAAAACATATTACAAATAATAAAAAAATATATATTTCCAATTAAAAGTATAAACAAGAGGCCCCACGGGGCCTGAAACACTCATCTTGAACAGAACACAATATAAACAGAGTCCAAGAATGAATCTACATTAAGCAATCCATCTCCATAGGCTACACTGTCAATCCTTGAGTCCCTCAGGAGTGACAAAAATAATCTGGGCATCATGCCTTTTCTTCAGTTGATCATAATGTAAAATGTAGAGCTCCCCTATGAAGCCCCTTGATACAACCTATGTGGATTAATCTTAGTTATACACCTCTAGAGGGTACTGAATACAAAATTTTTTTAAATCTTCAGCAAAATGGCCAATTCCGGCAACCCATATGGAGCCCAAATATTAACCCAGGCTCTCGATTTGAACACACAGTTGAATCTGACCTCCCTAGAGATGTTGTGTACCAAATATGAAAGCATTCTGACTTTTGGATCTGAAGAAGAGAAATTTTAAAGAAATTTCTTCATATTGCACTAAGTTAAAATTTGAGCTACCACAGCTAGCCCAAATATTACCATATGGATCCAATTTGAACAAACTTGAATCTAACCCCCCTAGAGATGTTGTATACCAAATATGAGAGCATTCTGACTAGTGGATCTTAAGAATAAGATTTTTGAAGAAATTCCCTCATATCGCACTAAGTAAAAATTTGGGCTACCATAGCGAGCCCAAATATATACCAAGGGATCTGATTTGAACAAACTTGAATCTTCCGTAGGAAGCCCAAATATTAACTTAGGGACTTGGTATGAACAATCTTGAATCTGACCCTCATACCAATGATGTATATCAAACATCAAAAGATTCTGACTGGTGGTTCTGAAGAAGATTTTGAACCCTTTACCCAACACAGACGATTTCAAAATTTATTATTTTAAATATCATTTTTAAAATTTTTAAAAAAAATTTCAACAAAACCATATCATGTGACCCCTCTTTGGAACGAGCTTGACAAGCTCATTCCAAAGAGGGGTCACATGATACGGTTTTGATGAATTTTTTGGAAAAATAATATTTTTTCAACTGCTAATTTGCATATTACACGGGCGGATGCAGGCGATTCGTTGGGTAAAGGGTTAAAGAATATTCCCTATATTACCCTATGTAAAATATTTGGGCCCCTATATTGAGCCCAAATATGAACCAATGTGCTTTATTTTTACAAACCTATATCTGACCCCCTATGAATGCTGTATGCCGAATATCAAAAGATTCTGATGATTGGTTCTGGAGAAAATATTTTTAAAAATTTTTGCAAATATGCTGAATGAGCATTTTTTTTCGATGCCCATTACAGAACACCCTAACATAACCGATGGCAATTTTTTTACCATTCAATTCTACTGGTCCTAAGGATACTTCATACCAAATAAAAGCTCTCTGTTCCGTGTAGTTTTGGAAATACGGGCGTTTGAAAATATTTCTATTTTTAGCTCCCAGGGTTCCCATGGGGATGCAGGAATTTTTTTTTTTTTTCATGTGTCAAGTACTTATGACCCAATAATACCACAAACCAAATTTGGTTCAAACCCGGCCATCGATTCAGAAAATAGAAATTCTGGGTGGGGCCAAAAATCTTACCCCTCCCATTACAAAGCAAAATATTGCTTCACAAACTTTGTTTCAACAAACTTGATTCTACACCTCAAAAGGAAGCTCCATAGCAAATACCAAGTCATTGTACACACTGGTTCATGAGAAGAAGATTTTTAAAAATATTTTTGGAGCATTTTTTCCCCACTCCCTCCCTGTGAGGCTGAGCATGTTGAGTTGAACGAAAATGCAATGCCCCTTCGGGACTCAGAGAGGATTAAATTAAAGACATGCATACAGGTATCAGATGTTTTCCAGCACTGAAATGGTTCATTCAACATAAATAAAAATCTTTCTAAAACAAACAAAAGTCCCCCAGAATTGACAGATTGGAATAACAAGATAAAATGTTCATAACAATTTAACAATATGTCAATCAAAAAGTTCTGAGAATGAAAAATCCTCCAGGATAAAATTACTGCAAAAATGCTCACTCATGTTTTCAATACCCTCTACCAGGCACCCTGATTGAACTGGTGGCATTTTTTTTTAACAAATCCCTTCTTCTGGTCCTAAGGATGTTTCATGTCAAATACCAGTTCTCTGTTCCTTCTGGTTTGGGATATATGGGCTTTTGAATTTTTTTCTGTTTTTAGCCCCTGGGGTTGTCACAGGGCTGTGAAAATTTTTTTTTAGGCATCAATCAATTACTTAGGATCCACTTAAACTACATGCCAAATTTGGTTGAAGTTGGCCCACGAGTTCTTGAAAAAGAAATTTTGGGTGGGGCCAAAAATCTTACCCCTCCCATTACAAAGCCAAATATTGCTTCACAAACTTTGTTTGAACAAACTTGATTATACACCTCAAAAGGAAGCTCCATAGCAAATATCATGTCAGGTTCATGAGAAGATTTTAAAAATATTTTGCAGCATTTCCCCCACTCCCTCCCTATGGAGCTGAGCATGCTGAGTTGAACAAAAATGCAATGCCCCTTCGGGACCATCACTCACACAAACATTCACTTGAATTGGCCCAGTGGCTTTGGAGGAGAAGACCTAAACATGGTGTTGACGGACGACGGACAACGGACGAACGGTGGACGGAGAGCGATGAGATTAGCTCAGCCTGACTTTGTCAAGATGAGCTAAAAACATCAAATTTTAACAGAAAACAAGAGGCCCCAGGGGGCCTGAGGGCGCTCACCTGACATGGTAGCCTAAATAGCAACCCAGAGAATTGATTTCCACAATTTGCATCTGCTCCTCCTAAGAAAAGCTGAAACCAAATATCCAAATATTCTGACCAGTGGATCTAAAAAAAGATTTTTAAAGAATATTCCTCATACTGAACTAAGTCATAATTCGGGCTCCCACAGGAAGCCCATATATGAACCCAGGGACTTGGCTTTAACAAACCTGAATCTCACACCCCTAAGGATTCTGCACACCAAATATCAAAACATTCCGACTGCTGGATCTGAAGAAGAAGATTTTTAAAGAAAATTCCTCATTTTGAACCAAGTTACGATTCGAGCTCCCACAATCAGCCCAAATATGGACCTAGGGACATGGCTTGAACAAACTTGAATCTTACCCCCCTAAGGATGCTGCATAAAAAATATCAAAAGCATTCATCTGCTGGATCTGAAGATTTTTAAATAAAATTCCTCATTTTGAACTAAGTTGTCATTCAGGCTCCCATAGGGAGCCTAAATATGAACCAAGGGACTTGGCTTGAACAAACTTGAATCTCAGCCCCTTAAGGTTGCTCCATGCCAAATATCAAAACATTCCAACTGCTGAATCTGAAGAAGAAGATTTTTAAAGAAAAATTCCTCATATTGACTAAGTTATAATTTGGGCTCCCACAGGGAGCCCAAATATGGACCCATGGACTTGGCTTTAACACACTTGAATCCCCCCTCCCCCCCCCCCCCCCAAGGATGCTACTCACCACATATCAAACCATTCCGACTGTTGGATCTGAAGAAGAAGAAAATTCCTCATTTTGAACAAAGTTACAATTCAAGCTCCCACATTGAGCCCAAATATGGACCTAGGGACATGGCTTGAACAAACTTGAATCTCACCCCACTAAGGATGCTGCATACCAAATATCACAAGATTCTGCCTGCTGGATCTTGAGAAGAAGATTTTCAAAGAAATTTGCCTGAAATGCACTAAGTTCGAATTTGGGCTTCTAAAGTGAGCCCAAATATGAATCCAGGTGGCCGATTTGAACAAACTGGAATCAGATCCACCCCACAATGTTGCATACCAAATATCAAAAGATTCTGCCTGCAGGATCTGGAGAAGAAGATTTTTGAAGAAATTTGCCTGAAATGCACTAAGTTCAAATTCGAGCTTCTATAGTGATCCCAAATATGAATCTAGGGAGCCGATTTGAACAAAATAGAATCAGATCCACCCCACAATGTTGCATACCAAATATCAAAAGATTCTGTCTGCTGGATCTGGAGAAGAAGATTTTTTAAGAAATTTGCCTGAAATGCACTAAGTTCAAATTTTGGCTCCTATACTGAGCCCAAATATAAACCCAAGGGGCCAATTTGAACAAACTTGAATCAGATCCACCCCACAAGGTTGCATACCATATATCAAAAGATTCTGCCTGCTGGATCTGGAAAAGAAGATTTTCAAAGAAATTTGCCTGAAATGCAGTAAGTTCAAATTTGGGCTCCTATACTGAGCCCAAATATAAACCCAGGGGGCCATTTGAACAAACTTGAATCAGATCCACCCCACAATGTTGCATACCAAATATCAAAAGATTCTGCCTGCTGGATCTGGAAAAGAAGATTTTCAAAGAAATTTGCCTGAAATGCAGTAAGTTCAAATTTGGGCTCCTATACTGAGCCCAAATATAAACCCAGGGGGCCGATTTGAACAAACTTGAATCAGATCCACCCCACAATGTTGCATACCAAATATCAAAAGATTCTGCCTGCTGGATCTGGAGAAGAAGAGTTTTTAAGAAATTTGCCTGAAATGCACTAAGTTCGAAATCGGGCTCATATACTGAGCCCAAATATGAACCCAGGGGGCTGGTTTGAACAAACCTGAATCAGATCCACCCTCCAATGTTGCATACCAAATATCAAAAGATTCTGCCTGCTGGATCTGGAGAAGAAGATTTTTTAATGTTTTTCCCATTGCCTACAGTGTTAAAAAGTGCTGACTCAGCACTTTTTCAATGTCCCGAAACTGTGCCCTATGATAAAACCGATAGCAATTTTTTTTTACCAATTCTTTCTGTTGGTCCTAAGGAAGCTTCACACCAAATAAAAATTCTCGGTGCCGTGCAGTTTTGGAGATATGGGCGTTTTAATTTTTTTCTATTTTTAGCTCCTGCGGTTCCCACGGGGCTGCAGGAAATTTTTTTTTGCATAAATCAAGTACTCATGACCCAATAAGCCATCACATAAAATTTGGTTCAAATCAGCCTCTCGGTTTGGAAAATAGAAATTTTGGGCGGGGCCAAAAATTTTGCCTCTCCCATAACAACACCAAGTATAGCCCCACAAACTTCTCTTGAACAAATCTGAGTCTACACCTCAAAAGGAAGCTGCCCACCAAATATCAAGTCTCTGCTACTGCTGGTTCATGAGAAGAAGATTTTTTATGATTTCAGCACACTTTTTGGGTGTGGCCCTACCCACGGGCGGGGCAACTTGATTTGAACAAAATCAAATTGCGATGTCATAACAAACTATTATCTCAAATATCAATTAAATTGGTTCAGCGGTTTGGGAGGAGAAGACGCAAACACCATGTTCACGGACGACGGACGACGGACGGTGAGTGATCACTATAGCTCTCCTGACTGAAAGTCAGGTGAGCTAAAAATGCTCTGAGGTGAGAAGATTCGGCCCCCTAAATGTGTCGAATCTCCCCGGCCGAATCTTCCCGAGGACGAATCTTCCCATACCCCCTTCAAGTCTATTTTTGGGATGTGAGTTGCGAACCAGATTGTCATCACTTTGTCCAGATGTTTGTTCAAAGGTTGAACAAACCAAGTGATCAAACGTATTATCACGATAAACAAGCAACATTAATGGAATTTTTCCCAGGTGACCAGGTTCTTGTGAAGGACATGTGTAAACAAGACACATGGTGGCCCAGTACAGTGGCAGAAGAATCTGCACCCCCAAGTCCTGCGTCATTGTTTTATCTGATGATAGAGTGTAGAAACACCATGTTGATGCCTAAGTTAGGAGGGACACAATCTCCTCAGACTTTCATATGCTTTCTAACCTATTGACTGATGACCCTGGTCCTAATATTGGATTGCCTCCGGATGTATTAGTTCCACGTTCTAATGTACAGGGAGGAGAGTCAATACATGGTGAAATGTATCATGAGACAGATGTTTCTTCAGAAAAAGATGCATCTTGGGATGTCTCTTTAGAGAAACACCAATCACCTGTCATACATAGGTCTGGTAGAATTAGAAAAGCACCAGAATGACTTAGCCACTGTGTAATTTTGGGTCTGATTTGAGCGACTTTTCTTGGAACATTCAGTAATGTGTAAGAGCATGGTTTAGGCCACACAAAGTAGATCTTCTGTTTCTCAGGCCTTTATTTGTGAAATTGCATGCGGGCGAGCGGTTTTTTATTTTATTTTTTATTTCAGTAATTACGTTTTTGCCATCAAAAGTTCATGTTCTTGGTTCAAGTTTTAGGCTTCATAATCTACAGAATAGCATGGGTGGTGGTGTATTTCATCCCTTGAGTGCAAGAAGGCTTTGCAATGCTAAAGCATTGCAAAGCCTTCTTGCACTCAAGGGACAAATTCATCAATTTTTTTTAACTTGGGTAAAATATCAGACATAAACCATTTACTTTTTATTTTTTTTAAGTTTAAATTGGTTATAAAAAGAGAGCATGCGGCAGCCAAAAGGACCATGTGGGAGGGCCTGAGAAACAGATTTTTTATTTTTTTAGGCCTCAAGTTAATTTCTTTAATTCAGTTAGTACTAGTTAGGAGCATGTGGTACACATTATTAATTTTGAAGGTTATGGGGAATTTTGAATTGAGACGGGAGATGTGATGTACGCAAAAACTTGAGAGCGTATATTGTTGGGTATTATTTCTAGAGTCTCACGAGAGTTGACAATGTGGATTGCAACACACAAGGTTTATGTCGATTGAAAACAAATTATCATCACATTGTTATTGAACTTTCTAACAAAGCCCATCACACCAACAAGCCACAAACACGACAGTAATGTTTAAGTAAAGTCCATATCAACCAATGTTTCATACAATACTGAGTAATCTTGAGCACTGTTTTAGCAGTTTTGGAGAATGGAGAGTGGATTATCATTAAAACATAAGGCCTAAAAAAATGAAAAATCTGTTTCTCAGGCCCTCCCGCATGGTCCTTTTGGCTGCCGCATGCCCTCTTTTTATAACCAATGTAAACTTTAAAAAAATAATAATTAAATGGTTTATGTCCGATATTTTATCCAAGTTAAAAAAATTGATAAATTTGTCCCTTGAGTACAAGAAGGCTTTGTAATGCTTTAGCATTGCAAAGCCTTCTTGTACTCAAGGGGCAAAATACACCACCACCCATGCTTTTTCATAGTTTATGGGGCCTAAAACACAAACCAAGAACATGAACTTTTGATGGCAAAGAAATAATTACAGAAATAAAAAATAAAAAAACGCTCGCCGCATTTAATTTTACAAATAATGGCATGAGAAACAGAAGATCTACTTTGTGTGGTCTAAGTAGATTTCTGATGCTGTTATTAAGGTCAAATACTTCCATCTCAGGCCACTGATTCCAGTCCCCCATGCTGCCCCCTCGATGTATTGTCTTAGTACCAACTGTGAGTAGGGCTGCATGGTATATCAATAAACCACTATTCAAACCAGTGTAATTGCAAAAATATTGGTTTATCGTCATTTTTTAATTAACCGCAATTTAATTTTTAAGATGTCTTGAGTTTTTTAACTGTAGTCCCAAATGAACAATATTATCCCTCTACAGTGACAGATTTTGCGAGATTGAAATATTCAGGAGAGTGATTTTAACCCTTTGCCTACTGTGACCGCTCAAATTGGTCAGCACTATACACGAAAATGACCATACAAATTTTATTTTTTCATTTTTGCTCCAAAAACATAGCTGAGCTTGTTCCAATGAGGTGTCATAAGCTATGGTTTAAAAAAATATGAATGATTTCAGTTATGCGAGATAATGTTTTGCAAGTATCATCTCCTAACTGGGTCATGTAATGGGTGATTGAAATACAATATAGAACTTGATGTTCAGACATAATTTCTATATACATCATGAAGGCAAGTGATTAATTACTCCCTAAGTGAAAAGTTTAGGAGAGTGATGGAGAGTGAGAGTGATCACTCTCCTTTCTCGTCAGTCCCTGTCTCTACCTAACGAATCAGCCGCATCCTCCCGGGTAATACACAAATTTTGCAGTTGAACAAATATTATTTTTCGAAAACTTTCAACAAAACCATATCACGTGACCCTCATTGGAACGAGCTCGTTCTTATGAGGGATCAATTGATATAATTTTGTTGAACTTGGTATGATTTTGTTGAAAAATTTGACAAACCAATATTTAAATGAAAGTGTCAATGACACTGTAGCTCAACTTGTTAAGACATGTACATGTATAGTATGTGACACAGCAATGACAAACATCTAGGTAATGACCTGATAACAAAGGTACATATAAAGTATTGTAACGGTCTGTACATAAATACTGACCGTAGCCTGTAACAAATGTATAGGTAAAGTATCGTAAAGGTGGGTGACAGTCAGATGCTAAACTAGAAAAGAAATCTTCGAGTCCCAGAGTGGGTCTGACTGAACCTCAAAATATTTGTTCTCATAGCACAGTGATAACAAAGGCACCCCAAAACACACTCATTCCTGTCCCAAGGTGAAAACAAAGGGACCCAAGAAGTTTCGTGAAGATCAGTTCATAAATACGAGCTGTATAGAAGTTGTGACAAAAAACTGATTGGACCTAATTTCGGTACAAAATGGCCACTGGCAGCCATCTTGAATTTTGGACTGCACCCAGAAACACTCGTTCTCGTCCCAAGGTGATAACAGAGGTACCCAAGAAGTTTTGTGAAGATCGGTTCATAAATACAGCCTCTAGCCCGAGCCGTATTGACATGTGCACTTACAGTGTATAAGTAGCACTGAATAAATCAAAGTTCATCTAATTTGCATAATTTCTGCACGAGAAAAAACCCCGTATTATATGTGATGTATTCCATGTTACTAAATGTTCATACAAAAATTTATTCAAATCAGAACTTTCATACAGAAGTTCTGTACAAAAGACTGATTGCACAAATTTTGGTACAAAATGGCTGCTGGTGGCCATCTTAAATTTTGGACCACACCCAAAAACACTTGTTCTCATCCCACGGTGATAACAAAGGTACCCAAGAAGTTTTGTAAAGATCAGTTAATAAATACGGCCTCTAGCCTGAGCCATATAGAAGTTGTGTACAAAAAACTGATTAGACCTAATTTCGGTACAAAATGGCCACTGGCAGCCATCTTGAATTTTTGACCGCACCCAGAAACATTCGTTCTCGTCCCAAGGTGATAACAAAGGTAACCAAGACGTTTCGTGAAGATCGGTTCATAAATACAGACTCTAGCCCGAGCCGTATTGACATGTGTACTTACTGTGTGTAAGTAGCACTGAAAAAATATAAGTTCATCTAATTTGCATAATTTCTGCACGAGAAAAACCCTGTATTATATGTGATGTATCCCATGGTACTAAACATTCACACAAAAAATTATTCAAATCAGCGCTTTCATATGGAAGTTCTGTGCAAAAATCTGATTGCACCTAATTTTGTACAAAATGGCTGCCATCGGCCATCTTGAATTTCGAACCGGACCCCAAAACACTTGTTCTCGTCCCACGGTGATACCAAAGGTACCCAAGAAGTTTGTAAAGATCGGTTCATAAATACGGCCTCTAGCCCGAGCCGTATTGGCATTTGCACTTATAGTGCTGAAAGTAACACCAAAAAATATCAAAGTTAGTCAAATTTGCATAATTTACGCACGAGAAAAAAACCCATATTATATGTGATGTATCCCATGGTACTAAACATTCATACAAAAAAATATTCAAATCAGCGCTTTCATATGGAAGTTCTGCGCAAAATACTGATTGCACCTAATTTTGTACAAAATGGCTGGCAGCAGCCAACTTGGATTTCGCATCGGACCCCAAAACACTCGTTCTCGTCCCATTGGTCATAACAAAGGTACCCAAGAAGTTTTGTAAAGATCGGTTCATAAATGCAGCTTCTAGCCCGAGCCGTATGGAATTGTTGACGGACAGACGGACGACTGGCCATGGCATAAGCTAAAATTTGGCTTTGCCAAAGTTGAGCCAAAAAATAAATTTTGATACTGTCTGCATTGGGTAAAGGGTTATTTGAACTGTGTCATCAAGGCATGCTGACTTGTTCCGATTGTGATGGCTCAAGTCCCGATTATGGTACGTATGTTCAGATATCTAAGTAGTCTTTTGATATACCGGTATATACCTACCGGTATACCGCGGTATTTTTTTGAACACCAATACCAGAATTCAGTTTTGAATATCATACAGATTTAACCGTGAGATCAGCCATGTTATGTCGCTGTTTTGTTTTTCTTGATTCAAATTTGATTTAGCCTTATTATATCCACATTTCGAAGAAGTCAGGAGCCATATAGTCATCACCTTGTTGGTCCACAGAACTGTCTGTACATAAAAAGTTCTTGTATGCCTCTCCTCCCATATTTTGTTGAAACCTCTTGAACATGACCACTGTTAAGGCTGCACAAAGTAGATCTTCTGTTTCTCAGAACCATTTTTTTGGTAAAATTGTATGTGGGCAGGTGCTTTATTTTATTTTTTATTTTTGTAATAACTTCTTTGCTATTAAAAGTTCATGTTCTTGGTTTGTTTTATGTTTTAGGACTCATAATCTATAGAATAGCATGGTTGTCGGTGTATTTCGTCCCTTGAGTGCAAAAAGGCTTTGCAATGTTGCACTCAAGGGACAAATTCATCAATTTTATTAACGTGGGTAAAATATCAGACATGAACCATTTACTTTTTTATTTTTTAAAGCTTGCATTATATTTATTTATTTATTTATTGGTGTTTAAGGTCACATTCTTATGCACAATGGCTAATCGTGACCGTGACAGTTTTACAGGTGGAGGAAGCCGGAGTACCCGGAGAGAACCACCGAGCAACGACGAGCAGCTGCCAGCTCTCCAACATCGTAACTCTGAACTCTACACCGCTGCACAGGCTGGGTTAGATTGGTTGAAGACATGCGCACCATCGACGTGCAGTATGCCCCCATGTAGGCAATCGGGGTGAAGTGTCTTGCCCAAGGACACAACGCGGTTGCAGCAGGTGGGATTCGAACCGAGGACCTCTCGGCTTGCAGCCTGCACCTCTACCAACTGAGCCACCGCGCCCCCTAAAGCTTGCATTGGTTATAAAACAAGAGGCCCCAAGTGGCCTTAATCGCTCACCGGGCAAAGTGATTCAAGCAAAGTGGTTCAAAGAAGTATTTGGGGTCACATTCAGTTAGACATGGTTCATCAACACTTCAAAGGAATGAAGTCATGAGAGACAAATTTTATGGAACTAGGGACATGGCTTGAACAAACTTGAATCTTACCTCCCTAAGGATGCTGCATAACAAATAACAAAAGCATTCATCTGCTGGATCTGAAGAAGAAGATTTTTAAAGAAAATTCCTCATTTTGAACTAAGTTATCATTCGCCTCCCACAGTGAGCCCAAATATGAACCCAGGGACTTGGCTTGAACAAACTTGAATCTCACCCCCTAAGGATGCTACATGCCAAATATCAAAACATTCTGACTGCTGAATCTGAAGAAGACTTTTAAAGACAAGAGGCCCCAAGGGGCCTGAGGGCGCTCACCTGACATGGTAGCCTAAATATCAACCCAGAGAATTGATTTCAACAAGTTGCATTTGCTCCTCCTAAGAAAAGCTTATACCAAATATCCAAAGATTCTGACCAGTGGATCTAAAAAAAAAAGAAGATTTTAAAAGAATATTCCTCATATTGAACTAAGTTATAATTCGGGCTCCCACAGGGAGCCCATATATGAACCCAGGGACTTGGCTTTAACAAACTTGAATCTCGCCCCCCTAAGGATGCTGCACACCAAATATCAAATCATTCCGACTGCTGGATCTGAAGAAGATTTTTAAAGAAAATTCCTCATTTTGAACTAAGTTACAATTCAAGCTCCCACAGTGAGTCCAAATATGGACCTAGGGATATGGCTTGAACAAACTTGAATCTCACACCCCTAAGGATGCTGCATATCAAATATCAAAACATTCCAACTGCTGGATCTGAAGAAGTTATACTTCGGGCTACCACAGTGAGCCCAAATATGAACCCAGGGACTTGGCTTGAACAAACTTGGATTTCACCCCCCCCCCCCCCCCCCCGCCCCCCCTAAGCATGGCGCATACCCAATATCAAAAGATTCTGCCTGCTGGATCTTGAGAAAAAGATTTTCAAAGAAATTTGCCTGAAATGCACTAAGTTTGAATTCGGGCTTCTATAGTGAGCCCAAATATGAATCTAGGGAGCCGATCTGAACAAACTTGAATCAGATCCACCCCACAATGTTGCATACCAAATATCAAAAGATTCTGCCTGCTGGATCTGGAGAAGAAGATTTTTGAAGAAATTTGCCTGAAATGCACTAAGTTCGAATTCGGGCTTCTATAGAGAGCCCAAATATGAATCCAGGGAGCCGATTTGAACAAACTTGAATCAGATCCACCCCTCAATGTTGCATACCAAATATCAAAAGATTCTGCCTGCTGGATCTTGAGAAGAAGATTTTTTAAGAAATTTGCCTGAAATGCACTAAGTTCGAATTCGAACTGCTATACTGAGCCCAAATGTAAACCCAGGGAGCCGATTTGAACAAACTTCAATCAGATCCACCCCACAATGTTGCATACCAAATATCAAAAGATTCTGCATGCTGGATCTGGAGAAGAAGATTTTTTAAGAAATTTGCCTGAAATGCACTAAGTTCGAATTCGGGCTTCTATAGTGAGCCCAAATATAAACCCAGGGGGCCGATTTGAACAAACTTGAATCAGATCCGCCCCACAATGTTGCATCCCAAATATCAAAAGATTCTGTCTGCTGGATCTGGAGAAGAAGATTTTTTAAGAAATTTGCCTGAAATGCACTAAGTTCGAATTCGAGCTTCTATAGTGAACCCAAATATAAACCCAGGGGGCCGATTTGAACAAACTTGAATCAGATCCACCCCCACAATGTTGCATACCAAATATCAAAAGATTCTGCCTGCTGGATCTGGAGAAGAAGATTTTTTAAGAAATTTGCCTGAAATGCACCAAGTTTGAATTCGGGCTTCTATAGTGAGCCCAAATATGAATCCAGGGGGCCGATTTGAACAAACTTGAATCAGATCCACCCCACAATGTTGCAAACCAAATATCAAAAGATTCTGCCTGCTGGATCAGGAGAAGATTGTTGCAAACCAAATATCAAAAGATTCTGCCTGCTGGATCAGGAGAAGATTTTTTAAGAAATTTGCCTGAAATGCATTAAGTTCGAATTCGGGCTTCTATAGTGAGCCCAAATATGAATCCAGGGGGCCGATTTGAACAAACTTGAATCAGATCCACCCCACAATGCTGCATACCAAATACCAAAAGATTCTGCATGCTGGATCTGGAGAAGAAGATTTTTGAAGAAATTTGCCTGAAATGCACTAAGTTTGAATTCGAGCTTCTATACTGAGCCCAAATATAAACCCAGGGGGCCAATTTGAACAAACTTGAATCAGATCTACCCCACAATGTTGCATGCCAAATATCAAAAGATTCTGCCTGCTCGATCTGGAGAAGAAGATTTTTGAAGAAATTTACCTGAAATGCACTAAGTTCGAATTCGGGCTTCTATAGTGAGCCCAAATATAAACCCAGGGGGCCGATTTGAACAAACTTGAATCAGATCCGCCCCACAATGTTGCATCCCAAATATCAAAAGATTCTGTCTGCTGGATCTGGAGAAGAAGATTTTTTAAGAAATTTGCCTGAAATGCACTAAGTTCGAATTCGAGCTTCTATAGTGAACCCAAATATAAACCCAGGGGGCCGATTTGAACAAACTTGAATCAGATCCACCCCCACAATGTTGCATATCAAATATCAAAAGATTCTGCCTGCTGGATCTGGAGAAGAAGATTTTTTAAGAAATTTGCCTGAAATGCACCAAGTTTGAATTCGGGCTTCTATAGTGAGCCCAAATATGAATCCAGGGGGCCGATTTGAACAAACTTGAATCAGATCCACCCCACAATGTTGCAAACCAAATATCAAAAGATTCTGCCTGCTGGATCAGGAGAAGATTGTTGCAAAACAAATATCAAAAGATTCTGCCTGCTGGATCAGGAGAAGATTTTTTAAGAAATTTGCCTGAAATGCATTAAGTTCGACTTCGGGCTTCTATAGTGAGCCCAAATATGAATCCAGGGGGCCGATTTGAACAAACTTGAATCAGATCCACCCCACAATGCTGCATACCAAATACCAAAAGATTCTGCATGCTGGATCTGGAGAAGAAGATTTTTGAAGAAATTTGCCTGAAATGCACTAAGTTTGAATTCGAGCTTCTATACTGAGCCCAAATATAAACCCAGGGGGCCAATTTGAACAAACTTGAATCAGATCTACCCCACAATGTTGCATGCCAAATATCAAAAGATTCTGCCTGCTCGATCTGGAGAAGAAGATTTTTGAAGAAATTTACCTGAAATGCACTAAGTTCGAATTCGAGCTTCTATAGTGAGCCCAAATATAAACCCAGGGGGCCGATTTGAACAAACTTGAATCAGATCCACCCCACAATGTTGCATACCAAATATCAAAAGATTCTGCCTGCTGGATCTGGAGAAGATTTTTTAAGAAATTTGCCTGAAATGCATTAAGTTCGAATTCGGGCTTCTATAGTGAGCCCAAATATGAAACCAGGGGGCCAATTTGAACAAACTTGAATCAGATCCACCCCACAATGTTGCATACCAAATATCAAAAGATTCTGCGTCCTGGATCTGGAGAAGAAGATTTTTGAAGAAATTTGCCTGAAATGCACTAAGTTCGAATTCGGGCTTCTATAGTGAGCCCAAATATGAATCCAGGGAGCCGATTTGAACAAACTTCAATCAGAACCACCCCCACAATGTTGCATACCAAATATCAAAAGATTCTGTCTGCTGGATCTGGAGAAGATTTTTGAAGAAATTTGCCTGAAATGCACTAAGTTCGAAATCGGGCTCCTATACTGAGCCCAAATATAAACCCAGGGGGCAGATTTGAACAAACTTGAATCAGATCCACCCTACAATGTTGCATACCAAATATCAAAAGATTCTGCCTGCTGGATCTGAAGAAGATTTTTTAATGTTTTTCCCATTGCCTACAGTGTTAAAAAGTGCTGATTCAGCACTTTTTCAAAGTCCCGAAACTGTACCCTATGCTAAAACCGATGGCAATTTTTTTTTACCAATCCTTTCTGTTGGTCCTAAGGAAGCTGCACACCAAATAAAAATTCTCAGTGCCATGCAGTTTTGGAGATATGGGCGTTTTAAATTTTTTCTATTTTTAGCTCCTGCGGTTCCCACGGGGCTGCAGGAAATTTTTTTTTGCATAAATCAAGTACTCATGACCCAATAAGCCCTCACATAAAATTTGGTTCAAATCAGCCTCTCGGTTTGGAAAATAGAAATTTTGGGCGGGGCAAAAAATTTTGCCCCTCCCATAACGACGCCAAGTATAGCCCCACAAACTTCTCTTGAACAAATCTGAGTCTACACCTCAAAAGGAAGCTGCACACCAAATATCAAGTCTCTGCTACTGCTGGTTCATGAGAAGAAGATTTACAAAGATTATGGTGCCCCTTGGGGGCGTGGCACCACCCAGGAGGAGGGGCAACTTCATTTGAACAAATCTGAATTGGCATTAGGTAATAAACATTTAGCCAACATTTGAATAAAATTGGGCTAGTGGTTTAGGAGGAGAAGTCAATAATGTAAAGTCAACGCTGGACGGACGACGGATGATGGACGACGGACGGATCACGATGAGTAAAGCTCCCGCTGAGCTTTACTCAGGTGAGCTAAAAACTTCCTCATATTGACTAAGTTATAATTCGGGCTCCCACAGGGAGCCCAAATATGGACCCAGGGACTTGGCTTTTAACAAACTTGAATCTCCCCCCCCCCCCTAAGGATGCTACACACCACATATCAAAACATTCCGACTGCTGGATCTGAAGAAGAAGATTTTTAAAAAAAATTCCTCATTTCGAACTAAGTTACAATTCAAGCTCCCACAGTGAGCCCAAATATGGACCTAGGGATATGGCTTGAACAAACCAAAATCTCACCCACCCCCTAAGGATGCTGCATACCAAATATCAAAACATTCCGACTGCTGGATCTGAAGAAGAAGATTGTTAAAGAAAATTCCTCATTTCGAACTAAGTTACAATTCAAGCTCCCACAGTGAGCCCAAATATGGACCTATGGACATGGTTTGAACAAACTTGAATCTCACCCCCCTAAAGATGCTGCATACCAAATATAAAAACATTCTGACTGCTGGATCTGAAGAAGAAGATTTTTAAGAAAATTCCTCATTTTGAACTAAGTTATAATTCGGGCTACCACAGTGAGCCCAAATATGAACCCAGGGACTTGGCTTGAACAAACTTGAATGTCACCCCACAAAGCATGCTGCATACCCAATATCAAAAGATTCTGCCCGCTGGATCTTGAGAAGAAGATTTTTAAAGAAATTTGCCTGAAATGCACTAAGTTCAAATTTGGGCTCCTATACTGAGCCCAAATATGAACCCAGGGGGCCGATTTGAACAAACTTGAATCAGATCCACCCCACAATGTTGCATACCAAATATCAAAAGATTCTGCCTGCTGGATCTGGAGAAGAAGATTTTTGAAGAAATTTGCCTGAAATGCACCGAGTTCGAATTCCGGCTTCTATACTGAGCCCAAATGTGAATCCAGGGGGCCGATTTGAACAAACTTGAATCAGATTCACCCCACAATGTTGCATACGAAATATCAAAAGATTCTGCTTGCTGGATCTGGAGAAGATGATTTTTTAAGAAATTTACCTGAAATGCACTGAGTTCGAATTCGGGCTTTTATAGTGAGCCCAAATATAAACCCAGGGGGCCGATTTGAACAAACTTGAATCAGATCTACCCCACAATGTTGCATGCCAAATATCAAAGATTCTGCCTGCTCGATCTGGAGAAGAAGATTTTTGAAGAAATTTACGTGAAAGGCACTAAGTTCGAATTCGGGCTTCTATAGTGAGCCCAAATATGAATCGAGGGGGCCGATTTGAACAAACTTGAATCAGATCTGCCCCACAATGTTGCATCCCAAATATCAAAAGATTCTGCCTGCTGGATCTGGAGAAGAAGATTTTTTAAGAAATTTGCCTGAAATGCACTAAGTTCGAATTCGAGCTTCTATAGTGAGCCCAAATATAAACCCAGGGGGCCGATTTGAACAAACTTGAATCAAATCCACCCCACAATGTTGCATACCAAATATCAAAAGATTCTGCCTGCTGGATCTGGAGAAGACTTTTTAAGAAATTTGCCTGAAATGCATTAAGTTCGAATTCGGGCTTCTATAGTGAGCCCAAATATGAAACCAGGGGGCCAATTTGAACAAACTTGAATCAGATCCACCCCACAATGTTGCATACCAAATATCAAAAGATTCTGCGTCCTGGATCTGGAGAAGAAGATTTTTGAAGAAATTTGCCTGAAATGCACTAAGTTCGAATTCAGGCTTCTATAGTGAGCCCAAATATGAATCCAGGGAGCCAATTTGAACAAACTTCAATCAAAACCACCCCACAATGTTGCATACCAAATATCAAAAGATTCTGTCTGCTGGATCTGGAGAAGAAGATTTTTTAAGAAATTTGCCTGAAATGCACTAAGTTCGAAATCGGGCTCCTATACTGAGCCCAAATATGAACCCAGGGGGCAGATTTGAACAAACTTGAATCAGATCCACCCTACAATGTTGCATACCAAATATCAAAAGATTCTGCCTGCTGGATCTGAAGAAGATTTTTTAAAGTTTTTCCCATTGCCTGCAGTGTTAAAAAGTGCTGATTCAGCACTTTTTCAAAGTCCCGAAACTGTACCCTATGATAAAACCGATGGCAATTTTTTTTTACCAATCCTTTCTGTTGGTCCTGAGGAAGCTGCACACCACATAAAAATTCTCAGTGCCATGCAGTTTTGGAGATATGGGCATTTTAAATTTTTTCTATTTTTAGCTCCTGCGGTTCCCACAGGGCTGCAGGAAATTTTTTTTTGCATAAATCAAGTACTCATGACCCAATAAGCCCTCACATAAAATTTGGTTCAAATCAGCCTCTCGGTTTGGAAAATAGAAATTTTGGGCGGGGCAAAAAATTTTGCCCCTCCCATAACGACGCCAAGTATAGCCCCACAAACTTCTCTTGAACAAATCTGAGTCTACACCTCAAAAAGAAGCTGCACACCAAATATCAAGTCTCTGCTACTGCTGGTTCATGAGAAGAAGATTTACAAAGATTTTGGTGCCCCTTGGGGGCGTGGCACCACCCAGAAGGAGGGGCAACTTCATTTGAACAAATCTGAATTGGCATTAGGTAATAAACATTTAGCCAACATTTGAATAAAATTGGGCTAGTGGTTTAGGAGGAGAAGTCGATAATGTAAAGTCAACGCTGGACGGACAACGGACGATGGACGACGGACGGATCACGATCAGTAAAGCTCCCGCTGAGCTTCGCTCAGGTGAGCTAAAAACTTCCTCATATTGACTAAGTTATAATTCGGGCTCCCACAGGGAGCCCAAATATGGACCCAGGGACTTGGCTTTAACAAACTTGAATCTCACCCCCTCCCCCCCCCCCCCCCCCCCCCTTCCCCCTAAGGATGCTACACACCACATATCAAAACATTCCGACTGCTGGATCTGAAGAAGAAGATTTTTAAAAAAAATTCCTCATTTCGAACTAAGTTACAATTCAAGCTCCCACAGTGAGCCCAAATATGGACCTAGGGATATGGCTTGAACAAACCAAAATCTCACCCACCCCCTAAGGATACTGCATACCAAATATCAAAACATTCCGACTGCTGGATCTGAAGAAGAAGATTGTTAAAGAAAATTCCTCATTTCGAACTAAGTTACAATTCAAGCTCCCACAGTGAGCCCAAATATGGACCTATGGACATGGTTTGAACAAACTTGAATCTCACCCCCCTAAAGATGCTGCATACCAAATATAAAAACATTCTGACTGCTGGATCTGAAGAAGAAGATTTTTAAAGAAAATTCCTCATTTTGAACTAAGTTATAATTCGGGCTACCACAGTGAGCCCAAATATGAACCCAGGGACTTGGCTTGAACAAACTTGAATGTCACCCCACAAAGCATGCTGCATACCCAATATCAAAAGATTCTGCCTGCTGGATCTTGAGAAGAAGATTTTTAAAGAAATTTGCCTGAAATGCACCGAGTTCGAATTCCGGCTTCTATACTGAGCCCAAATGTGAATCCAGGGGGCCGATTTGAACAAACTTGAATCAGATCCACCCCACAATGTTGCATACCAAATATCAAAAGATTCTGCCTGCTGGATCTGGAGAAGAAGATTTTTGAAGAAATTTGCCTGAAATGCACCGAGTTCGAATTCCGGCTTCTATACTGAGCCCAAATGTGAATCCAGGGGGCCGATTTGAACAAACTTGAATCAGATTCACCCCACAATGTTGCATACCAAATATCAAAAGATTCTGCTTGCTGGATCTGGAGAAGATGATTTTTTAAGAAATTTACCTGAAATGCACTGAGTTCGAATTCGGGCTTTTATAGTGAGCCCAAATATGAATCCAGGGGGCCGATTTGAACAATCTTGAATCAGATCCACCCCACAATGTTGCATACCAAATATCAAAAGATTCTGCCTGCTGGATCTGGAGAAGATGATTTTTTAAGAAATTTACCTGAAAGGCACTGAGTTCGAATTCGGGCTTTTATGGCGAGCCCAAATATGAATCCAGGGGGCCGATTTGAACAAACTTGAATCAGATCCATCCCACAATGTTGCATACCAAATATCAAAAGATTCTGCCTGCTGGATCTTGAGAAGAAGATTTTTTAAGAAATTTGCCTGAAATGCACCGAGTTCGAATTCCGGCTTCTATACTGAGCCCAAATGTGAATCCAGGGGGCCGATTTGAACAAACTTGAATCAGATTCACCCCACAATGTTGCATACCAAATATCAAAAGATTCTGCCTGCTGGATCTGGAGAAGAAGATTTTTTAAGAAATTTGCCTGAAATGCACTAAGTTCGAATTTGGGCTTCTATAGTGAGCCCAAATAAGAATCGGGGGGGGGGGGGGGGGGGGGGGGGGGGGTGGGGGGTGGGGGGGGGATTTGAACAAACTTGAATCGGACCTATACCAAGATGCTGCATACCAAGTATCAAAAGATTCTGCCCACTGGTTCTGGAGAAGAAGATTTTTTAATAATTTTTCTATAATTCATATGGTGCTATCAAAGTTATGCCCCATACAGAGCCCCCATGGGACGTGGCCATTTCATTTGAACAAACATGAATTGCCATATAGTAATGAACATCCACATGAAGTTTCGTGAAAATTGGACCAGTGGTTTCAGAGGAGAAGTTGTTTGAAAAATGTTCACGACGACGGACGGCAGGTGATAAGTTAAGCTCCCTTCGGTGAGCTAAAAAGAGAGTATGCGGCAGCCAAAAGGACCGTGCTGGAGGGTGTGAGAAACAGTTTTTTTAACTTTTTCAGGCATAAGCATTCTTATTTCCCAAAATTTTCAAGTTTCAATTTTTCTAACCCAGTTATCTATAATTATAACCAAGTTACCTCCCCTTCAGCTTAGATAGAATATATATCTCTACAAGAAATTCTTGCATGTAAAACATTTACATTTATGAATTGATTTGTATGAACCTTTCTTTACATGAGGATGTGCATATGTACATAGAAGCCAAGATTAATTCAGGAATAAATTCTAAAGACAAAAGCAAATGTGTAAGGTCAGGAACCACTAGGTAAACTATCCAATAATTAACCCTTTGAACTCCCGGAGGCAGCTTTTCCGGCCCAGTAACATGATATTTCATAATTTCATTAAGTAGGTTGGAAGTGCGGTGGCTCAGTGGTAAACTGTTGGGACTTCTATGCTAGAAGTCCCGAGTTTGATCCCCGTCCAGAACGGCCTGCGTTGTGTCCTTGGGCAAGGCACTTTATTCCGGTTGCCTACATGGGGGCATGATGGCATGGTGTACTAAGGCGTACTGCAAAGCAATGGTGCACGTCTTCAACCGCTGTAACTCTGCTTGTGTGGAGCTTGAATAGAATTAGAATGTTGAGGAGCTGACAGTTGCTCATCGATGCTTGGACGTTCTCTCCGGGTACTCCGGCTTCCTCCGCCCGTAATACTGTCACGGTCACGATTAGCCATTGTGCATAAGTATGTGACCTTAAACACCAATAAATAAATAAATAATTAAGTAGGTTGACTTTTGAGTGAAAGTGTGGTGTAGACCAATCAATATTTTCAATGTGCAGCCCCCAGGCTGCACACTGAAAATATTAATTGGTCTACCCCCAAATAAAGAATATGGACTCTTCCCATTGCTACCATTGAACTGATATGGAAGATACCACTAGGGTTCAAAGGGTTAATGAATTCCAAATATTACTTGTTGAGTTCTCTTGATTTCAGCGCACTAGAAAACTTAGATGTGAGTCTTCCATGGAAGACGTGTGTCGCCTGCACTATATTTTAATATTTCAGACAGAATTCGAAGTGGAAAAGGGTCATAACTCTGGAAAAAATACAGCGGATCAAAAAATAAAATAGGAGGTGTACAATGCCATTATGTGATAAAGAATCACTGAAAGTTTCATCAAAATCCATTCATAGGTTAAAGAGGAGTGGGGGATAAGAGAAAGTGTGATGCAGACGACGGCGCAAGACGACAAAAGTAATCCCTATATGTCGCTCCCCACTTCATGGGGCGGCGACACAATAAGAGTATGAACTGGTACCTAAGGCCTCACAAAGTAGATCTTCTGTTTCTCAGGCCATTTTTTGTAAAATTGCTTGCGGGCAGGTGGTTTTTTATTTTTGTTTTTATTTTTTTTGCCATTAAAAGTTCATGTTCTTGGTTTATTTTATGTTTTAGGCCCCATAATCTACAGAATAGCATGGGTAGTGGTGTATCACATCCGCTGAGTACTAGAAGGCTTTGCAATGCTAAAGCACCTAAAAGCCTTGTTGCACTCAAGGGACAATTTTATTAACCCTTTACCCAACGTAACGGCCAAAACCGGCCAGCGCTATTCTCAAAAATCGCCAATTAATTTTCAAAATATTTTCATTTTTTGTCTCGAAAACATAGGTTATGACCCCTCGTTGGAACGAGCTCGTCGAGCTTGTTCCAACGAGGGGTCATAACCTATGTTTTTGAGACAAAAAATGAAAAAAATTAGTTATTCAAGAATTTTTTTTGTAAGTGTCGTCTGCTTTTCATGTTAGGTAAAGGGTTAACTTGGGTGAAATATCAGACGTTAACCATTTGATTTTGATTTTTTTTAGTTTGGATAGATTATAAAAAGAGAGCATGCGGCAGCCAAAGGGACCATCAGGAGGGCCTGATGAACAGATTTTTTTTTTAGGCCTAAAAGCTTGGTGTAAGAGTGCTAAATCACTTCAGTGTGTGTTCTGCAGCATGTCACCATTATTGTTCTGGTGTCATCGAGTGTAAATTTGTCCTGCTTCCATGCTTTTGAACAAATGATATTACGATATACACAGTCCTTCATAGGAGCTTACAGTTGTGCTATTATCGAACACAAAATATCACGCTCATAAAAAATCAGAAAAGCATACACGTGTCTCTCAACTATTTGCATCTATCTACTTTGTACCACAGTAGTGCTGAAACGGTTCGCCCATTTTTGTAATCGGCTAACCATCAGGCATAACCAGATTTCAACCGAATATTCGTTAATTTTAACCACTAGTATTATTGCATTGTCTACAACGCAAAATCAGTGAGGAATGGCAAGAAAACAGTTCAAAACACACCCACCCGACTTCTGCAAAATGTATACAAACGAACACAATCAAGTTGTGCCAATGGGAATCGCCAATGTGCAAACAATCGTTAACAATTTATATGACTGCAATGGTCCCACATAATAGTGATGATACATCATTGCCCGGTCACAAAAACAGGCCTTCCGTTTGAAAATCACAGGCACACGGCATTTGAAAATAACAGGCGCACACCTAAAACAAAAATTGCGTGTGCAATTTGTTCCCACAGGTGTGCATTTGAAGGTATCTTCTCATTTGATCAAATCTCATTTGGTCAAAACCCAGTTGGTCAAATCTCAATTGGTCAAATCCAAGTTGGTCAATAACATTTTGAAAATTTTCTGAGCTTTATGGGGAGGTGGAGATGTCAAATAAATAGAATAGAAAACAAATCTTTAATAACTTTTCATATTTATTAACCCTTTTTCTTTATGTGGTAACTATATTCAACATTTTTATTAGAAATTTCAGAACATGATAGCTATTAGGTAAAAATTAAGCAAACTTGAGAACTGTTGATGCTGTTTAGAAGAAAAAAATGAAAAAAAACTGGAGAAATATTAATTAATGAATAATCGGAGAAAAATG